>WAAB01011127.1:0-35352 GCA_013389865.1 Piaya cayana
TTGCAGGATCTTTTAGACCAGATCTAATGATTACCGCTTCCCGTTGAAGCTGGAATACATAAAAGCTTTTATAGTCGGTATCTGAGGTCAGGGTGGAGCTGGAACTTTGTTTGGAAGGTTTATGGATAATCCCTCCTGTTTTCCAGGCTTGGGCTGATGCCTTTCGAAGTAGCCCTGATTTAACTGGAGTAGTGCATATTTATGAAGAACTGAAGAGGAAAGGGATAGAGTTCCCCATGGCAGATCTTGATGCTTTGTCTCCAATCCACACACCACAGAGGGTAAGCTGCAGCATTGTGTTTCCAGTATTTTCTCAAGATAGCTAAATAGTTGGATAAATATTCTTTCCCCTCCTGTTTCTCTGAATTTGTCTAATTTTCTCACTCCTGGAAGAACTCTTTTAATAGTGAAAGGGCATTAGGAGAGGCATAACACAGCTGCATTTGACAGGCTGTTAGGCTACTGGTGTCTTCTCTCTTGAGTCAAGTATCATTCTGAGAAGAGTTTGGAAGGAGATTTGTACTCTTGTCTTGTACCACAAAACCACCAGACAAATGCAGCTCATTTGTTCAGAGACAGGCCGGCAGGATATATGATTGATTTACTTCTTTTGCTCCAAAGAATGGTTGTTTCTGTTGGTGATAACCCTGAACTAAGGCTTGCCCATCTTTCAAAGATGTGCAGAGGCTGAATCTCTCACTGATCCTATGTGAGACTTTTATGCCTCTGAAAAGTCGGGTCTGGAAAGTTGACAGACTTTCGACTGCTGCTAGGAGGTAACTTAATGATCACAGGTGTTCTGATTAGTCACTCTGAAAAGGGAAGTTAATGAATCTTTGAAGTGGTAAATGCAAGTGATCAAGGACTGAAAGATCACAATTCTTATGTCAAGATTAATTAAATTCAGTATCTGTGTATCACATCTTTTTTTTTTTGTGAGTCTGCAACTTAATTCCTAATTTAAATTAATTTATTTACCTTTGGCTCTTTTTTTTTATTTTGCTTCTCAGTGACTCTGTAAGGGTAGATTGACTTAAATGCACATGGGTTGGGTCAAAAGATATGGGCATGCATTTTGGTTGCAGCTGTCTGTTTACAGGCTGGCCTGCCAGTCTGTTCTCGTAACTACACTGACCTTTTCCACAAGGTGCAATTATGTTCTATATTTGAGCATATTCGGCCTGAGGTTGCTGACAAAGCAAGCACTGTCACAATTCAGCTTTTGAACTCCTGTCTTTCTGATGTGGCAGAGTGTTCCTGAAGTTGATCCTGCAGCAAATATGCACAATTCACAGTCTCAGCAAAGGATGAGCACCAGTTCTTACTCTTCGTCTTCTCCAACGGCATATTCTGCTCCTCAAGCCCCAGCTCTGAATGTGACTGGTCCCATCACTGCTAATTCTGAACAGGTATTGGGATGATTCTTTCTAGGGAGACTCACTTAGCAGATGAAATCATAAACCAGTTTTTTTAACTCTTTTGACTTTGATTTCCTCCTACATCTGACTCTACATCATCTTTCCTCCTATTATACTGTAAAATCACGGAGTCATAGGATGGTTTGGGTTGGAAGGGACCTTAAAGATCATCCAGTTCCATCCCCCCTGCCATGGGCAGGGACACCTCCCACTGGGTCAGGTTGCTCAAAGCCCCATCCAACCTGGCCTGGAACACCTCCAGGGATGGGGTAATCTAGGCTTTCCAGACACCGGGTCTGTTTGGCCTCCTAATGGTGGCAGTTACGAAACCTCACAATCTGACACACCAGACCACTGAGCGGTTGTGCAATGGGGTAGCAGTTGTTCTCATTAAACCACCCTTCTTTAAAGGCATGCAATGCAGGAAGGCTAGCAGGGAGGTCCGTCTGCATCCGTAAGACCCTTCCAAGTGCCCTAATAAAGGATCTTTTTTCTCTGCAAAAATAACTACCAAGCCAAAGTTCTGGCTCAAATCTTATACATCTTTACCCACACTTGAGTGAGGCACAATGAAACTGAGGTCTGGTTTTGGCTGCTGTTTTCAATTGCCACGCTTCCATACAAGAACAGCACATCTGGGTTTGTGGTGATAGAGCCGTTCTATGAAATTCTTTTCTCTTGCTTTTCTAAAACTCTTTCTTGGGTAAACTTATCTCTTTACATTTTATTTCCTGCTAGAAAGCCTGGAGCCTCAGATATCAAGTCAGACTGGACTAGAAGCTTCACAAAGTTAATTCTTTACAATTATGTGCATAAACCAAAAGATTATGCAGTATTTTGCTGGTTTTTTACCCCAACTTAGATTGCCCGGCTGCGCAGTGAACTGGACATTGTTCGTGGGAATACAAAAGTCATGTCTGAAATGCTGACAGAAATGGTACCCGGACAAGAGGATTCCTCAGATCTTGAGTTACTCCAGGTAACAGTTTCCTAGCAAATACGATTCTCATCTTTTCTGTGCTTCAGTTTCTCAGGGGCGTGGTTTTTGTTGTAGATCACTTCATTGCCTTGGTTTACATAATGAATATGGGCTGTCCTTGACATTGGTTAGTCTCATCACTTGATATTCTTCAGCTGTTAAAGCTTCCAGGGACAAGGATTAGCTGACTTCCCTTGAAACGTGTTCCTGTGCTTTCTTTCCCCTGTAGCTAGAATTTTTTCCCCATGTTGAATATGAGGTCATCTTTACCACAAAGCAGCTCAGAACTGCCAGAGAGTCTGTAAGCCCTGAGCATTTCTGCTTGTTTTACATCCTCCATCATCATCATTTGTACAGTGTCAAAACATTCCCAGTCACCACACAGGAAAAAACACTCCATGTTTCCAGATGGACTAAATATTGCCAAGGGTCTGTGAATTCTCTGCCACTTGGAATCTTATATATGAGCTCACTGTCTTTCCAGAAGATATGCTGTAGCTTCTCCTGAAGGTAGTGCCTTATGGCAGGCTCTCAGGAGAAGTTTTGTGCTGTCTGGAGGGTTAGACTGTGTAATCAGAAGGGGGTTGGTTGCTGGGACATCTCAATCCAGTGCAGCATTTATTATGTCAAGAGAGAAATCGATATAAGTTGAGCTTATGTCTCAGGCATCATACCTGTTTCCCTAGGCCCAGTGGTAGCAGGATGGCCTTTGGGCTGAGGAGAGTAATACAGTACCACATGCCACACAGAGGAGGAACGGTGCGATCCAGCATTCCAGCTGCTGCCCTTAACGTGGTATTTGCCTTTCGACAGCTTCAGAAATAGGCTTCTGTTTTGATCCTCCTGCGGGGAGATTAGGCTCCCACAGCAGCACATTTGGAAGAAGGCAGGGAATTGCACTCTGTGATGCATCAGAGTTTTGAAATCCATCCAAGAGCTGGTTTCTCCCATGCAGTGGTGTCGTGTGTTCATCTCAGAGCCATCACGGCAGCTGATGAGAGGCTTTGCGATAGAGCATTTCAGTTGCTGCCCGTTTAGGTCAGACTGCTCAAAACAAAAGAAGCTTCCAGGAAACCACAACAGACCAAAACCAGCATAGAACAGTTTGCTTGCATTCAGAAACAACAACTAACATCTTGACAGCGTAACCTTACAGCATAGCTTTAAGGTGAAAGAACTTGATCATAAAACGGAGTGACAGCAACGGTTCTTTCTTCCAACTGGTTCCCTTCCTTGACTGACGCATCCTAAATCTGAATCACAAAGCTGGGGAGAACCCGGTTTTGATCACAAAGGATGGTTAGTCTTTTAAAAGCTGTGAGCTGGGTGCTGCATGCAAGGACTCCTTGCTTTGAGGTTTATATAGCCCTCCTCCTTAAATAATTCCTGACATTTTCTCCAACAATCAAATGTAAACAGCTTGCTAGTGAGCCAGCTCTGAGCAGAATAGATAGGTACTGTCAGCCCTCTTGGAAAGGCAGCAAACAAACCTCTGAAATGTCACAATCTGCTTCTAAAGTGATGGGATCAAAACTGACATTGGAGAACACATTCCTCAAGCTGTTAAGGCAGCTGGATTGCGCTAGGTGAAATTTATCCAGAGCTTAGGATGTCAGACCGAGCAAGGAAAACAAACACATTTTTGCTTTCATCCTGAAGGTTGTGTACCAACAAGTCATCCTTGTTTAGTGCTGAATTTTTGCTGTGAAGTGGAGCTAGGGAGGGGTAGAAGATGACAGAGGGACATGCTTTAGTTGAAATGTCAGTGCTTATTGAAAGAAAGCCGTGAGCCTAATCAGTGGCGCCGTGCCATATGTCACGTTTCCTCTTGTAGTTCCTCCTCAGCAGGCCAGTTTTGACCTTTCATCTCAAGGCCATTCAGGAGTAAAGAATTCTACTAAGTAACTGGTGATGGAAGGGATGTTCTGGAAGCATGAGAACTCCTGGTTTGAGCAAACTCAAATCTAGATTTCTTAGCATGAGAGACTTATACAATAAAGGCCCTTATTCCATATTCTTTAATATTTTCTCCTGTGATTCCCCACTGCCTTTTTTGCAGTCTCTTGTCACTGGATTTGCTCAGTTGAAGGGAATATTTCTGTGTGTGGTTCAGTACTAAAGTATGTGTGGAGGTCACTTCTTTTCATGCTCCTGCTCCTTGTTTTGTGTTCACCCTCATGTTCTCAGTAGTTGGTAAGTTCTGTGGCCCCAACACTTCTCTTCCCAGCACACACTTAGCTACCTGAGGTAACCCTTATGAACATTTTTCTCCCACTTATCCCACCATGGGCATCTTCTAGCTTTTAAGGACAATATTGCCAAAAAGAGCAGATTGGACTTTCCTTGAAAGCTCTCTTCTGGAAAGCTGTTGTATTAATGTGTTTTATTCTTAAACCAGATCGCTAAAATACACTTATTTATTTTTTGAAGTGCTCAGAGTTAAAGAAGAATCAGGATGTTGAATTGTAAATAGGCTCTCAAGGTTTTCTGCCATCGTCTCTTGAAGGGCGTGTTTGATTAGATGCGCATTTGGGTGACATTTAATCATGCAAAGATAGACTTGTCTTAGTGTTTCTCAGCTGGGGGATATGTTTGGCTGTGAACAGAGCTCAACTAAATCTACTTATTGCTAACTGCTTATCAGTGTGTGTGCACAACGGATTCCTCCTAGGAACTGAACCGAACCTGTAGAGCTATGCAGCAGAGAATTGTGGAGCTTATCTCACGAGTGTCCAATGAAGAAGTCACAGAGGAATTGCTGCATGTGAACGACGATCTAAATAACGTCTTCCTCCGATACGAAAGGTGGGGCTCCTTTACCATCAGCTATTTACATTCATTCTGGGTTTTCACTTAAGATAGATCAGTTGGCAAGAGTTGACCATCTAGCCAACATAAACAAATGCAGAGAACTGAACCACAGAAAGCATTTACAAAGTCTTTCTTGGTCTTTTATGGTAACATTCCCGTTCTGGTTGTTTCCTTTAAAGCTACAATTTACTTTTTTTTTGTCCCAGCCATTGAATTTGTGTGGGCCATATCTGTAAAGTACAAGGCAACCTTGTTCCAAACCCTCTGAACCAGCAGAGATTTGAGTCTGCAGGTCCTGGTTGTGTGGAGCTGTACAGGTGTAGGGACTTGGGACTGAAAACAGTGCCGCCACCATCAGTAGTTCTGCCTGCTAGCCTGGGCTCTGCACAAATCCTTGTGCTGCTTCCCAGCATAGGGAGGCTCCCGTGAGCTCTCTGTGTCTTCTGGTCTCTGAGCTTTCTGTTTCCAGGACTGGTGTAAGGGGAGCTGTCTGAGGTGGGCGTGATCTGTCTGAATGTTAGAGGTTTGGTGTTAAGTAACACTTAAAGTCTTGAAGAAAGCCCGTCTTGCACAGAGCTGAGTTTTTGAGGAGTCAGTCTATGGGAATGGTCCCCAAGGGCGGGACTTGGGTCACAGGACTTTCGACATGTTAGACAAAGGCCCTGTCAGCCACATCTGCTGCAGTAGCTGACACGTGATGCAGCAGTCTTGGGAAAGTTTAATCTTCCCCTTAATGACAGGCTTGGGAGGGAGGCACTAAAGAGCACCCTTTGTTCCTTGCTCCTAGCGCAGGGCTTTGTTTCTCAAGCCTTTAAAAATAAATTAGACTCTAGATCTGTGAATCTGTGCTGTCACGACAAAGGCTAGAAAGAAGACTTAATGCCCTCGATTTTGTCTTTGATTTAGTTGTTCAGAGGAGATAGCGGCAAACTTTGAAACAAATGCTGGCTTTTTAGGTGAAATGGTATGTGTTTCATGCATGAACATGATTCTACAAGTGGCAGAGTGTGACTGTCACCGAGGCTTAGTCTGGTCACCCATAATATGTTTTCTGTTTTCCTCCATCTGTGACTTCACTGGCTGGGACTGATGTATTTGTAGTCATTAAACGCTGAGAGGCGAGCTGAGTGATGTTAGCGAGCTGTTTGTGCTAGAAGAGCTGCACTGGTCTGAGCGTTTCAATAAATTCCAGTTCCTCCTCTGCTATTCCACAAGCTCCACATTCATCACGCTGATTTCTAGTACGGATGCCGAGCTCTGTCAGTGACTCAAGCAGGAGCTCTGGCCTTCGCTGTGAAGCTTTAGATGTCAACAAATGTGTGGGTTTGGTGAGAAATAGGGGGTGGGAGGCATCTTAGGTTTCCAGCTAGGGGAACTGGAGTTCCAGTAATAGTAGGCACCCACAGTTTCCTAAAATGGAAATTTGGACCTGCATTTGATTTTACTGCCTGTTAAGTCTGCATTTTCCTCTGTTACATTAAGAAAACGCGTTAGTTTGCTTGAGATTCCCTGTTGTATTTTGTCCATCTGGGAGAAAACCTGCAGGATTGTATGAATATTCTGAGTTTTTTACTGAAAAGAGAGGTTACACGTGAAACTGCTTTTAAATGGAGACAAATCTTGACCTCAGTGAACTCATAGTGCATTTCCTGCTAATGAAGGAGGAGATTGGAACTTCATTACTTCTCTTTCTTGGGAAGTACCAACCTATTTGAACATGAGCTGTGACGATCTCTGGGCTGAGCCAGAATGGTTTAAGAAACAGCTCTGCTAACCATTGTTTCTCTTGCCCTGCTCCGCCTGGGTAGGGCTGTGCTGGCATGTGTAGGGCTTCTAATTGACATGTATTGCAGCAAGAGGGAGCTGTTAAGTGGGAGGAAGACTTGCTGTTGTGCTCAGCTTATTTAGCTGGGAGCATCAATCTTGCTGCAATTCCTCCTGTCCCTTGGCTAAGAGAAGAGTCGATCATGAAGCACTTAATGGAAGAAAACAAGCCAAACCCAAAGATAAATCCTGCAGTGGTTTTCAGGCATGTGTGCGCTGCAGGATTGGATTAATCAACTTAATGTCCACATTTGCCAAGAATGCAACTTCTGCAACTACCGTCACCTTATCCTGGCTTGGAGTTAAAACTTTCAGGGTTCCCTCTTAACCCAACAAAAACTGTTTGGTAGCAAGCATGTCAAGGCTTTGTTATAAACTTGTTTTTTTCATTGTTTATTGGTGGCTTTGATAATCCATGTTGGGTTTTTGTTTATTTCTGAACAGATTTGAACGATACAGATCAGGACGCTCAACACAAAGTGCCAGCAATGGAGTAAGTACCCAACTGGGCTGTACCGGCCGTACTAACATCACCAGTATCAAACCTTTCTCCTGTCCAGCCCTGTCTCCTGCCGAAGTGGCTGGTACTGGCTACCAGGAAAAGACTGTAAGGACATGGCAAACTGCAAGGGACAACTCTTAGCTCAGGAAGACACTATACTAAAACATCTCTGTGTTTACAAACCTTGATGGGTTTTCTTTCCTCTATTAACTTTTTTGATTGCTTCTGAGTCTGTGTGGACCTCAGGCATTCACAATGTCCTTAATCAGTGAATTCTAGAGTTTCACTACACATTTTTACATATTTATATGGGTGTTTGTATATAATAAATATTTTGTTTACATTTGATCAAGTCACTTAATGATTTTTATTTGCTCCACCTAATTCCTGTTCACCGTGTCTCACAATACTGCTGTTTAGTTTAATTTTCTTCATGCCATTCAATTTTAGGAACTTCTCTCATCTCCTTTTTCAGCAGCCACTTTCCAAGCTGGCGAGTTGCAGCTCTAGTTATTCGTTCAACTATTTTATAGTTGTTTCAAAATGCTCAACATCTGAGTACGTGGTGAATTCAAACGTAGCACTATTACATTTTCTGTTCTGCATTCTTCTATCCATTTCCCTCTATTTACTTTGCCTGTTTGACTGCCACTTGTACTGCAGCGTAATGCAGACTGCAGCACAGGCTCTGCATTGTATCTTTAGTCGCAACAAAGAAGTTTTGCTTCTGAAAACAGGTCAGACCTAATGGGGAGGATGGTTGCAAGGTCAGTTTGACTGAGATCTGATGTTGATCTGGTGTTAAAAGCAGTGGAGAACACAGACACGTTGGCTAAATCTGAAGAGATGTGGATGACCTCTAGGAGTGTTTCCTGCTGTGATGAGCCGTGAAACTGAGGTTTTTTAGCGGCTGATCCTTTTCATTC
The DNA here is from genome assembly GCA_013389865.1 of Piaya cayana. Taxonomy (NCBI): domain Eukaryota; kingdom Metazoa; phylum Chordata; class Aves; order Cuculiformes; family Coccyzidae; genus Piaya; species Piaya cayana. The sequence continues at coordinate 8,461 of WAAB01011127.1, forward strand.
TGCACTCATCCCTGTAGTATCTAAGAGACTGGTCCATTTGGCAGTATTCAAGAGAGGTCTTTTTAGGAACCACCCATTATTTTTTGGTATTTACCAAACCACCACAAGAAGAAACCTCTGGCCTGAGTAACTTGTTGTGTTTCTTGTGTCCCAACAGGTACTGAATGAGGTGACAGAAGATAACTTAATAGATTTGGGCCCTGGCTCTCCAGCTGTGGTGAGCCCAATGGTGGGAAACTCAGCACCTCAGTCATCTCTTTCTTCACAACTTGCAGGGCTTGGTGAGTGCCTGATCTAAATAGTGCTGTGAACGTGAGGTTGCAGGGCATGGATCTTTTCAGGCCTAACCAGCCTGTGGGGTTTGGACAGCATGCAGGGGCTGCTGGGCAAGCCATGTGATTGTGCTGTTTAGTCTGAGTAGTTGCTGAGATCCCTGTCACAAGCCCTTATTGCAGTGGGCTCTTGGGATTTATGAAGGCGCCATTATTTGACTGTGGCTTAGGGAGCTCTCCACTACCTGAGTTGCCACGTAGCCTTCAGAAAGCTTGAGTATGTGCCTTACAGGATTAGAAAGGCTTTCCCACTCCCCCACACTGTAGTGATCTGTAACTGGAAACCAGCCTGGCACAAAGTGGGGTATTTGTTAACCAAAGGGGAGACTGAAATCCAAGGCAAACTTGTACTAGTGCTTTTATTTCTGCTTAGGTATAGCTCTCCATGAAATCAGTCTGGTGAATGTTCCTGATTCCCATTCTACGAGTAATGTTTGGAACCTTTGGATGAGAGGTTTTATGAAACTGTAGGTGTTTTGCGCATGAAGTCAGACCAAAGATTGCTTTAAAGGATCACTTGATTTGGCTGAAGGTTCTCCACCTCTTTTGGCCCTGTACCAGTATCCTGTCACTTGATTTGAAGCTGTTGGTTTCACAGTCAGTAGCTGAGAGACGACACTGAGGAGAAGACTGGTATCCAGGCCCAAAGTTTTGGACTGTGTTAGTGAATAGTAAATATCTCTGAATGAGATTGGCAGCGAGTGCACTCCAGATCACAAATACTGCCCTCTCTGTGAGGACTAGGTATGATGTGGTGCTGCCAGGAGGAGTAAGGCAATCTCTACACTTAAGAAATGCAGGATTCGCAGCCACCAGCCTCTTCTGGACAGAGCTGTGCTCAGTGCTACAACTGTTACCTGATGATACCTGTACTTGCCTAGTATTGTAACCTACACCATCATGGCAGTGGTGCTTGTGTATGGTTTGCTGTTTCATTGGATCGCTTTTTTTGCCTCTGGTTGCAGACTTGGGTACGAACAGCGTCAGTGGCACACTCAGCAATCTACAGCACTGTAATCCTCGTGATGACTTCGACATGTTTGCACAGACGAGAGGCAGTTCCTTGGCTGAGCAGCGAAAGAAGTACGTCAGAGATTGTCTTTAGCACGTTTTGAGTCACAGCATCGCTATTTTCTAAGGGTGTAAATCTGAAACTTCTCAACTTTGTTCCATACTCAAAAAATAGTTTCTGTGTACGTTTTTGTGCTTTTAATCCAATCCCTGTCCTGTTGGTCATTATTAGTGGAGCAGTTCCTGCTGCTGGGCAAAGCAGACTGGCTGAGTAATGTTATTTGACTGTCCTGGTTAATGAGCTCACTGGAAACTTGGAAATGAACTTACTTTTACTTCAGCAGATGCCTCCTCTCATAAAAGCTTGTCATCCCATCCACCCCTCCAGTGCTTGAGACACAGGAGCATAACGTTCCTCACCTGTGGTTTGGTGACTGAATTACTGTCATCAAGGGCTTGGAAGCAGAACTGTCATGCAGTTAGACTCTACCTTTGGCCCAGCAGACAGACTCCCACAAGCTGACTAGGCAGTGTACTTTGCCCGGCTGGCATGCTGTCCCTAATTTGTTTATACACATCAGGCTTACATCTCTAGAGCTGCAAGTCTGGCACTTTCACTTTGATCCCTGTCAAGTGAGATTCAGTAAAAGACATACTCAGGTATTTTTCTTGCATGTATTATTTCTTGCCTCCTCAGGTTTCAGGTTCTAGAGGGTGTAGTGGCCACCAGCAGCCAGAACATCATCAATATCTTGTCTCAAACTAAGAAATATTGTCAACTAGTTTAGTTCAGACCTTAGCGGATTATCAAAAAGTCACCAGCTCTGGAAAACTCAAGCCAGGAAACTTATTAGGATTTTCTGTTTACAGTGGTCAGTGTAGCTGTTGATACTGCCTGAGCTGTAGCATCAGGATTGAGAAGATGTGCTCTGCTGTAGAGGTGTACATTGCCCCTGGAGATTTCAGGCTGAGCGCCCTAATGTGTAGTCAGAAAGGAGATAGATTGCGGAGAGACCTAATGGAGGTCCCTCTATACCTGGTGCTAAATGAAGCACGAAACTAGTCTTCCCACACTGCACCGTTATCTCCTTTTGTAAGCTAACGGAACAAGGAGCACATCAGCCTCTGATTTCATAAGGGAGGATGGCTGTATCTTCCTTGGATTGTACGCTGTATAAATGGAGCAGCAGTAAAGGCGTGAGTGTGTAGGTGAGAGGTCCAATTTGGAGCTTGGGAGAAGCCGGCACTCGGAGGGGAAAGTGCTGCTCCTGCTCAGACACACGGCTCCTCCCAGGGGCTGATGTACCGGCAGGTGTTGGCATCTGCTTCAGCTTGTGCCTCACCACAATGCACTGAGAGATGATGCGATTGCGTCTGTCACCTGACTGCCATGCGTCCCTCTTGCATAGCAGTTTAAGAAGCTTTTTAACAGTCCAACTCCTGTAAATAATGCACTGCTTTGTGTGCTTCACTGCAGTTATGTTTCATCTGTCTTCAAGTCTCTCTGCCTTCCCCCTATGCATGCATCTAGTTCAGGCTTCCAAATGTCATCTTCAAAGCTTTGCAAAATGTAATCTGTAATCGGGCCTCTTTTCAGAGCCCCCTACTGTTTCGTGGATGCACTTATGGTGCCTCCTAACCTATTTGCCTACCGTTCATCATGCCAGTCTTATCCTTTTTGCTTCATCGTGCTTACTGAAATGGAGGCAAGGTCTTTATACAGAGCACACTCTGCTTCTTGGAATGCACTTACTGCACCTTCTTGGAATGCACTTACTCTATCTGAAGTCTTGTTAAGAAAAACAATGTGCTTTCTGATTTCCAGGGGAGTAAATCAGAGTAGCAGCTGTGTTCTGCATGGGTGACTGCTGGACCCCCTTCTAGTTCTGTGGTTTGTTCCTTTCTTTCAGTGTGACATATGAAGATCCACAGGCTGTGAAAGGACTGGCGTCTGCCCTGGATGTTCGAAAACAGAACACAGGAGGGGTAGGTCATTGCTCTGCGTTTCGTTATCTGAAGCTGTGTGTGGAATCCAAGCTGTGGGCAGCTGCTTTGACCGAGACTTCTCATTCCGTATTCCAGTGACATGCTTGTACTGGCTATTTTGAAATTGATATCTAGGAGCAAGTACTTGTTCAGTAATGAGCTCTAAAGAGCTGCTGCTTTAGCACACCAGCCTAGAAGACTTCAAAATCATACTGGGTAATTTCTCTTGTGTTCTTGCAGCTTGCCTGTGGGGGTTCTAGTTCTTTGACTGGAATCACTGCTGTGAAGAATAAGTAGGGAATATCCTGTGAACACTGGTGTGCATTTGTTTGGTTTGATTTTGCTTATGAAAGCTGTTGCTGTCCTAATCTTTGAGACTTTGCTCTTAAGTGCACAGATACAGGAGCAAGTTACCGGGAGAGAAATGACTTTTAATGCTTTGCGTGCCTTTCCATAAACTGCCCTTGCATGCAGTCTGTTCTCTCTGCCCCAGGGCAGGCTCCTGCTCTCTTGGGGGGGCAGAAGAGGTCTGTGTGCTGTCACCTCACAGCAGCTGACACTAGAAATGTGTTTGAGAGAGTGAGCTTGACCAGCTTTGTCTGCATACCTTGGTGAAGGCAAAAGTGAAAAGAGCTTTCGTGTTGTCCCTGAACACCTTTCTACCACCCTGCTTTCTAAAACCGTCCTGCTTTTTTTGTACTCGGCTGCGTGTAAGTTTTGAGAAGAGGGAGTAAGTTCAGAGCCTTTTCCTGGTCTGATATTGGTTTGTGCTGACCACTAGGGAGCACGGCAGAGCCAGTGTAGCATGGGAGAGCCAGGGCAGCATGCACACACCTCCCTCCGGGCAGAATTGCCTCCCCATGCCCTGGCTGATCTCGCCCTGCTTCTTTCATAAGTTGAAATGGGAGTGCTGAGGGCAACTGGCGTGCCTGGCAGCTTGTGCTCTGAGCCAGGCAGGATTTGAGTTCAGAGCCAGCTGGGGTCAGATCACAGCTGCCTGCCTGCCGGGGCCATAGTTCAGTGGTAGCAGGGCTTCGGCGATGATTTCTTATGTAGCATCCCAACCCCACAAATCTATCTGCCTGTTACTGTTCCTCTCCTCCTGAAAACAGGGTAATTTATAGCCCTGTGACCGGTTTCAAGCCCGGCCCCACAAAAACTCAGGCCAGAATTACTGAGGGAAGGGGGGGAAGCACGAGGAGGCAGGGGCAAAAGTATGTTACGAGGGGTGAGAGAGGAATTACTGACGCCAGTGTGACAGCCCAAACCCCCAGTGTGACTGAGCTGTGTTATTGGCAGGCCCTGGGAAAGGAGTTGAGATTCTGCTCTTTGTTGCAGTCTAACCAAGGGGCTTGCATTTGTCTACTGGTCAGGGGGGCTGTGTTCCCCTGGTGGCCACAGGGTCATGTCCTTATTTATTAACACTTCTGTTCTCAGCCAGTTCTGCTTGAGGCACCAGTAGGACGTGTCATTCACACCAGCGTAGCTGCTGCTCTGCCCCAAGTGTTGTTAGTTCAAAGGGCTGTGTCTAAGCTAATCTGACGGTCAAAGTTTTTGGGGGCAAATGCTTTATGGGTTATGGAACTTTGGGCTCTGAGATGTTGTAGAGACTTTCAGCCTCTTTTCAAAGGTCCTGATGACTGTATCATGTAATCAGAATTGCTTGTTTGGAAATGCAGACTTTGGATGATTGGTAAACACTACTTTTTGTCGAGCATTGTGAGGCTTATGGGTGTCTCTTCTTAAAGGAAATAAAAAATTAAAACTCTCCTAAAGTTACCAGCCCCAGCATGTGTAGCAAAAAGCTGGCAAGACGCACGTTCATTTGGGTAGAGAGCTAATTTAAGAACAGCACTAGGGAGGAGCCAAAAGCTTCGCAACACATTCTTCACACACGTCTTGTTCCAGCACAGTTGTCCAGTGGTAAAATTCAGCACATCCGATGTTTCTAATGTAGTCATTCTCAGAAAGGTCTGTAGAGAGATGGCTGGTCACGTGGCATTAGCTGTCTTTTAATATGATTTAGCAGCTGGAAACAAGACGAGCTAAAAATACCCTGTTTTCTTAATATTGCTTTTCCATGTTGGGAATTGCTTTTGTTGCCACAGAGTTGTTGCGTGATCACGACTGGGAGGAGAGGTGTCCAAGAAACAATCCTCCAGCATTATGCAGACAATAGATATAGTTGGAGTGATTTCCCTCTTTTTTTTTTTTTCTCAGCACAAGTACTGAAATGAGACATAAAAAGATTACAGCTGGGTTCTCCTTTATCTGTGGTAATGGGGACAGGAGAGATATCCTATGTTTACAGCTATCTGGATGGAGGCAGATAAACACACCGGTGCCTCTCTACTGAGCTAGCCTTGTTCTGGCAGGGCCGGCGAGCTGAAACTGCTGTGCTCTGCCAGTCCTAAGCAAGCCCCTCTGGAGCTGGAGAGGACTCTGTGCCCAGGCCCCAGCTCAGAGGTGAGCTGCTGAAGGACAAGGAGCCGTCATGAGAGCCTTTGTGTTGTTGTGCCATGCGGTCTGTAACCTGCTTGGAGGAACTGGATGCATCAGCGGTCCTTTTAACCTCTGTCGCTCTTGGAGAGGGGCAGGTTGAAAAGCTGCCAGAGCACTGCGGCAAACTGCCATTCCTTACCCTCCCGGCAAAGCCATCGCTAGAGCTGTCCTGCAGTTAGAGTCTGGGGCAGAGTCTGCTGAGATCGAGGAGGTGAGCAGGGTGTGCTGCAGCTCACAGCTTCCTGAACAAGGGAAACTTGAGCCTGTGATGCCAGTAAAGTCCGACAGGTTTATTAGGTTGTATAACCTACACTTTTTCTTCTTCTAAGAAGATGACAAACATCAGCCTCACTGCTCACCAGTGATTTGGTTTTAATATCAGCATGGAGGAAGTGCCAAAATTCTGTGAAGTGTCTGTAGGAAGCGCAGAGGTCGGGGAGAGGTCTGTCCCTCCAAGGTAGGAGCTGACAGGGGGATGTGGCTGCTGCCAGGAGCTGCCACTCTGTGTGCATGTATGTGTGTGTGTGTGTGTGAAGTTTTTAACTTGCTGCTGTTGTATTACTTTATCATGGGTTGTTGCTGTGGTTTCTCTCTTTATGGACCTTTCTGTTCTCAACACAGAGGAGAGGTAAAGGTGGGAACTCAGACATGGAGCCCATAGACAAGTGGCTAATTACACAAGGAATGGTGAGGACTTCACCAGTGAAGCGATTCCTGCTGCCCACCCCAGTCCCTTTACCTAGAATAACCGTCCTCAATTCACCTCTTGTCCTGCCCTACTGAACCACCTGAAATCAGACAGTACAAGGAGTTTATTTCCCACTTACATCACTACCTGGGTCAAAGGGAAAGATTTGCACCAATTTCTGGTTTATACAGTGCAAAGTCCTGTAACCAACTGAATCATTTGTAGGATCCCACGTCACCTCAGGAGAGACTCGGGGATCCATTGGTTCCTTATACTGTCTTGATTTATTTATGCAGTATCCGCTTTTCGAGGGATAAACACAAGTCTCGTGGATCTTGTTCATAAAGAGGACACTTTCTATGTGTCTTTAAAGCAGCCTTTTTCTGGTAGTGCTTAACTTCTTGGTCTGGATTAAACACACGGAAGTTGTAGGATCATACTTCATTGAATTGAGTAACATGGGGATAGTTCTTTATGAAAGAAAGGTGATGGGAGAACTGCTACCCAGATTGACATCTTCCACCCCAATGGCATTAGGATTCAAACTCCAAAAGGTACGGTAGTGTTTCTGGCTTTAAGGATTTAATTCCCGTGTCTAGTGATGCCAGTGCTCAGATAAAATCAAGCTTCTGAAGATCACTGAATCTCTGCACGTTCTGACTTTGTTTGAAGTTGTCTTTCATCAACGTGCTTGCAGAGAGAAGTTCAAAAGCCTGCTTTGAGCGCGGAAGTCAGAGGCAGGTAAAAAATAGCCTCAGCTATGCCTTAAAGCCAAGTTCTAAGACCAATTTTTTCTTTTCGGACGATGTAATCCATCACTTTAAGCGTCTGAGATTAGTGCCAATAATGTGACCTGACTGTACTGAGTCCTCCTGAGATGGTCCTGGCAGCAGTGAGCTCAGAGTGGTGCAGATGGTCCTGATTGCAGAGAGGTGCAGGATTCCCTTTGGGCTGGGGTGGGGCTGGGCTTCAGGAGGCCCTTGGAGCAGGAGTGCCTCACTCCAGGGAAAACCTTGAATGTCCCAGGCTAAATTGCCCAGCGTTTAAAAAGAGCAGCATCCCAGCAGAGCTAAGATTGAGAAGATTCAGTGTGCAATATCAAAGTGCATCAACTCTGTGAAACATGTTGCATTTGTTCTTCTAGACTTAGGGCAAATCTAGACTATTTCTGAGGGGCATCTTGTGAATTTGCAGTGGTTTGCAGGGCTGATGCATGCACAGGTTGGACATGTGTGTGCTGTCGTATCTGCCTGCCCGTGCAAGAACCCAGAAGCTGTCCTGTGCCTGCCAGCACACATGGGTAAGCCCAGCTGGAGGTGCTTGTCCTTGGGAGCTAGAGTTTATTTCAGAGCTTGTCGGAGATCCAGAGCTCGTAAACTGAGAGTGAAAAGCCGTAAAGTGAGCAGCGCTTGCTCTGCCTCTGTTGACTGTGGTTCTGAGAGGCTTTCACTGTTTGCTGGCTCTGCTGCAGCCGGAGATGTTCTATGCCACTGTTAGATGTTCATCCATAATGAATAATCCAGTGATTTAGCTAGTTCCTCTCCTTTGCTTTTCCACTGTTTACAAGAGCAGGGAAGCATGAAATCGGCACCCCTGCTGTTCACACCACTCACACCACTGCTTTATTAAAAAACCAAACACAATATTCATTCATTGGCTTGTGGTTATTCAGTCTGGAAAAAAGGATACTGCAGCACTTACAGAGGCACACAGATTTGGGGAGGGAAGGGGGTCTGTCTGTCGAGCCAGTCGCTGCTCTTACAAGCCTTTCACCTTGTTTGTACGCTAAATATGAGAGAGAAATACCTAAAATAAACCCAAACTAATCATTAACTCAGTTTCTCTCTTAACTGGCTGTAGTTCTTAACCGTATTTATTAATATGACCTTGTAGCATTTGCAGTACCAGCGGAATAACTAGTATCTCAGGTATGAACTTGATGTCCACATTCTTTGTACTTTTGAGATGAGGAGGGAAAGAGGAGTGAGCTGACATGGCCATTGCCTGTGCCTGTACAACACTGAGACCACGGAGAGGGTGTTCTGCCCTCATCACCTGATGTTGTTCTTACCAAACTGCAATACATTGAAGCTTAGTGTTGAGTTCCTCCCCCTCAATTTCTGTTCATTCTGGTTCACCACACAACTTTGCAGAGGGAGGCTTATTCAGGGCTCCGTGTGTATCCTCCTAGCAAATCTGGTGGCGTTGGTTCTGTTCCAGGCTAATGTGCAGCTCAGTTCTGCTGGAAGGGTGATGTCAGGACCATGGAGACACAAACCAGACCTCTATCCATTCCAGCTCTGCCTACAAAACTAACATAGACTGAATGATACCCACAGAAAACGTTCCCAATTCAGACATAAATCAGAGATGTTGGCTGAGCCGTTCATGTACTGGATCTGTTTGCAGGTTTAGTTTCTTGCGAGTTAGGCCGTGCTGGTGTCACACAGCGGTCTGTACCAGCAGCTTTTAGGCACAGACTTTAGCATAAGGCCACCACGTTTTAGCACAGGTAATTCCAGTTCCCTTCTTATCGGTTTGGGCAGCTATTGAGATTTGCATGAATAGATTCATTATCTAGAATAATCCATCACCCTGCTCGCATGCCGAACAGGTGTTTGTTACCAAAGTGAGAAGCAGGTGTTGCTTAAGCCACCCTGTTACGACAGGCATTACTTGTGACTGTGGCAGGGAAAGAATGAAAGCAGACCAGAATTCACAGAAGGTGATCGAAATAGCCTTCAGGATTGCATCTTGGCCACCAGCAGCATCCCTGGCTAGTAAGGAGATTCTTCTCTGTAGTAAAGATACGGGAGTGAAGATTAAAGGAAACCTTTGCTGAGATATTGTTATCAGTAACAAAGTGGGATGGCGCGATGTACGCCTTCAACAGAGAGATGGGGGCTAAGATTGGAAATATCTTGGTTAACATGAGACTGTTGAAAGACAACATCTTCTTGGAGACTGAGGTGCTTGAATTGTGGACAGACTAAGAGATAAATGTGTACATTTCTTCTGTGTGGTAGAACCCCTCTCTCTTTTGAAGGCAAGCAGATGTTCCTTTGTTCCGAAGACCCCGTGGATTTCATTACCTGTCCAGGCATTGCATTTTACAGAGTGCTTTGCGAGGGCAATCTGATAACCCAACATGAGCAAAGGCTGTTGCTGACTGGATGTTGCCTGTCAGATCCAGACTGGCTCGTTGTTGTACGGGCACATCAGGCTGTGTTGGGGAACACCCGGTGCACCTGAGCTCTTGCCTTCCCCATCTATGTGTAAACACAGTTACAAGTAATCAAGTAGCTAATTAAATCCTTACGTGTGAAGTCAAACGTGTTCTAATATTGAGGCCAGGCAGCTATTTCAAGATCACAACAGCTTTAAATAGACGGTAAGGCTGCAGTCGTAAGCTGGAGTAGAGCGCTAGTGTGCATCTTAGCGCTGCCGTTCTGCTGCTGTAGGAGCAACAGACCTGCCTTTACTATCGCTAACTAACGGGGGGCAGCGAATAGCTGCTAACCAAGTACTGGTGTCAGCTCAGTTAAACATGAGGAAGAAGTGGGATTAACTAAGCTACTACGAGGCAGTACTCTAGCAACAATTAGCATGAACCTTGTTAAACAGTTTGAGAACATTAATGAGCTCACCTAGAGACCTGAATTGTCATTTCATACCTGCTTCTTTTCCAGTGGGATCATTTTTAATAGAAATATAATGTGATAATAATAACCTAAAAATGTCTTTTTAAGGGTAGAATATTGGATTTTATGACTTCTGAGGAGATATATTGGCAATACTCTTTGGCTTCTGATTGCCAGTGATAACACCAACACACTCTGAATTAGCTAAGTATGAACTTGAATTCCAGGTTCTGGTGGGGTTTGTGGGACTGAATGCTCGCTTTTGTTTTTCCAGCCTTCCTGTTCCATTTCCCTTTCAGGACTGTTGAGATGATCCCATTTGCAGGATTTTCCAAAGACTAAATAAAGAAGGAATTTGGACAAGGAGCCCAACTTTTAATTAAAGCCAGCTACCCAAAAAAATATGTTGTGACTTGATTTCCATTTACTTTGAGTGTAGACCTTTAAAAGAGAAAGCACCATGTCGTTACAAAAACAGCTCTTGCAGCCAGCGCTGCCTATCTAGGGAGCTGCTTTGCCAAGACCGAGAGCTTCACTAGACCGTGTATGTTTGCATAACCAAAGTATTAACGAGACGGTAGCCCATTCTGGAGCCATTTCCATGGAGTCTCTGGCTGCCGCTGCTGTTTGTTCCCAGAAACTGTTGTCTTTTTTAATGTGTAAACCAGCTAATTCATTTTCACATTGCTTCTGTTGTGTTGTAGGGGATTAGTTTTAACAAAACTCTCCTCTGCGTTTTTCAGTTTAGGGCTTCTGGAAAGGGGAGATTTGCCAAATACACAACGGACTGGCAAAAAATGAGCTTCTGTGTGTGGTCACTTTGAAATGAAACAGAAATGGTACAACACTGTTTTAAAACTTCTAGTTACTCTTGAGAGTTTCCCCCTCTCTTTATCCTTTAACAAATTAAAGCTGATACATTTAACCTATTATTTATAGGGGAAATGGGGCTCAGAATCTGAGGAAAGTAAATCAGAAGTTTAGGCATGGAATGAGCGATAGATGCAAACCCTTAGCCTTTCTGTAAGTGTGCTGGAAGATGGGGGAAGCTTTTTAAAAGGTCAGCGCTGAATAGCAAACGGCTGGCACGCTCAAATGTTTATCTTACAGCTCTCTGCTGCTTATATATGACCTGCGAGAAGTGTTCTTGCACTTTGGAGGCTTTTGTTTGTTTGTCGTATAAAGTAGGCCTGTCTGAAAGCAGAATTCCTTTCTTCTTTCCCCCCACTCCCTTTTTTTTTCAATCTTACAAACCCCAGCCCTGCTGAGCTGTTCTGCAAGGACTCTTGCAAACTCGAGAGTCCTGTGATTCTCAAGAATCCATTACTTGCTCAGTCATCTGTTGTGTTTTCAGGATAACCAAGATTTGGATTTCTGTTCCTCTTAATGCAGTGACCACAGCACCATCACGCTTTTTAGAACAGCTGCCCTTATTTTATTCACAGAAAAGCAAAAAAACCCTGTTATTTTCCTCCTCCTCTCCACGCAGATTTCCTTATCCTTAAAGAAACTTAAGTACCTCTCTGAGCTGCAAATAGCCAACAGCTCTGAAGGTACACCTTCCAAAACATTCCTTATTAAGCAGTACAGGAGAGAGACAGCAGTGAAACTTCTGCAGTAGGTTTTAGGTTGCTGTAAGGCTGAATAAATTATTTGCTTTGTATCGCTGAAGCCAGTATTTTGCTAAGCTGTTAAAATAACATGCCAGTTCTACAAGATGCAGCTTGTCTTTGGGAAGGAATGTGTCAGAAGGTGCCTCCAGAGCCTTCCTCTCATTAATGACCATTGGGGCCAGCTCGCAGCAGCTTCAACACTGCGTTAGTATTGTGTGCACATGATTCAGCTCTCTGTTGCAATTAAAAAGGGTCAGTTATCCTAAAGCTAGACCATTCCAAAGGAAACTGCAGGAACTTATTTTCTGTTTCTGATCTTCATGTATTAGCTGAAGACAAAATGACAGCTTGCACCTCTGACCCTCTTGGATCAGTCATGTGCATTTTGTCCAGCAGCCTGCCAGGGCTGGAGCCAAACCACCTGCCCGGTGCCTCTCTTGGCGCGTGGGGCTGCGGTCAAACCACCTTGCTTGGAGCCCTGGATTTCCACTCCTTGGACGTGACTAAGCTACCTTAGCAGACCTCAGCTCAAGCAAAGGCTTAACAGTCCTCCTCAGTGCCAAGGGCCACTTGATTAGAAGAAAAACTTCTTGAGGAGCTCTGCTAGGCAGCGTCAGCTTGTGCTGCTGCTTGTGCCATCCAGTGTCAGTCTGTCTGTCTTCCTCTGCCACAAGTCCCTGAGAAAACCACATCCCCCAGCAAATTAATCTGCAGAGCCTCTTTCAGCTCTTCTTCGCATGAGAGGTTTCAGGCAAAGCTGTGGACAACCCCTGACACCTTTTCTTCCTTGGAGAGCCTCTCCAGCACCGTGATGTCTCCTGCCTGCCAGCCCTGCTGCTTGGCTGCCACGCTCTTGCCTGGAACTTGCATGTCTGACATTGCTTTCCAAGTGTTTTTCAGGTTGTCCTTGTGAGAGCTATTGTGGTGTTTTCCTGTTTACTGCTGCAGCCCTCTTTTATTTAAGCCGTGGAGTTAAGTCAGGAAATTCTACGCCTAATAGCACGCAGTAATTTCCCTGCACTGACCCAGTTGCCTGTAGCGCTTTGTGCAAGAGCTGCGCTTCAGCACTCGCTGCGCTGCCTGTCACAGTCACGCAGTGTAACTTGAGCATTTTATCGCAGGAGGAGAGGCAAACCTTCCCTGCCTTCTTCTTAAACTATCCGTGGAGGCCTGATGGGCAGGCTCCGGTGAGCCTTGCTGTGTTGCTGCGAGTCATTGCCAGTGCTGGAGAGCCGGAGTCCAAAGGAGTGCTGTGCTCTCCTCCTCTGCCTGTGCCAGGAGATGCTGCCCCATCTTCCTCCTCACCTTCTCCTTTGAGACTTCGTACTGGCACACGGGTTCTTCTGAAGGAGATTTGGGTTGTTCAGCCTGGAGAAGAAAAGGCTCCAGAGAGACCTTAGAGCAGCTTCCAGCACTGAAAGGGGCTCCAGGAAAGCTGGCTCTGGATCAGGGAATGCAGGGATAGGATGAGGGGTAATGGTTTTAAGCTGGAAGAGGAGACTTAAGTGAGATCTTAGGAAGAAATGTTTTGCTGTGAGGGTGGGGAGGCCCTGGCCGGGGTTGCCTGGAGAAATTGTGGCTGCCCCATCCCTTGAGGTGTTCAAGGCCAGGTTAGATGGGGCTTAGAGCCCCTGATCCCATAGGAGGTGTCTCTGCCCATGGCAGGAGGGTTGGAGCTGGATGATCTTTAACATCCTTTACAACCCAAACTATTCCATGATTCTGTGATTTTGCCTCCGCTGCAAGGGCCACCTTTGGCAGAGGAGTGGGGCCAGGGAGCTGGGGTGATTTGGCTTTAAATTGTGGCTCACTGAGGCTTGGTGGTGTGGTGGGAGGAGAACCTGGAAGGAAACACAACTGTGTACCCTGGGCTCTGACTGCCTCCACCTGCGGTGAGAGTCATATTGTTTTCATAGGAGCATTGCCTGAATATTTTGAGCCCCTCTTTTCGCTAATCCTTCACTGAGCCTAATACCTTATTTAAAAGATAAAAAGTGTAAATTTAACATTTCAAAACCTGATATCCAGTATTCTACCCTTAAAAGCTTTTCACGATCAGGATTAGAATCATCAGTCAATATTGATGGTTTTAATACGTGGTCGAGAAGTTACCCGTCTTACACTGGCATCAAGTCACGTCATTCCCCATAATCTTTCTCTTGGTTTTTTTTAGCCTTGTTGTTCATAATTTCCTTTCCAAGTGTTTCTTTATTTGAAATGCCAATTATATTTTGTTGCCTTTTTTTGTTTCCAGCACATCTCACATCTTTGTTTTTGTTTTTGTTTCATTTTTTTTAATCTTATTTCTGGCGTTTTCCATCGCTCTGTGGCCATGATTGTGGATGTGTTTGGGTTTTTGCCTGCCTTGCTGTTCTCTCGCTGCACTCCCTAGATCCCTGTTGCACAGTCCTCTGTCATGGATGACATTGAGGAGTGGCTCAGTACCGACTTGGTGAGACTCTTTATATTTTCATTTTTTCACATGGGCAATAGCACTTGTACAGAGAACTTTCGATGCATTGCTGAGTGACTGGGACTTCTCCTAACTGGAGGCAGTGAAAATTCCAAATGGTAGAGCTTATTTCCCTTTGAGGGGGATACCCAAGCAGGGAGAGACAGGGTTGTGTTCAGCAATTCAATCAAAACGTTTCTTTCCTGAGTTGGTTTATTTTCACCTCCCCATGTTAACATCACAGAATTGCATGTGTTCCAGAAATCATGTGTTTCTGGCCCCTGTACAGGAGAGCATTTAAACATGTGCCATGTTTAAACATGTGCTGAAGTCTTTCTCTGCTCGCCGCCGTACACACGATTAAAACTGTATCAGCTTTGACAGGATCCAAGTACATGCTTACGTCGAGGCATGCTTTTAATTAAGAGATGCTGGGTTGGAGCTTAGATTCCTTTCAAATCGTGATGACTTTGTTAAATTGGCAAGCAGTCTTGACATGTTTCATAATGGGAATCATAAAAATAGATAACAGTCTCTCTTCAATGTTTATAACTTTCAGTTTTTCCTAGATGATTATTGTCTGGTAGTTATTAAATGAACAACACAGAAGTAAAAGTAACTTTTCCTTCATGCTGGAGTTTGCTTTGCTATACCAACACTTTTGGTTTAAACAGTGGGACATGTTTATTCCAGTCTCTTTTAATGCAAGCATCTGATTTAAGTGAACCAAGTGCAGTTTGGGGATGGGTGGTGGGTTGAGTTTCAGACTGTTCTTTTAAACATGGTTTTAGTGGACTGAACTGTTTCCTTGCAGTCACCATATTCCTAGGGATCATCTCGTTCCATGACTCCTTTTGACTTCAGAGACTGTCCCTAGATCACTCCTTACTCCTTAAGGTCTCCCCCAGCCTCTTGCCATTCCCTTCTCAGTTCTTAGCCAGGAGCTGTGGGGTTCAGGCTCTGCTCCCCGGCTCTGGCAGCGATGCTGCAGGCACGCTCCAGCACGCCAGCCCTCCGCTCCAGCACCAGAGGAGCTGACTGCACCCAAAGGAGGAAAAAGCTCCTGCTCTCCAAAGCTGCCTGAAGTGCTTAGATTCTGGGTTTCAGTGTTCGAACTTGGCAGATTGAGTGGCTGTCTTTGAAATGTCACTGGGTTTCAGCTGCAGGTGGTTTTTTCAGGCCTCGGCACAGTCATTTTCAAATTTAATTACAAACTGGCCTCATTTTGTTAAAGAAACAGTAAATGTGGCATGTCCACTCCGCTTAAGCAATAGGCTTTTGTCTTTGCCATCTAAATTAATTTAGCAAGAGAGAAGATCTTACAGAGAGATACCGAGGTAGCTCTGTGTGACTGTCATCCCCTAGATGACATCTGGCTCAAAAAGAGCAAAGCAGAGAAGTGCTATAAATGCCTGAACAAGCCTGGGGATCATGAGTGGTGCAGCTGTGACTGCATCAGCTTCTTTTCTTCTGGTTACTTGGGTCCCCATCCTGGGACCATGTGTGGATGCAGCAGAGAGGTGTCCTCTGAGAAGGTTTGGACTGCATTTTTAGTTTTCACTCTGGCTTCCCTCTGTCCTTTTTTTGTTAATGGTTTGTTTCAGTTCTCTGCTTCCCAGCTGAGGAAGTCACAGGTTAAGTCAGGCAGTTGTTATTTACACACTTACCTATTTTGGGGTACGTTGGAACTAGCGCTACCTCTGCGTGTGAAGCAGTGGCTGCTGTGCATACCTTTGGCAGCCTCTGTGCAGTAGAAAGCTGGGAGATGCTAGGTGACATTTAATACTCAGGCATCAAAAACCTCTGTGAGGCCAGCCAGTAGGTTCCCACTCTCCTGGTAGAGAAGCCAGGGTAAGCACAAATGCATTTCTTTTTCAAAGCAGGTTCAACGTGAGGTTTTGAAGTAGTATTTTCATCCATCAGGTTGACAAAGGTCAAGGGTTTGACAAAGGTCAAGGTTGACAAAGGCCAAGGGATGACAAAGGTTGACATACTGACAGGTTGACAAAGAGTCATAGGATGGTTTGGGTTGGAAGGGACCTTAAAAATCATCCAGTTCCAACCCCCTTGACATGGGCAGGGACACATCCCTCTGGATCACATCCTCGGACTTTTCATTTCCTTATAAAAGCACTGTTGGGAATTCACATGCTGAACTGCACGGAACTGATAGAAACGCACTGACCCCCTGACATCCCAGCCTTTGTATCTCTTGGCCACATGCTAGCATTCTTCATCCAGCCCGCTCTGGACAGCGTGGATACCAGGAAAGCTGCAACAGTTTGCATGTCATCTAAAACAAGTTCCCACAGGAGGAACATTGGCCCTGAACTATTTTCTGGCATGTCTCCTTTGTCAGCTAATGGTGCATTTTCTTTGAAGACACAATGCAAACCGCAGTCCTGACTTCTTAAAGGACTGTCTGTCAGAAAAGATGGCGTTTGGTACAGTGATTGTGACTCTCAGCTCCATTTTTTACCAGGCCTACTGTCTGAGGTGGAAACAGTGTGGACTGCCAGTCAGGGCCAATGAGGGAAGCTTAGCTATCCACCAGCAATCTTCAGAAGCATATCTGGAGCTCATCTTCTTGCTCTGCAGCGCTGTAAAATGTCAGTCACCACTGGCCTCCTGACACGGGAGCCGTGCGATGTCCCCGGGTCACCCTCCTCAAAGAGTTAGAGTGTGGAAAGGAATGGTGGAAACTGTCCAGTTGCATTAAACGTTTATAGAAGATAATAGTGAAGGTGAAGTGCTGCCTGTGTGTTCATGTGCCGTTTTGTTCCCATTGCAGAAAGGAGACGAACTGGAAGAAGGAGTGACCAGTGAAGGTAAGCAGAGATGCCTGGGGCTATGAGCCGTTCTCAGGTTAGTGTGCAGACTGAATTATCTGCTTTGATCCCTGCCGAGATGCTGACTTCTTCCAGCCTGATGTTCCTCAGCAAATGCTTCTGCATTCAGAAAGGCAGCAGGAGAGCATTTCAGGGCGAAAAGTTCCTATTTATGGTGTGAGGAGCCCTCCTGGCTGTAAGTGTTTTCCTGCCATCTTCCTTGGCTGTGCACTGTGTTTATGCCAGCAGGAATGTGTCCCCAAGCTGCTCAGCCCTTTGGAATGATGTTTCCCGGCTTCTGTCACAGCCGATGGTGCAGCGTGGGTTTGATTCCCTCTGCTGCCTGTGTGAGGGTGTCTCAAAGGACGTCTGTCCCCTTTCCTGAGGACGTCAGGCTGTACAAGCATGTGTGCCTGCGAACACAGCCCGTCGGGACACCAGGCACAGGCATTTCAGACCTTGCTAACCTGTGTCCCCAGGGCTAAACATACAGCCCTCGCTTCTTACCTGTCTTCCTTCTTTTCTTTTGCATTGCAGAGTTTGACAAATTTTTAGAAGAGCGAGCCAAAGCAGCGGAGATGGTTCCCAATCTGCCATCCCCTCCCCTGGAAGCCCCTACCCCTCCGACAAATCCTTCCAGCAGGAAAAAGCAAGAGCGCTCGGAGGATGCCCTCTTTGCACTGTGAAGATTGTTCCGAGCTGCCCTCCCACCCCCGTGCTCGGCAGGCGAATGTCGCTGTACGGCCACTTCGTCCTCTCACAGCTAACAACGACCCCATTCCTCCTCATGTCATAGATTGCTTTTCCTTCCTCCCCTCCCCAAACAACCCACCCCCACAAGCTGACTCTTTCTATTTAAGTCCAACACTATTCCTGCCAGACCACGATTCTCCAGCACTCGCTTAATCCCCTCCTTCCTATCCCAGCTGCACAAAACCAGCTCTTGATGCCGAAAACCCTTTAGAATGCATGAGTACGTCACACTGTGTTGAAACAAAAGACCAGAGGGGAGAGAGCAGCCTTGCCCTTCAATTTATGTAGGGATCATCCTCTTCTGTAGGCAGGTCCTGCCAAGTAGACTGCTCTGTCGATCAGCATGTAATTGACTGAGCTGGAATGTTCAGGAGGAACGTGTCTTTATTTTTAGATAAAATGTTAATGTATTGGCTTTCGTGTCGGATTCGACAGCAAGGAACAACTGTTCCCCTTTCAACATGTGCTTCACAAGTTAAAATCCTTTACTCTTCCCACTCACACATCTCCCGGTACCATATGGTGGTCGCTTTTCCCCACTTTGCGCGGCATTTCATAATCTGAATCTCACAGGGTATTTTTTTCCCTTGTGTTTTATCTGGGCTTGCTCTAATTTTAAAGCAGTCTGTTGGCCATGGCCGGTAGCTCTGGCAGTTGACAGGAACGAAAAACGCTGAGCTAAATGGGTGCTGTAACGTTAGCGCATGAAGCATTTTGCTCTTTGGGAGAGCATTCTCACACGAGGATTTTTTCTAGTGTGTTTGCTTTTAAAATAGCTAGGTTATTTTTTCCTTACCTTAGATTCCTTCTTCAGTGACTGTAGAGCTCTACATTTGTCTCAGCTGTTCTAAATAGCATCCCTGCAGATGGATGGGACTTGCCTATGGGCTGGGCGTGACCTGATGTTCCTGGATTCCCTGCCATGCCTGGTAGGATAGACATGCTGGATCTTGGTGGTAGGTATGAGAAAAAGAGGCAAACCTCACAGAGCTCGTAGGAAAATGCAGAGGGAGATGGTTTCCATGGAGGGATCAGCCATCCCTGCCTGCGCTGAAGGTGAAACTCCTCATTTCCTTCTAGGTTTGGGTCTGAGAAGGTGTTGGATGATTGTGCCCAAGCTGTTTGTAATTTTTGGCATGTCCTTTGATACTGCTGTCCCTTTATTGACTCCCAGCTCCTGTGGGGCTGCAGTTTCCCTCCTGTCTGTGCAAACAAGCATATTCCCTTGCTTGCCAGAGGCATGGCTGAGAGTGCTGCTCTCCCTGGAGCTGCCAGAAGGGATTCCAGCGTGTGTGCCGGCCTTGCTGGGCTGACAGGCAGAGCTGGAGCAGGCAGCTCCAGCCATCGCTGCATACCCCAGCGTGTTGCTTGGTGGGAAGCCGGTGGTGCAAGGTGGCAGGACCAAACAGTGAGCTTGAATGCATCATGACAGGGAGAATCTCCTGCTCTGACAGGGAAGCCCTTTATCAGATGACACCCATGCAGGCAGCAGTGCTCCAGCCCCTCTTTCTTGGGGCTCTCGTCATCTTGAGCAGGCAGCCACTTTGTTCTGACTTGGCGTGTCTGAGCTTCCTGGGATGCTGATTTATGTCAGGCTCCCTCAGAAGTTGTTCTGGACCAAGAAGCTGCTCTGTAAACTGCTGATGTGAAAGTAGTAGAAGCTTTTATCTGAGCGTAGTTATTTCAGCTCTACATACCCTCTAGGGAACGCCACGCTTCGGTAGATTGTGACACATAAAACCTTTTACCAAATGGCCCAGTTGCAGCACTGATGGTCTTTGAGAGAGGTCACATTAATCTTCAGAGGGAGGCATTGTTTGGTGCAAGATTTGCAGGTCATCCTAGGACAGATGTCACTTTGTGCTGTCCCTGCTCACTCTCTCCTCTCTATTCTTCCCTGCCTGCATCTTCTCCCGGGATCCCTTTGTTTGTAGCTGAGCCCAGGCAAGGCTGTTCTACCACTCCACCAGCACTGATTTGGCCCCTGGTTGCTGCTCTGTAACTTGCTGCTCCCTGTCGGCTTTGCACTGTGCAGAAAGTAGTGCGGCTTGCAAGTGAACAAGGAAGATCAGTGTAAGGATGGAGACAGCTTGGGTCTCAAGCTGCCTCTTCTCCCCACTTGCTGGCCCTCTTGCCAGCTGAAGCCCTTCTGTGTGGCTCCGCAGAGAGTTTCTCTCTGTTTCATCATCTTTGTGGCTGGTGGAAAGTGCCAGGACAGTCTGCTTTGCTCACACTGCTGCTCTCGCCCGCTGCTCTCGCTGTTAAACACGATGAGCCCAGTGCTCAGATACTGCCTGCCAGACACCGTCCTGCCAGACCCTGCCTTCCCGCAACACGTCCTGTGGCCACCAGCTCCCAGAAACCTGAGGAAGCTGTAGTGATGCTGATTTGATTTCAGACAGCATCTGGTGATTGCCTGAGCAGTCTTGCCAGCCCAGAATGAATTGTTGGTATTCCTGTCAATGCAAAAAGCTCCGTGGGTGTTTTAAGCGCGTATTTTCCCTTCTAAATCCTTGAAACACATTGACCCTGTAAATGGCCACATCAGGTGATTCTAAGCATGTTAATCCAGCTTCCCTGCCAAGCCGGAGGAGATAATCGCATTGCTGAAGCATGGGGACATTGTCAGATGATGCTGAGTGGCAAGGACAACGCCAGCACTGTCACCAAGCCCCCTGCAGTCCCACCGCTGTGGATTTGCTGGCCCTTCCTCCCCAGCCCTTAAGCAAAAAGGGGCGTGGGAGTGTGCTGCTAACGCTGCTTCTTCTGCTAAACCTGTCCTGGGACTTCTGAGTTGTTGCTTTAGAGAGAATCTGGTCCCTTTCCAGAGCTGTCGGTGAGTGCTCCCTCCAGCCAGGGAGAGAAGGAGATGTAACAAGAAGGCTGGGGCTGAGGGGAGATCAGCAGCGTGTTGTTGGCACAACTCGAGGGACTCTTTTGTGCCTGCAGCCTCAGGCACCCCATGGTTCCCCCCAGCACCCTGCGTTGTCTACTGGAAGGCAAGGGCACTGCTCCCAAGGGCTGGCAGGTGCTGTTGGCACGAGCAGTGGCTTTGCTGGAATCAGGGCAGCACATGGGAGATGCCGTCTTTGGGCAGTGTGTGCTGAGCTGGGGGCAGCGGCTGAAGGTCCTTTTGGTGGGACCCTGCCGTGAGTTAAACATGGAGCCGAATCCACCACCCTGGCTCTTGCGGGCTGAGCGCCAGGGACAGAGAGTGCAGCTGAATGGGTGGTTTACCCCAAACCTTTAACTAAGAGCTATGCTAGAGCTTCCCTAATGTCCTGTATCAGGATCTCTCATCTTCCCCATCCTCTTGTGGTCTGCAGAAAACCTGAGCGGTGGAAACTGAGGGAAAGGGAAGGGTTTTTTTTCACTTCAGTAGACCAACTTCTTGGTTTATTCTTCCTTCTCTTTCACTCTAAGTGCTTCCTCTGCGCAAGCGGGCAGAGGACTCGTGTGGCTCCAACACTTGTGAGAAGAGGGATGGAGCTGCAGCCCGATCCGCTTTCCATAAGGAATAACAAACATCACAGCGCTTCTAGGCATATTAGGAATCACAGCTTGACACTCAGTGACACTAAATTATTATTGGGGTCCTTTGTAAGTTCTAATCATGCCCTATTTTAGGTTAAAATATTTATTTTGTCAATATATTTCCTTTCCAGTGTGTTTTTAACCTCCTCTGTTAACCCTTCATGTGCTGAGATGTAAAAAATGAATGGTTTCTATTTAAATATATCCTTTTGGGTTTTTTAATTGTTATGTGTAGATTTTGGCTGCATCTTTATCAGGTGTAATTGATAACAATGTGCTGTACAGACATTTAGGGTGTTTAGTAAGTAGGTAAGGCTCATAGGAGCGTTGCTCATAAAAACATACCACGGTGTCTCTTTAAGGGAACGGCATCAATGCAAAGATTGGTCCTTACACGGACCCTCCCATAGCCTCAAACGTACCTTTCCCCTTCCAATTATCACAGCCTCCATCTCTGAAATGTCCTGATTAAAGCAGCTTTGCCATTTTCAGGGGCTGCTTTTTCACCTCCAAGCTGAAGAAGGATTTTAGCAGGGGTTTCCATGTGTTGGACTCCATTTGACTAATTTTCGTGGGATACATTGGCTCTTTCCACTTTTCAATGGAGGGCTCAGCAGAGCTGGCTGTAGTGGCGAGATGTTTCCCTCCAGTGGTGGAAGAACAGATCCAGGCGGTGGTTCCAGACCCAGGGCAGGGGTGAGGGTCCCCTCGGTGAGCTGCCACCGGAGCTGGGTCCACGCTCCCCCAGCACCGACCCACTCAACCCGGTCCTGTTCTTCTCAGTGCTCTCATGCTTTCATCCATGAGCACAGGCCACATAGATCAGGAGAGTGAATGCGACTGCGTTCTCAGCAGCCCGTTTCATGCGATGAGTTGTCAGGTGTCTCGTGGTTGCTGGGAGTCCCATGGAGTGGGAACTGCTTGTGCTATCTCCATCCTAGGCCGGCCTCATCCAGCTCAGTCATTGTTTATGTCCTAAACGCTAACCACAAGGCTTGCAGAGCCTACCCTGGAAAAAAACAGCTCAGGACAGTTTATTTTTATGGAAACAGTGAAGCAGGCAATCAGTGACTGGATTTATAGCCTTCGTGGAAGTAACCCTTCAGCTGCTGGGGGCTCCCACCGCCTTTGCCCACGGGCAGAGGAGAGGAGGCAGGCATCCCTTTGCCAGGTGCCCAGAGGTGCCCACACAGCACCTTCCACTCGTCTTTCCCGAACAGCAGCCTCTGGAGCAGGCTGTGCCTGCCTATTCCGTCCTCAGCCTCCCTGCACCCTGCTCCAGATTGCTTCTCTATCCAGGAGCAAGGCCAGGCTGCATCTTGCCCTGAGCTGAGTGGCTTTCAAACCTCACAAAGCTCTGGCATTGCTTCTCTTTAGCCCATGGCAAACTTACACCAAACCTCCCGCCCTGCTCTGTGTTTTTATGAGTACGAGCTCCTCATTCTGTACACGTCACTATGAGCTATCGTTAACCCTACAAATGTAACCTGTGTAATAGCTTCTCTGTATATTACAGCTGTAGGCTTTCCAGATAAAAGTGGATAATATTTATTTACAGAAGATATTGGATATTTTTTTGTTTGGGAATGGGTAGGGGGAGAAGGGGGACAGAACTGTTGAATACGTAAAGAGAAACAAAATACACAATAAGCAAAGAAACCCAACACTAAAATGTTGCTGTATTCACATAGAAGGTGTTTACGTTAAGGACAATACAACTGTATTAATCTGACATTGTTTAACTTGCTCCAGAAATCATCTCTACTTTGGTTCCTGCATGTGCGAAACTCCAATAAATACACTACTGGTGTGACCTGGAGGAGGTATTTGTCTGTCTGTCCACTGGTGTCTCTGCCTGGCTGGAACACGCGGTACGAGGGAGGGACACGCATGGTCTGCAGCTGTTGTTGGGTGCAGGCTTAGATTCCTCCCAGCTATTTTCACCAGGAGAAGGGTTATCCCCAGTGGAAGGTGCTCTTTGTGTCTCCACATGGGTCATAGAATCATAGAATAGAATAGAATCATAGAACAACCAGGTTGGAAGAGACCCACCGGATCATCGAGTCCAACCATTCCTATCAAACACTAAACCATGCCCCTCAGCACCTCATCCACCCGTGCCTTTAACACCTCCAGGGAAGGTGAATCAACCACCTCCCTGGGCAGCCTGTTCCAGTGCCCAATGACCCTTTCTGTGAAAAATTTTTTCCTTATGTCTAGCCTAAACCTCCCCTGGTGGAGCTTGAGGCCATTCCCTCTTGTCCTGTCCCCTGTCACTTGGAAGAGGCCAGCTCCCTCCTCTCCACAACCTCCTTTCAGGTAGTTATAGAGAGCAATGAGGTCTCCTCTCAGCCTCCTCCAGGCTAAACACCTCCAGCTCTCTCAGTTGTTCCCCATAAGGCCTGTTCTCCAGCCCCTTCACCAGCTACGTTGCTCTTCTCTGGACTTGCTCCAGAGCCTCAACATCCTTCTTGTGGTGAGGGGCCCAGAACTGAACACAGGATTCAAGGAGCGGTCTCACCAGTGCTGAGTACAGAGGGAGAATAACCTCCCTGGACCTGCTGGTCACACCTTTTCTGAAACAAGCCAGGATGCCATTGGCCGCCTGGGCCACCTGGGCCACTACTGGCTCATGTTCAGTCGCTGTCAACCAACACCCCCAGGTCCCCCTCCTCCAGGCAGGTTTCTAGACAGACTTCTCCTAGTTTGTAGCTGCACAAGGTTGTTGTGCCCCAACATGCCCAGGGTCTTGCTGGGCATGGCTGGTAGATGCGTTCCCTGCTAAATCTAGGGCTCACCTTATGTGGCTGACATTGGGCCAGCACGCAAGCGACAACTTCTGTGCTTGGTGGGACAGCTGCCCGCCTTGCAGGGCTTCCCAGATGGTTCTCAGAGGTTTGCTTGGGATCACCTGCCTTGGTGACCTAGAAAGTGATGTTTCCTCACTCATCGGCCCAGAATTTAGTCCAACATCCTCGTTTATGATGATTGTGAGGGGCAGAGGAGACGGAAGAGCATTTTATCTAGGTGCTCTGGAGTAACATGGCATTACTTTGAAGCCGAATCAGTTTGTCAAAATGGTGCGTTCCATCTCGCACGTGGAGATCAAAACTAATGGTCTGTGGTTTAAAAGCAGCTTTGGGGAAGGAGTGTGTGTGCAACAGCTTGAAAGATGGGTTTTCCCTCCTTGGAGCTGCAGCTTAGCGTGCATTAAATCCAGCTCTGCCCCGGCTTGTTTACCAGCGCACTGATCATGTGCCTGACTGTGTCGGATACATTCGGGTAGGTTCATGGTCTGGCTCTGCTGAGAAAGGTGCGGAGCTACCACTGCCCTGACAGAGCAGAAATCACACTAAAAACACAGGGCCATAAATTCCCAGCACTGTGGGGCAGGGGGGAGGCTGCCAGCGCGGGGCTGTGCTCCCTTCCAAGGGGCCGTGGCACAGTGCCTGCTGCAGCCCCGCTTTGTGCACGAGGCAAAGATCCCTCCGATCCTGAATTCTTCCCATCTCAATAGGAGCCAAAGTGGATGCAAAGTGTGCAAGGGCAGGACAAGCATGCAGGGACATTTCAAACCCTCCAGCTGCTGGTAAGTCAGTCTGGAGCCCAGTGTGAATGGAAGGTGACCACACGTGCGCTTCCCTTTCCCATTTCACCCCGGGGTAAATCAATCCCGAGCAGGGGCTGCACAGCGCACTGGCCGGCTGCCTGTTTACTCAAACCATGGCTCGGGAAGGGGTAGCTGACAAAGCAGAGTTACAGGTAGTGAAGGAGAGAAGAGGCTTTGAATGTGTTTGTGACACATGTTAATGATTAATGTTGTGCTCTGTCTTAGCAAAACAAACCTCGGAGCACAAGGGAGTGGGGTATGTCAGGGAGCCCTGGGCGGCAGGGCTGCTTTCAGCACAAGATGCAGGCGTGCTGACAGGCAGCAAACATCTAGGGGCACAAACATCTGGCCAGGCACAGCGTTTTGGGGGTGTCCAACCAACTGAGCATGGGGGTAGCAGGAGAGGGGATGCACCATGGGTGCCTGGGGTTGCTGCGTTTGGGCAGCTGAAGAGACAGCACATCCCAAAGCCTTTTGCTGCCGCACGCAGCTCGGGGTGATGCTCCACACCGACAGCGAGCTCTACACAGCCATTCAAACCCTACACAGCCATTCAAGCCCTACACAGCCATCCAAGCCCTACACAGCCAACAGCGAGCTCTACGCAGCCACCCAAGCTCTACAGAGCCGCCCGAGCCTGCCCAGCCAGCTCGGTAGCCAAATCCCAACCATCTCAGGGCCGGTTTGTTTTCTTTCTCATCCCTGCGGTTTTCCTCCCAGGCTGCGCTCAGGAAAACGTCTCAGCGACTCCGGAGCAACCACGTGGCCCCTCTGCCATCCCCGCGGGACCGACATGATGTAATCGCGGGCCCTGAGCTGTGATGCAGAATCACTCCACTCCGGGCCGCTGCGCTTATTGGCTGAGTGGCCCTGGTCCTACAGGCGGGGTTTTCCCTACCCCACAACCCAGTTTACCTCGGGGAGCCCCACCCCGCGTGGAATCCATTGGTCTCCAAACCCATCCCAGGCCCACGGAGCTGCCGGGGGTTTCAATTCTTTCTCATTGCTCTCAATTCTTCCCCATTGCGCTCAATTCCTCCCCGTTGCACGGAGGATGCTGCTGTTTGCCGTGTCCCCGGAGTCAGGGGTAGCATCATGTTGGGGTCCCTGGGGTGCACAGCCCCTCAAGGCTCCAGGGGAGGTTTAGGATTAGGAAGGGGCTTTGCAAAATCTGGCTTTGCCTGCAGCTTATGTGAAAATAAAGCCGCATTCATGCATGCGATTTCCCCCTCTGTATCTCATGGTGAAGACTGTGTCCCAGGTCTTGTCTGGGTTGTTTAAGGTGTGTGACCCTCATGTTTGTGCAACGCTGCTCTAAAGCCTCTGAGTGCATCCATCTCCCTGGTGCTGGAATCCTGCCCTGTCCTGCAGCACGTGGAGTGTTGTGAGGGCTCCCTGACAGCCAGAAGAACCTCCTGTTACCACAGAGCCCAGCTTCTCCCCACAGACACAAATCAAAGTCGGGGGGAGCACATGCCCCCCTGCGTGTCCATAGATCATAGAATCATGGGATGGTTTTGGTTGGAAAGGACCTCTAAGATCATCCAGTCCCACCCCTGCCATGGGCAGGGACATCTCCCACTGGATCAGGGGCTCCAAGCCCCATCCAACCTGGCCTTGAGCACCTCCAGGGACGGGGCAGCCACCACTGCTCTGGGCAGCCTGGGCCAGCAAAACATTTCTACCCAAAATCTCATCTCAATCTCCCCTCTTTCAGCTTAAAGAGAGGGCAAACTTCCAGGGGTCAGTGTCGCAGTGCATTTTTTTTTCCCAAATTATTCCCAGCAGCCAGACAAACCACATGGTGCTGCAGCCTTGCCCTGGCATCAGACCCCATGGGAAGCCACCATGGGGCCGATCCCAGTGGCACCAGTACTTTTCCCGGTTTCTGAAGACCGCAGCACCCAGTGGATGCACGCGCTCCACTGGGGCTCACAGGGAA
>WAAB01011131.1:0-12622 GCA_013389865.1 Piaya cayana
TGATTCTATGATTCTATCTCTTGCAACGTTAATTACAACGGGGAGAACACAGAGCATGCTGGAAACCAGGAGCAAAGCACAGTGTCTGCCAGGCACCGTGTCAGCACAGTTCTGACCCACATGCATTTNAGCAAATGTTTGTACTCGTGTTCTTTGGGAACCTCAACTCTTCAGACTGACAGAAAAGACCCTGTGCTCAAAAGCTGTTCTATGATCCACACTATGCAAACTGCAGTCAACACTGTGGGTCCAACGGACTGAGAGAATCACAGAATCACNTTGCCAGAACTTCTGTGAACACATTTGAAGCTAATAATTTTTTTTTTTTGCATTAATCCTGTGTGCTGAGGAGTCTGGGGCCTTTTTTGTCCCTGCCAGAGGTTCAATGTGAAGTCCTTACACATCAGAGAGAACAGCCACGCAAGGAGCTTGCTGCTCTCCCGAGGAAGCTGGCAGGTCCCAGCTGCTCCTCAGCTCCAATTAGCCGCTCCGTGAACTTTTCTCACAAGAGAACAGCTTCTGAAGGAAAAAAAAAAAAATAAAATTTACACTCTGATTAAGTAACTTGTGAGGAGTTAAGTTGCAATCCTGCAATCCCCAAAGGACTCCAAGACCAAGTGCTCTGGTGTTTCATCTACAGTAACATAATAGTTTACATCGTAAGACCTATGGCCTACAAGGAAGATACCGGGACAAATCTTGAGCGCATTATTCACCCTAGTCCCACTGACTCAAAGGCACCACTAGGCCAATTAAAGCAAACAAGATTTAGCAGTCCTCTACCTGCCCCAGTCATTAGCAGAGCAAGCTGTTTTCCCTGCTGGGATCGACAGCTCCGCAGCAAACAGCCTCCACCTGCAAGCACAGTCAGGTTAGGCAGGCAGAAAGAAGCAAACCCAAATGGGTTCCCCCCCTCACATTCCACTTTGCTAAAGTCACCGTGCAATTTATTTCCCTGCTTCAACAACCAAGATACACAGCACGTGGTGAGACTTCCAGATCCACACGTCCGAGCCGTTCCGAGCCATCCTAAACCCTGCCCTCTGCTCCATTCAGGGCGAGATTTTTGAATTTGTTTTCTTCCCGCGTCCTTTTCTTTGCGTGCCAGGGAATGAGTTGTCGTTACTATTTTAAGTGATGTTGCCCTAGCCCTGCAGCGTCCCAGAGCTCTGGAACAGCAAAGTGTGTTTTTTATGTAGAGTGGACTTAATAAGAAGATTAATAAAAGCTACACAGCCTCTTTAAAGGGCCATCTTGCATGTGTGTAGCAACAGCGCAGGCTCTTAACGATGGGTAATAGGAGTGCAAAAGCAAACACTGCTGAGAATCCAGGTGGTTCTAAGCCTCTTCTGCTATGAATCAACCTAACTGAACAGCCTCTGAGGAGTGTTTCTACTGCCAGGCCACACTGTGCACGGCCAAATATTCAAAAAGTGGCTGTCCAAGCTCTCTTAAGGAACTCACAATGACCTCAACATGATTCATGCAAGCTTTAGAATTCATTTTCTATACCAAAACATCCGAATGAGAAGTATCTCTAGATTTGGTTACATAAATAAAATGCTATATTGGGTTGTAAAGCACACGATTTGTGTAAACTGGTGGGATGTGTTCTCTTATGCTGCACAAAAAGTGTAAATATAACTGTGAAAAATAATTCCTTTCCCATCGCTAAGAGAAGTTTCATCAAGGCTGAGTTAGCCCAACAATCTATCAACAAGGAGCATAACTACCACAAACTTTTAAAGACTCTTTCCTAAGGAAAACGATGGCTGTTTGTGTTAATTTTTCAGGTTTTGCAACCTAAATATCATCAGCCACAAGACAAAATATTTAGTTCATGGGTGAAAGGATGCAACTTGATTGATGCGTAATACCTGCACGCTCTCTTTTCAGAGCGACTGTGAATATGAGTAATCCTGCTAGGAGTTGTGAGGAGGCGATAAACGACTCGCAGAGTTCTCCAACTGGTTTTCGATGCACATGCTCCGGTTGATAAAACATCACTTACATAACTAGGACGAGACAATTGAGCGGTGAAGACAGCCCAGGAAATGCCATTTCTGCTGGGAGCCAAGACGCCCATGTGGCATTTACATTCGCGGAGAATCATCAGGGAAGTTCTTTTTCCTTTTTTTCTTCCTTGAGAACAGAAGCACGAGTGTGTAAGAATCAAGAACACCTCCTTTCTTCTCCACCCACATGGACTTGGCAGCACATCCCGGTATTTTGTGATGTCAGCTTTGAAAAACCTGCATTACATCGCCTCGGGGCTTCTGAGAAAATAAAAACAATTAAGCTACACACTGATTTTGAGACCTGCCCTTTTCTCCTCCGTGTGCCCGGTGTTCAAAGAGAGACTTGCTGGTTCTCCTAAGAAGTCTGGCCCCAACCACGCTGCTGATTGGAGCTGGTTCCCGGGGTTAACGTTTCTGATATCAACTGGTGAACATTTATGAGTGGGGAGTCTTAGAGGGTTCCCTGGGCAGCAACAGGAATAATCACACTGGAAAGCACATAATCACAGTTTAGGTACTAATCCTGCATCGTAGCCTACAAGCACAGACTCCTCTTTATCCCTAAAAGAAGAGGCTGGGACCACAGATAACTGGGTTTTACTTCACATCACAACTGGAAAACGCACCCAAAACCAGGTTTGGTGTTGACTGGAAAAAGCCAACATTCAAGTCCGATAGAATAACTAAAAATTAACCAGCGCCAACAGGTAATTCAGGCACAGATTTCACTTCTACCTGAACAGTAAATCCTGTTTGGTGGCACTTAAGCCCGTGACCTTCCATTGACACATCAGGATTTATAAAGCCTGCTGGCTGTTTTACTGGGAAGGAACTATCACACTCGTAACAAGATTTCCAGAGATTACAGGCTGGACTAAATGGTTGTACTATCAAGTCCTCAGCGTGCCATAGAAAGAACAGCAAATTTACTATTTCCAACAGGCATAATGAACAAAACTGAAACAAAAAGACATGCAAATCACTATCGGTCCCATGCAAGATCACTGTCCTGCCCACAGGCTTTGCAGGGAATAACCAAAAGCAACAGGTTTGTTATAAAATAAGCGCTGTGCTAACTTTACCAACTGAAAATAAAGGATCTTTCAACTCTCCTGAGAAGTCTAGGTGGAGGATGTCTCAGTGGGAGTCAAAGACTGATGATTATAGGTTCTCCAACACAGGCTCTGCCTTCTGAAACTGTTTTCAATGGGAGATTCTTTTCATTGATTCAAGCAGGATCTATATCACATATCATCACTTTTCTATCCTTACGATGCTGAGACTCCCGATTGAAGCCGACACCAGCCTCTCAACAACCGCCTTACAACTGCAGAACTACTCCTCCTGCAATGGGAAACACTTCACTTTCCCCCTCGCAGAGCAACAAACAAATCTGTCTTCTCTTCAAGGTCCCCACAGTCCATTTGTACACCTGAAAATGCTCCCAAACCACTGAGGGAAGAGGAATAAGGGGCATAATTGTCAATAGGCTCTGCAGGAGTCAGCATGGCAGGCAGGGCAACGCAGAAGATTAATAACCTGATTCAGAATCACAGAATCATAGAATAACCAGGCTGGACGAGACCCACCGGATCATCGAGTCCAACCATTCCTATCAAACACTAACCCATGTCCCTCAGCACCTCATCCACCCATCCCTTAAACCCCTCCAGGGAAGGTGACTCAACCCCCTCCCTGGGCAGCCTCTGCCAGTGCCCAATCACCCTTTCCATGAATTTTTTTTTTTCCCTTGGGAACTGCCCAGTTGACAACTCGTCTATCAACAGTCATTGCCTGATTGTCGACTCTATTTCTATTTAACACAGCCCAAGTATACAAATACCACTGGTGTCAAATAAGAAGTTCCATTTGGCTCAGTGGAGCTACAGATGTGCTCACATCTGTAGCTCAAGCATAAATAATTTTAAAAGTTAGGATATACAATGGAAAGTTTACTGTAAATTAATACAAGGCACCTATGCGGATCAGCATGGAAATGCCTTGGGGAACTTCACAGGGATGCAGCTCGGCTCTAAGAAAATCTGACATCCTCAGCACTTTGGAAAAAAAAATAAAAATTATTCTTCATGCAGTGTTTTTTGGCAACAGATGGGATACTGGAACATGGATAATTGTCTAGTAAAGGACAGGAGCTGGTTTAAAACTTGAGCAGAAAGGCAGTAATTCTCTCTGGAATTCTGTCAGATTCAGGATTAGGCTCTTGTGGAGAGTCACCTCTATTCCAATCTCTTCCCCAAGCGAAAAAGCCCTGAGTCACAGCTCAAGACTCCCGCATTCAGGATTTAAAGCAGACCGTTATGTGACTCCAGGAGACCACGGAGAGCATCAAAGCTATTTGCTCAGAGTAAGTGGCAGCATTAGCCCAGCCAGGCATTTTCCAGTATCTCCAACGACACCTTATGAAGATGTTCTTTTCCATCTGACAAACAGCACGGTCTCACCAGTTGTCAACATAAAAATCTAAATGGCAAAACCAAAATTAAAACTAGAGCTTTTTTCAGTATGGAAAAAGGAAACCAAACATCTGCTGTGTTTTCCGCCTCACTAGTTTGATGCGTTAAGCTAGACAATGTGAAAAAATGTGGTTTTAAAGCTTTGCTCTAACATCACTCGTGCCTCTGAGCCATCAAAATGAAACATCAATGCTCAGGACCACGATTATATGAAAGACAGCACCACATCGTAATCGTAACACTATTAAAGAGCCAGGACCAAAGGGGTCTTTTTCTGGACTGAAACTGCAAGCTGGACTGAATAATAAAGCTCAAGACTATTTAAGATCTCTTTAGGTCATGAACATCTGTATCAAGCTTAGCCCAATCAGGCAAAGTTCTTCACCACATTCCCCAGGTGAAGTAATATTACAAACAATAATTACTGCTATTAAGTGGGTGTAAGTTTAGAGTCTTGAAACTGCACCGTCACTAACATCTATTACACAGCTAAAACACAAGCCTTCCTGCAAAAACAATAGAATCACAGGATGGTTTGGGTTGGAAGGGGCCTTTAAAGGTCACCTAGTCCCACCCTCCTGCAGCAAGCAGGGACATCTTCAACCACAACAAGTTGCTGATACATATAATCATGTATATCAAATATATAGAATCATGTATATCAACTATTTAAATAAGAAAAAAAGAAGCTGAACACCTTTTCAGGCCACACACCACTCAAGGCACATCTGCAAAGACAGACAACATTCTGAACAGCTGATTTAGTGTGATAGCAGGTGCCAAAACCCCAGCAGAGAAGAACAACGAACAGCACAGCCACTCAGCTTCCAGCCAGGACCAAGTCCCAGCCTGCTACTCCAGGTCCATTCCAACCAAAACATTGCTCTGATTCTCCCTGCCGCTTCACACACACTCAGTCCTCCAGCGAGTTCCACACAGTGTTACCATGAGCTCAAACTCCCCGACAAAAATGAGGATCCTGTGCCCAGTTTTCTGCTTTGGATGTTTCTGCAAAATGTGTTTCTATCAAGGATGGCCCCAAAGTCCAGAAGAGCCAAAATACAGTTTGCCACCGAGGGTGAGCGGCCTCACAGCCCGAGTCCCAGAGGTCTCCAGCGCTTTAGAAGGCTCATAGCATCCTCTCCGAAGATGAGACGCCTCAAGAGCTCTCCATTCCAATCCTGCAAAACGCCATAGAAAATTATAACAGGATCCATACCAGCATCTTCTGCTCGTTTTGATATCAATGTGGCACTGGAGCAGCAGTTCTGGACATTCAGAAGCACGAGGCTTAACCCGGTTTACACACAGAAGCAGCAGGACTGGCAGCAAAAAGAACTTGTACTCTGTTCTTTGTCAGAACTTTCCAAAGCCGGAGAGCCCCACCATGGCGTGCGAGGGCTCATCATCCCCTCATTCACTGCACAAACCGCACCCCCTCCGAACACCAAAGCGCCTGCTCTAGACGCTGAAGGAAGCACCCTAATTACGCCTATTTTAGGATTTACATTTTAATTTCGGTTTCAAGACAGCTGGGCTCCTCTCGGGGGAAATCCAACAGTGGCACAGTAAATCCTTCAGGCACGTTCCTCCTGTGCTGTTTTGCACCGGTTGAACACACCATCGATGCACAACAGAAGAATATTCCGGGTAACAAACTGTTAAGGTAAGGACTGCCTAACCTGGGGCGATAGCTTTAAAGAACTGAGTAGATTTGGTTTTCCCCTCCCGAGGGTGAAATACAAAAATACCACACAGCCTTTCAGATTCAGGAAGATCAAAAAATGAACAACTTAATCCACTCTTTCAAGACAGAGTTGTTCCATATTCATGGGACAGGGTGGGCAGGGTATCATTTGCTTCAATAAAATACAAACATTTCTATTGCATAGCACAAATTAGCTCATCCTTAACAAGGATCTCAGCTGCAGAACCAACCCCACAGGTAGCAGCCTTAAAAACTCAAGTGATATTTCAAACAAGTTTTTTGAGGTGGATACCTCATAACTCACTGCGTGAGATTCACAATGGACTTTGATATCAACACTAATAAGTAATTAAATAGATATTTCCATAATGAATGTTTTCAAGTTGCGCTTATCAAGATTGTAATATGAGAGAGACAAGAGATTTACTATCTGCAAAGACGCTGCTCAAAGATACGGGATAAAAGCCAGGGATGCTCTGGTTATTCCATCAATGTCACAAGAATGGAAGTAACGAACAACCTATTTGTGGTTCCTGCGGATGCTCCCAAGTGTTTGTAAAGAGAGCAATCAGAGTTCATAGAGCTCCTGGACTAGGTTCTTATTCCCACAGCGTACCCAGGACCTCTCAAAGCAGGTGAGCAGTGCAAGGTGGTCTCCATCACTCCCAGATTCTGCACTAGCTGGGAGACAAAAGCCACGGATTCACAGAAACGACTCCCTTGAGAAGGGGCAGATCCCATCTCCCAGTGCAGCAGCGAGAGAAGCAAAACCTGCCCTGGCATCTCCACCCTGCCGTGCCTCTTCTCCCTGTGGAGCAGGCAGGTATGAGAGATGTAGGCGGGAGAGCAGTTTCCTCACGCTCGTTTCTGTGCCCCTAGACAGGGCTTGGCTGAATTCCTGACCCACACGCCTCCAACTGCTGCTGCTGACCGGCCAACACGATAAAAGGGGTTTGTGGGCCAGCGCAGTTCTCTTTAAACCCCTGTTTCTCTACTGCCATCCTCATAGTTCACTTGAAAACTTACAAACCTTTACACCTGCCCTTTCTTCCTGGACTGTGGGTGAGCTGAATCATAGAATCATGGAATAACCAGGTTGGAAGAGACCCACTGGATCATCGAGTCCAACCATTCCTATCAAACACTAACCCATGTCCCTCAGCACCTCGTCCACCCATCTCTTAAACACCTCCAGGGAAGGTGACACTCTCTCTATATATATACATATATATTTCTATTCTAAAAATCTGCTCTTTTGCCTTATTATTTTTTTCTCTTTTTTTTTTTTCTTTTTCCTATTGAGAGGAGGAGACAGGACATAGGGTTACAGCGAAAGTGTTGCACTTGGCTCCCTTCCTATTAAAAGTCAGAAATGCACTTGGCTCAGTCTTTTGCAGGTGGTCACAGGAAAATCTGCACAGTAATCAACAGCCCTTCCCGGCTTGCAGCCGTGGGTGCTGGATGTGGCTGTGCTTAGCTGACGTGCCTGCAGTAAAGCCCTCGTCTGTGCCTTTAACGAACTGTCCTGAGGTAGAAATTGCCTTCCTTGGAATTAGAGGAGGGATGAGTTGGGTGGAAAAGCTAAGCTGGGAAGCACCTGGCAAGCAGATGGCCCCTAGCATGCTGTATCATCCCCACACCTTCGTTAGGGATTACGTCTCCGGGTAATACAGTTAGAGGTTTGGGGTCACAAGGAATTAGAAAATTGTAGCCAGTTGCAATTAAACACGAGTTATATTTGGAGGACAAAGAACTGAGCTGAAAGCTGAATTAGAGCTACTTGAAACATTAGGGCTCAGGAGGGGAGACCTCATTGCTCTNACCTTGCAGCTCTCTGACACACGTTCCCATCCCTTCCTTTCCCCAGTCGCGGAGCATCTGAGCTCACTGAACTGGTAAAAGTCATTTTTGCACAGCACTAGCGCTGCCCTGGCTGAGCCGCCTTCCCACGGGGTCAGGCAAGGACCAGGCACCATGGGAGCAGACGGAACCCCCAGCACCAGCTGCCATGAGCCCGCACTGCCCAACAAGAAGGTTTCTCCTGGTTCCCACTCTGCACTAACACCAGTTTGCACACTGCATCTCCCTGGGGCACTAAGAAAGCCCCGATGCAGCCTGCAGGCATCCTACAAGGATGTTAGACCCTAACCCAACAACTTTTCCCAAAGGGAATTGCCCAGTTTTGAAGGATTTTAAAAGTTCAGCTGTAAACTAAACCCATCATGGAAAGGGAAGTATCATCAAGTGACCAAAGACACAGCACTAGTATTCTTGGGGCACTCTTGCTCACCCATTTGACTATTGGTGTGGTTTAATATCTTATAAAAAGAAAATTTCTGCTAGAAATTATTTCACAAGCCTCAAAACATTCTTCAGAGAGCTACTCATGTGCTTAGTGACACAGGCATGGGGCAGGGCTTGTTTACTAATCCAGAGGATTACGCTTCAATCTAGACCATGCCTTGCCTTCAGGTAAGGGCAGTAGAGCAAACAATAAATACACCAGGTTTCCAACTGCAAAGCCATGAGGGGAACAGAATCCAAAAGAAAGTTGTGTTTATATGGTGTTGGGATTGAAGAAAAGAGGAACATGGGGAGACAGCTGCTTCTTCATACCTGTTGTTCAACAGTGTCTGGAAATCCTGACAGGCAAATTCTATTCCTACTCTTGCATCAACTCTGAAAGCAAACCTATCAGCTACAGCTCAGATGAGTCTCCACAGCTAGTTTTTCAAATAAAAACTTAACACATGCCTCTGACATCTCTTTTTGCCTTTTTAATGCATGCAGAGATCACTCCCCCACTGGAAGAAAAGCCATTTTGCACTTACCTTGCCTCTTCCTTAGGCAAGTGAGAAAAAACCATCAAAACACTGCCAGAGAAATCACACACAGAGCATCTCACATACTCATTCTCTTGCCTATCTCAAGCCACTGACAGATCACTTTCTCCACTGCACACTGGAATAAGCAATGTCACCGGGGTCAGCTTCTCAATAACTTAAAACACAGTAGAAAATTTCACCCTCTTCAGAAAAAATATTACTAATTCTACCAGTATATATTTTCACAGAAAGGGTCATTGGGCACTGGAACAGGCTGCCCAGGGAGGGGGTTGATTCACCTTCCCTGGAGGGGTTTAAGGGACGGGTGGACGAGGTGCTGAGGGACATGGGTTAGTGATTGATAGGAAAGGTTGGACTCGGTGATCCGGTGGGTCTCTTCCAACCTGGTTGTTCTATGATTCTATAATATTGCAAACTTGCAACAAAAATAACTCGGATCTTCCAAGTGACTGAAAACTTGGAATTAAATCCTAGTAGCAAACAGTATGGAAAACATTAGGTTTGCCCAGTATTTTTTTTCCCCAAGTACTTATTCCCTCCTCCTGCTTGCAACAGGCTGTAAAACTATTCAGCATAATTCAAAACACAAACAAGTTACTTAGCCTGGTGCAGCTTTCGCCATCACCTTGTTGCTGTCCCCATCCCTGGAACAGGAGATTGATGACCCCACCCAAAAAAAAAAGGAGTATCTGCCTTAAGACAGGCAGTAGCATTTCTATCTGCTGGCTCAGGGAGGCACATACCTTACAGCAATTAAACTCCACCTCTGTCAGCATCTTTAGATAAAATGAGCTACAACCAAGGGCTACTCAGCAGCAGCAGTAAACATGTTCAGCAGCAAAACAACAGCTAGAACCAAGATCACTATGAGACTGGAAGGCATGAGGCATGGTTTCAGCTCTTCACATTTTTCAGTTCTTCAAAGCCTGAGCTCATGATAAAAGCTCCAGAGATAACTTAGTCCAGGTGAACCACAGAGTCCCACAATTCGAGGCGCTGGCAGCACCCACCCCAGTCAGCACTCACACCCAAGTCAGTCTCTGCAAGGACTCTCACAGAAATCACAGAATCCCAAGGTTGGAAAAGACCTCCAGGATCATCAAGTCCAACCATTAAACCCTTCAGCATCATAAATAGGATAAAACGAGAAAATGTGTTTCTAACCTCAAAGCGCCTGTAATTTTCAATTCAAACTCTGCAACATATTATTAATTCCACTGACTGCAAACAGCACTGCTGCTGCAAGAGGGCGGGGAACCAAAACACGTGAAGGCAAAAGGGGAAAAAAAAAAAAATCCTGACTGAATTATATTTCTTTGCCCACAGAAACAGTTTTGTCCTGGGGGTCAGTCTAAGGGAATGCAATTCAAATACACTTTTTTTTTTCCAGTGTATTCCACAAAAAAAGTTCTGAGTTATTCATATCGAAAGGCATGCGTAAGAGTATTTTTAAATCCTACATGCAAAGTACTGGCAGTGTTTTAAGCAGCACGCTAGCATTTAAAGTGATCCAGCCTAAAGGATTGCAAGTACTACCTACAAATCACCGTTGCTAATTTTGGCTGTGTGCAACATACAATCACAGCTATTAATTTGCAATATTACAAAATGCCTCTTATTCAAAGTTTAACATAAATTTATTATATGCTGTAACAGATAGCACTGGGTAGTGGGAAATGCCTACATTCAATATATTTCTAAGGATTATTCAGAAGCACAACCAGCTCTCTATGCCCCAAAAAGCTGAACTTTGCAGAACAACATCGAATGAAAGCTCTAATTTACCACACTCTATCCCTTGCTCTTTGGAATGAATCACGTTATTAACTGTTCCCCCAGCGAGAGATTTGTTTGTTGGCTTTAGGTTTTTTTTATTCTCCAATTACTCTCTCAATGTTTGCCAACTTTCCCTTTCCTACGCCAGGAAATACACATACTTTATCTCCCTAAACAACACAAAATATACTGTTTCCTTCCTCCTGATTTATGGGTTTCTCCATCATTTTCCTGGGGGGAATTTTCTTTACGGGACATCAAATCAATCATCTTTGAAGAGGTGAGGATGGGAACAAAAAACCTCAAGTGGGACTTGCTTTCCAGCCACAATGAGCCCCAGCCCTGATGCCAGGTGTGCTCTGGACTCCAGGTGAAATGGATCCTGATTCCCAAGTGGATCCTGAGTGTGCTGACAGCCTGGGAATCATAGAATCACCAGGTTAGAAGAGACCCACCAGATCATCGAGTCCAACCATTCCCATCAAACACTAACCTATGTCCCTCAGCACCTCATCCACCCATCCCTTAAACCCCTCCAGGGAAGGTGAATCAATCCCCTCCCTGGGCAGCCTCTGCCAGTGCTCAATCACCCTTTCAGTGAAGAATTTTTTCCTAATGTCCAGGCTAAATCTCCCCTGGTGGAGCTTGAGGCCATTCCCTCTTGTCCTGTCCCCTGTCCCTTGGGAGAAGAGCCCAGCTCCCTCCTCTCCACAACCTCCCTTCAGGTAGTTATAGAGAGCAATGAGGTCTCCTCTCAGCCTCCTCTTTTGATTTCTTGATTTCCTTTGCAAATCAATCAGCTCCACCCCTGCATCTCTCTTTTTCTTGAGACCCTGGATTTTTCCTTCAGCCTTCTGGAATGTCTTCCAGTCTCTGAGGGAAACAAAAGCTAGTATTGGTTTCATCACGACTCAGGGAAGCAGGCAATCGTTGAGCCACGTGCTGCGAAGGGGAGCAGCAGCCTGCCCACCACACCCCGCGACACAACCCCAGAGACACCCGAAAAGCACATCGGGTACCAGCAGCCAGGGCTCTGTCAGCCAGAGGCGCCCCACACGGCAACATCCAGCTGCTGTTGATCACCCCACAGCCACAGTAGCTCGAAGAGAGGGAGCAGCGCTGCTTTCTGAGCGATACCACATGGCCAGAGCAGCAACGCGTGCCCAAGCGTCTCTTACTGGATTACGTGGAGGTGCAATCAGCTGCCAGAGCAGAACGGGGACCTGGAAAGGCTGTGGGGTCTCCTTGTCGCACGGTCGGCCAGGGGACAGTGGGATCATGTTAATGTTGGCGAGTGTTGGATGTCGGTGCTGGGAGTCATTACACCGCAGTGCGCTGCCTCGAGTCCAGAGTCCAGGCAAATTCCCCAGGAGGGGATCAGATCGCTCTGCTCAGACCTGGCGGTCACAGAAACAGAGCAGCTTGGCACACAGAGCCGGTTAGCTAACGCAAGCCGCAAAACAGGAGAATTCAGATCCAGACCTAAACCCTCCTTGAAGCAAAAGGATTTTGAAGGCACAGTTTCAGCCCATTTCACAGCAAAGAGGCTTTCCTCACACCCCCCCACAGCCTCTGAGCTTTCCCAGAGGTTAAGGGGGTCCTTCCCACTTAGTATCATAGAATCACCAGGTTGGAAAAGACCCACCGGATCATCGAGTCCAACCATTCCCATCAAACACTAACCCATATCCCTCAGCACCTCATCCACCTGCACCTTAAACCCCTCCAGGGAAGGTGAATCAACCCACTCTCTTTTCCAGTGCCCAATGGCAATTAAAAAAAAAAATTTTTTCCTAATGT
>WAAB01011134.1:0-21458 GCA_013389865.1 Piaya cayana
GTGATTCTGTGATTCTTGATGTCTCTACTATGGTAAATTCATTCCTCTCCCTGTCTTAGGAGTTCAGCATAAGGTTAACTCTTTGTGTTCACTTGCAGAGTGGTATTTAGCCTTCTCACTTCACAGCTGGATCTGCTACTTCTGTAGCATTGCTACATACAGGATTAAAATAATGTTTAGAGTGTAATCATCTAGTGCATTTATCAGCCACTTACACTGATATGACACTTTTTCATAGTACTCTGGATCTTCTCCCACCTCAGGTTCTAAAGTGGAGTAGTCTTTGCAGGAAGGTCTTGAACACTGACTGGGAGAGGGAAGTGGACAGTGCCAAGCCCTGTTGCTGAGTTCTGCTGGGCA
This sequence comes from Piaya cayana, assembly GCA_013389865.1. Taxonomy (NCBI): domain Eukaryota; kingdom Metazoa; phylum Chordata; class Aves; order Cuculiformes; family Coccyzidae; genus Piaya; species Piaya cayana. Next base: position 361 of record WAAB01011134.1, read on the forward strand.
CTGGCCTCACTGAGCACTGGCTCAGCTGTCATCTAAGGCTCCCACTGGTGATGAGCTGGGTCTTGGTGAGTAACTGGGCTGTTGTCCCTGTTGACTGTGCACAACTGGAGATGGAGCTGAATCTCTCCTCTGTATAGAAAAAAAATGTGTCTTGACTGGGAAGCAGATTTTGGCTGTAAATTGGTTACATATGGACATTTTTATCAGTATAGGCAGCAGACAGTAACATTACACACTTGCTACAGCTGGTAGATTCATTAGCTCAGCATTCAGTTTAGGAGAGGCCAGGGAAAGAAAGTGCAGTGTAAAAACATACTGTGCGTCTTGCTACTCTTCAAGTCTACCATTATCCATCAGTAGCTTCACTCTGTAATGCTACAGGTGTTTTAAGATCTCATATGTGCCTTGTAATCAGCACAGTGATGCTCTACTTTGATTTGGCATTTATCTTTAACTACATATAAAAGCCTGTTAATTTTCTCATGTTATAGTATAAACATTTCAATAATTTGCACTGGGGGGACTGACAGGGGAAGGAACACACTTGGTGTGTTATCCTTAAGACAGATCCTGTTCAGTACCCTGTCTGTAAAGACAACTTTGATCTGCCCCTCATTTTACAAGCAGGGAAAACAGACTGGCTGGTGCACTGGATTCCTCTCCCTGTGCCTCAGTTTCCCCGTCTGTAAAATGAATCACACTTGCCTCTTTTTAGCCTGATTGGTGGCAGGACATGTAGACAAAACAAGATGTTTTTACTGCATCATGCATCCTAGGGAAAAGCTGCTCTGCTGTACACTAGTTAAAGAGTGACCTCTATCCAGAATTACCAACTTGCTGGGGTTTGTGGCAGGAAAGGGACAAATTTATCCATCAACCTCATGTGAATTGATGACCTGGAATTGCTTCAGACAGCTATCAAAACCGTGTTACCACTGTCACACCAACATGAAAACAGGCATACTTTCTTTGTGCAGGCTTGTGTCCTGAAGAATTTGTTGAACTGGACATGCAGAGCTGATTACACCCCTGTATCATGTTTCCAACCAAATTCATAGGTCTCCTGCAATTTTCTTGTTTGTCTTTAAATGACAATCTATCCTTTGGTGTGTGGGTGTGCCCTCAGGACAGTACTCGAAGACAGCTATTCACAGCAACTTGGTTTCACTTGGCCCTGAATACTATTTGAAGTTGTTTTAACTAGAGCTCTTTCCAGGCCTTATTCTGAGCAAGTGAATGTTCTGTCTCTTGTTGGTTTGTACCTTTATTCGGAGGCATTCACAACTTCGCAAAACCCAAGTGCCTAGGGTCTGAGAGAGAAAAAGCCAGCTGTACCTTGGGGAGGGTTCAAGTCTGTACATGGTGAGTGTCAGAGGTCTCCACTGTGGTTTGCATTGAAGCAGTCACTAAGCAATTTGTGCAGCCTCCTTCAGAAGAATGTCAGCTCTTTGATGCAGTGTTGGCTAGGTCCAGGACCGCTTCCGCAGAATGCTGCCTCTCTCCACCCCTCCCCTCTGCCTCCTGTGAACTCATTACCACAGCGGGACTGGGAGAAGCCAGCCTGTGGCACCAGGAACACACATGCTTGTGAGTGTCTGTGGGTCTAAAGGGGAGGCATCACTCTTGGCAGTGCATTTCTGTTGCTTTTTTCTAATGTGTGTCTGAAATGGGGTGGTGGTGACAGTTTGGAGAAGGCTGCTGGAGGGATGGCTGGGTCTCTTCAGGCAGAGGGGTCTGCTGTGAGCAGTGTTTATCCTGTTACTGAGGTATAAATTCAGAGTGCTGCTGGCAGCAGTGACAGCAGCTATGGCTCACTGTTTGTCTCCCATGGCAGTAACCAGGGAAATATTTGAGCTCACTGGCCTCTGTTCAGGAGCGAGCAAGAAAACAGCCCTTTGGCTCCTGAGCCAAGGGGTCCCTCAAAAATTATAGGCTCTGAAATGATTTTGCTGGATGCAATAGTTAAGAGCAGAGCCAGTGGCTGGAAATTTGTTTCAGTCGTGAAGCTGTCTGCTTGTGAGCTCTATCTAGGAGGAGGAATGAAGTCTGCCAGCCAGACTCCTCTACCTCTTGATTAGCTTAGTGTCCAAGTATCATAGTGAATGTGTCTCAGCTTTGCAGTTCACCTCATGTGGTTTTTGTTACTCCTGATGGGTTTTAACATGACAGTCTGGAAATGTGAAACATTCTTTTGTTGCATTCTTTTCTCTGAGCAGGAATTCTTGTTCTAACTCCAGTGCTGTTGTGAAGTGCAGACTTTGGGAAGATGATGTATTAACTTTTCTCTGGCAAAAATTAGAAACCATCAAGAAGTGTTTACTACTGAGGGAGTAGACAGAGGGCTGAGTTGTGCTGCTGTAAATCTGGATTAATTTATTAAAGTTGTTGCTGAGATTAGGCCTTGGCCTTTAATGCCTTTTGCTTGTGAAGTTTCTTTTATTGGGTGAGCAGGCTATAACATCTTAATATCTTTGTGTGTGCTCTGTGAAATCAATATTTTACTGGGCAAATGATGTGGAATGCTGTGTTTCATTAGCTCTTTGCAGTTTATAGGTAAAATTCTCACTATATATCATGAACTATCATTAATTATTAGTCTTTTGTGATTTTACAGAAATATTATAAAAGTGTCTTTATAACAGAATGGGATATGAAGTTGCCTAAACTGGGGTGTATATGCTCTAAGAATTTTATATTAGTTTGTATAATTTAGCTTTTATTGGAAATAATTAATCAAGGGTTCTTAGATGTGTGCATAAATATTTGGTGCATTCTCACCCTTAGTAGTTATCCAAATTCTTGAAGTACAACTATAGATATATATATAGATATGCATATATGTAGATAGTGTGACTACAGATCTATTTTACTAATGTAATTTTGTAGAATGTACTAACAGTAAATCAAAATATTGGCTTATTTTCACTTTCTTTCCAGTTTATTTATGTAGGAGAAAAGATTCTGATTTTTCATAGAATCATAGAACGACCAGGTTGGAAGAGACCCACTGGATCATCAAGTCCAACCATTCCCATCAAACATTAAACCATGCCCCTCAGGACCTTGTCCACCCGTGATTTGCTGATCAATTAAAATTTTCTTTAAACAAACAAGAATCCCAGCCAAACAAGAACATCAAAAGACACTTTTTCAAGAAGTGGCTAAATGGAAAATGTGGTAGCATCTGTTTCTTCACCCAGGGAAGACTATTCCCAAATATCGTGAAGTTGTCTTAGAAAGCTGAAATAAACCCTAGAGGGTGCACGTTGGGGTACTGAAATGCTAAGATGCGAGACAGAGGTGCTAGCAACGTAGATGTTTATTAAATGATTAAATACACATCAGAAATAAATAAAAAAAAAAAGGCTAGCCAGGGTTCCCACAGACAAGGGGAGGGAACACTCAACAAAGACACTGGGGGATTTTTATACCCACACAGACACATGCAATTACCGCACAGACTTTAACAAGCTAGATAATAAATCAATCAAATTTGCACTGCTGCCTCAGTCCAGCAGTCTTCAAGGCTGTGGTTTACAACACCCTGCTTTTTGTCAAAGCAGTTTCAAGCTGCCCGCGATCCTCCCTTTCCCTTCTTATCTCTGCAGCTGCACAATGCCCCACTCTTTGAGACTTTTGCTGGGGCCCTGAAATGTGACCCTAAGAGTGCACATTAGCAGTAGCAGCACTGCACAGAACAGTAGCAGGGACCCATCCTCCCTGGGCTGGGAACAGCCTGCTCACCCACTTGACACAGGAGCGAATAATTAATTTTTGAGCTGTAGGTACATCTGATTGAGAACTGTCAACTTCAGTTGACAGGGATTCCCTGGGCTCAGATATTAATTCTGTATCTGATTTTCCTGGCAATTCTCTATCACTTTAAATTAATAGATATTTACATGTTTAACAAAACAGAACTCCAAACATGTAAATTTCCTCTAGTTCCAATGATGCTCCAAATGGACTTTGCCTTGTGCACATCTTGAGGCATCTGCTGAGTTAGCAGTCACCCAAAAGTCTAGATCTAAAACCTGGGGTATGTTCAGGTGTGGATCCAAAATAACTTGCACTTCCAATATAAAGGAGGAGCATGCTGGGCTCTTTGACTTGAATGTCACTGCAAGTCCTTGAAAAGGACCTTGCAGTCTGCTAATGGCTGGTGTGATCTTGAGGGTAAGCTGGAAATTTCCCTGTTATGTAGTGGTACATTGACTTGCAAGTAACAGGGTGTTCTAATTCTACCCTGTGTCCCTGCCTTCTTGATGCCTGCCTGTCTATAGGACTTACATCCTTACTTGAACATTGTTCAAATGTCTCCTTTGGAGGTTGCCACTAATGACAGCTTCAAGCTACTCTTGCATATTTCATTCAGTGAAATTCAAGCCTAGGTATGTGCTAATGGCTTTGCATATTTAGGGTGGTAAGAGTTCCCAGTTATCACAGTGGCCCCACAAACCTAGTCAAGAAACTGGAAATGAGGGGGTTTCCAGGTACGAGGACATAATTTCAGTTCTTTGATATAAACAGCTCTCCTTTCATCCAAGTCAGCCACTGTGGGCTCCTAAAGCACCCTATGCCTGCCTGTAAAAACAACTTTAAGTCTGTCACCACTCCTAATGCATGGGGAAACACTACCACTAAATGGGTCTTTTCAATCTGTGACCTCTCCACTTCTCTAATCTTATGTTAAAAGTGAGCATCAAATTTAGTCAATGAGATGAACAGAAAAATGCAGTGATCCAAAGTAATTTGAGCAGTCTTTTCTCAAAGGCTTAAAATTGGAAAAAATGTTTAATGTGCCTGCAGAGTGCAAAGCTCAGGAAAAGCTGTATGTCCCACATTAAATTGTGCAGAATACTTTGGAAATACTGATCGCAACTTAGTATAACAAAAGTAGAAAACTTAGAGCAGATCTGCTGTGCAGCAGATCGCTTCAGGCACCAGTTCAGCTTCTGCTCAGGTAGACACCAAGAGTCAAAGGGATTTGAGCTCTTCAGAGACAGGTGTGCATTGCTAACCTTTCTGTCTTTCATGGACATTGTTTGGGAAGGCTTGCAAGGCAGCTCCATCCACATGGTCTAGGTATGTCCACTTCTCAAGGGATAAGATTGCATCAGTTTCTCCTAACCTTGCTTGTCCAGATTTGAACTACATTAGTGCATACAAAGCTGGGGTTTCTGTTACAGTTTAAAAAAACCCCAAACTTTACAGGTTACCTTTAGAAGATGCTTTTTTCTTTGTAAGTTAGTCAGAAAACTTTGGTATGAAACTTGGTTTCAATGAGACTATAAATTGTATTTAAACAAATACACATTGCAGGTTTCACAGTTGTGCTTGGTTAGCAAGTAATCTGAGAGGAAAGATGACACCAATCACCTGCTTATGCTGCATTTTGGTTTTTGCTCTAAGCTGATCCAAGTGTGATTTTCTGCTGGAAAAGGTAGTCCTGACCTTTGCTGTTTCCCACCCCATGCCTTACTAGCACTTGTATCCTTCAAGCTCCTTTGCAGAGAACTAACCCAGACAATCCACTTAAGTAAAGCAATCTTTTCCTATAATAATATTTTTCCTGGCTTAGTTTTCAGTTCAATCAAGAGGTGGTGGGAATGTGCAGAAGAATAAGATAAAAGATGGGATTTCCTTTCTGTTTATAGCTGAACTTTTAGTTCCTCTTAAAGCAAACAATCTATACCACAGCCAGCTTGTATCAGCAACTGATCTTGCTGTTTCTGTGTCTGGGCGGAAAGAACAAACAAACCTTTTCAAAAAGTAAGCTAAGAGCGCAAATGATGAGGAAGAGAAATAAATAGAATTTAAAAAAGAAACCCAAACCAAAAGCTTTTTTTCTCTGTTGTAATAACTTTGAAGGAGGGGGCATGTTTTGCTTAGGGGGTTGCATTAGGAATTCTGGTGGGACAGAATATTTTCAAACCCTTCATTTGTTTAATCTTACCAGTGAAGACATGCAAATTTGTCATCTTAGTGTGTTCAATTCTTGAATTTAACTTAGCTCTGCTAGGGTCTTAGCTACCAGTCATTGTTGCAGGAGTTGGGAGAACATTTGAACTGTAAGTGTTGTGCAGCTTTCAAACCCTGGAGTTGTGTGTTGCCTTTGAGTAGTTTTTGAGAATATGAACATGCAACGCTAGGTGTCCTTTCATGCTCTTAAAATGAAATCTCTGGCTTTATGCCTGACCCCATTTGACACTTTTTCCATCACAGCAGCAATCTGATTTTTCCTTGAATCCACACTTTCTATTTGAATGCTGCGAGGGTCATTTTTGACTGGGTTTGCACAGGTAGAAGGAGGTTGATGTACTCTGAGTTTAGCAAAGATTTGATTTTACTTCCAGCTGTCTTTCTTCCCTGTAAATGAAATATTAGGCTGTCATTAAGAAGAGGTAAACTTTGCAACCTGTTATCCCAAGACTGGTGACTTAAGATGGGGGATTGAAGCATCCTCCTTCTCTAGTCAATGAAAGGCCAAGCAGTTGCAGCGTTCAGTTACTGAAAATGAAAGAAACGCCAGTGTCCTGCCATGGCAGGGTGCCTTCAGTTGTCTTTCATAGAGCCATAGGCACTGCTGCGTCAATCTGCTCTGTGCAGTCCAATTTTTCACTCCAGCAGGTCGTCTTTCCAACACTGTTGGAAACCATTAATTACCATTAACATGTAAACTAGTTTCTCTCTGCTCAGAGAAGAGAAGAGGACAAGATTATATTCACTGTAGTTTTTCATCAGCTGCTGTTGAAGTAGCCCTGAAGGCATCATTCTGTGGGCTGTGCTCCAGCCCTGCTGCAGGAATACATTAAATAGACAAGTGTGTGGGTGGGAAAGCCCAAGCATATTTCATTTTTAAGCGAGGAATTATGAAGCATGACTGAATGGCTTTCCTCTTATATAGCACAGTTGCAGCAAGACTCCCTAGAGATCTTGGAGGGGAGGAGAAGCTGCATCAGGCAGATGGCTGTAGTAATTGCTCTTCTTTTTCTCCCTCTTGGTAGCAAAGCTTGGGAAGCAAAACTGTAAGGCCTAATTTTTCTGCAGTGAAACTGGTCTTGCATGTAAAAACTTGAATGATCCCTGCTAGGAATTGCAGTTATAGCAGTTTAAGAGGAGAACCATGAACTGACTTGTTTCTTTTTCTGCCCTACTATCACATCCTTATTCACTAATAAATTAAATTAGCTCAAGTAATGAAGAACTGCATAGTTTGTGTAAAGATTCAACTTTGCTGAAATATATACAGGGGATTGACATTGTTTCACGTAATATTACTTGATCGATTAAGGTTTTTCCTTTTTGAAATTTAAGAAGTTGTGTAACTGCCTCTTTAATTATAAAAAGCTAAGAACACAAGAGTAATTACACAGAAGCTAGGAAATGCCTGAGTCAAGGTTGCCAAGATAACCAAGATGTTCCAGCCACTTGGCTGATGTATGTTTTGATATGATCGTTAGTAGCATGGCTATACAGATATATATTTTTTTTTTTGTTAGAACATAGGACTGCTCTGAAGTGACCAGGGCATCTCCATCTCATATGCAGATATCAGCAAGGTGCAACCAAGCAAGACAGTTGTTGTCAAGCTCCTGCAGCTGAAACCTACAACTTTACCATTCTTTTTTGTGTCCCCTGTAGTGAATTAAAACATACCTTTCTTCCATACATATTTTTCTCAAGCAGTCTCCTGCAGCCATTAACTCAGCATCAACTCATGTCAGCCTAAAGCAGGGTTTTCTCAGCTGTCCCACAGGAAAACTGTACTGCTTCTGCCTGCTTCCTGCAGGCTTGTGGCTTGCAGGGCACTGGCCAAGAAGGATACAGAGCCTCGTGGGATAAAGATAGTGGAAGATATGAATAGATTCATGCTCATTAATGCTAGGTAAAATGTTTTACTTCAAAACAAACCCAGGTCTGTGTATTTTGGTTTACTTCGAAGAATTTTTTTCAAGCTTTTCTTTCAGTCAAAGGTTAGAAATTACTCTTAGCAGCCCAGGTAATCACGTTTCCAAGGTCTGGGATGTTACCAGTTCTGTGTTGTGACAGTGTTACAAATTTATCAGTATTGGAGGGTAACTGCCTTTAACCACTGTCCTAGACGAAGATGCCAGAGGCCAAGCGTTGTGTTGACTGCAGCTACTACCATTTCATAGCCATATGATCTGGTTTGCCATTTGGGTTCACGAGGCGTCTGGCACCTTCCCTTGTTTCCTCAGACTTTTTCAGACTCTTGATAGTTTCTTCTGCTACAATTTATTTCCCCTCTGTGTCAGCATGTGAGCTATGCTCGCTTACTTGAACATATGATTCCTAGTCACCAAATATGTTTTATACCAGCTTTCTCATCATCTGAATGTCTTCTACTTGAATGTGGGTTTTACAGCAAATCCCATGTGGGTCACTGGAGAGACATTTTCTGCCTAGGCAAGGGATTTGATGAGACCTAACTGGCACTCTGCAGTTCTTGTTTCTATTAGTTCATTTTATCCTTACACCACAACATTCTTTTGATTAAAAAAAAGAATCTTTAGAAACAAAACACCAAGTTATTTTTAGGGCAAGCTAATAAATCAGCTACATGAAGAGGGGGTGGGTAGCTGGGGGCCACATCTGTTTCACTTCAAATTAGTTGATATTAATGCCTTCATATAGGTAAACATAAAAACTAAGTTATTGTACTGACAGGTTTGTTAGTCTGGAGGGATAAGTAAGTCTCTAAGAGACTAGAGATGGTGGCACATTTTCTAGTTCATTTTATGCTCCTGTCAAGCTTCCTTGATTGTCGCATGCCTTGCAGAAACCTTTGCTGCATTTTTGTGACTGTCTGGTCTAAGTTCAGTCCTGGTCACCCAAACCTGAGCGCACCTATCTACCTGTAGACTGCACTGCCATAATATATTTATGTCTTCTGGATGCTGAAATTTAACAATATTTTCTTCAATGGATACTCCCAGATTTCTTGTTTCTGAGAGTTGAACCTCTATTTTACCTTTTTTTTTTTTTTAATTCTCTGTTTCTAAGTTGTGGGATTTGTTTGGATTTTTTTTGCTGCTTTTTAATTTAGCTATAGTCATTTCTAAACACCTACTTTTCTCACTCCTGCCTCCATCTTGCTGCTAGTCTGTGGTTTGAAAAGGTTATAACTGTTGTTGTTATCATGATTCAGAACCACTTTGAGTAGACTATCTGAGGGATGCTAGAAGTCTTTGACCAATCATCTGGAGACACTTGGTAGTGCCTGTTGAGGGTTGTATTCATGGCTTACAGGACCATTTTGTTGCTGGTTCTTTATGTTTAGTATATATCTGACTCTAAAAAGGGCGATCAACATACTGTTCTTGAGCAGCTAGCAGAGAAATTAGGCTTACGGTGTTCTCTGCTTTGTAACAAATAAACCTGTATATTCAAAATTATTTTGTTTTGACTTTCCTTTTTACTCTGCAGTTTAGCCCACAGATTGCGTTCTGAACTGAGTAAAAAAGGAAAATTGTAATGGGCTACTATTATTTTGTTTCCTTTGGGAACCCTATACCTGCCTCTTTAGGTCCCTCAAAACCTGGAGTTCCATGTGGCTGTCAGCTGGGATCTCTGTGCTGCCAGTATATACATAAGGAATTGGCACAAAACTTACTTTAGGTGAGCTGGAGGAGGAAGTAAGTGCAGCTCAGAGGGGAAGAGTATAAACTATTGTGTGATACTCAGACTTCTCTGATTTGTCTGTGGCAGATGCGCAAGATGGGTGATGATGTGCCAGTTCACATGTCCTTCCTATGACAAAAACGTTGTTGGAAGGGGATAAAATTGATTCTGGGAGTCCTGATGTCTAAAGATTCATGGCTGTTTGATATAGAGACAAGAAAAAGCTGTAGGAGGAGGGGTGAGATTACTACTGCAGTACAGTACTCGGCTGCCTTGAATAAGGTCAGCTGGGGTCAGTAAGATACCAACGGGGGGATCAGGAGGCTGTTCCATCCTTCAGTCTCTAAGTGACCACATGCGGTATTGAAAGCAAAGCCCATCAAATAGGATTGCTAGTTATATTTGTAAAGGCATAGAATGGAAACAAGTTCTCTGTTCCTAGTTGTTCAGTGGATTTTCCTTTGAGAATCTGAACCTAGCTTACTGAATATGGGTTTAAGTTTACTGTCCATTCCAATGGATTCTCACAGACCATAGCACCTCAGGTTTAGAGTATGGGGAGACTCTGAACAATGAACAATGTTACTGTTTTAGACTTTCTGTTGCTCCATCTAGAAACTGGCAGGCTTTTGCTCTAGTTTAAAATCAATTGCAATTGATTTCTCTGCTGATTTCAAGGTATTAATGGCTACACCACTCCCAGAGAATAACTCTTCCAGCACCTGCACAACAAACATAGCACAGAAAAGAACCTATTCTTCTTGAGTGGAAGAGACCAACCTTGTTGCTCTGTTTATTATAGAAGCCTTGCGTGATATACTTGTGAGCGTCATAGTGAGAGGAAAGATATGAGCCTATTTTCATCAAGTAGATTTCAGAACAGTATCAGCAATACACTGGAAGATCACCCACCGGTGGCAATCTGTGTAGCATAGGGCACTTTTACAGGTAGTTGTGCACTGCTTTTAGCAGTTTTGCTGTAGTAGTCAAGGCTGGAGGAAAGAGTGTGATGTGGTGGTTCAGACAATTACTGTAATGTGGCGCTAAGAAACCATCAGAGCACAAGATTAAGTTGCCCTTATGTCAAGGCAGAGATGATGCAGATCCTACTCGTAATTCTTGCTCCATGAAGACTTGAAAGGAAAGCAAACACTGAGCTGGTGTCAGAATATATTTGTTCTTGGAAGAATGATCGGGATTCCTTATCTTACTTGAACAAACTCTATCAGTTAGCTAAAAGCAACAGGCTTTGTAAGAACTCTTACCATCCCAAGCAAAGGCAAACTCTTTGTTTTGACTGGGTCATTTCTGGAGTTGGTTGTGATTCTGTATTTAAGATGCTGTTGTGAAGCTGTGTTGAGATGTAGTTTCCATTGTTGTGTTCTGGTGCCTTGGGGTAGGGAGAAGGTATAGTGGTTTTCCTACAAAGGCTGCCTGCTGATGTGTCGTGATCTCTGCTGTGTGTTCAAGTTTTGATTCAGGCCACGAATCTAAGTTTGTCAAACTATGCTTTTTGAAATAAATTACGGTCCCTACCTGCAGCCCTCAGCAGTTCAGGAGATCTTGAGTCTCACTGATCTCATGTACACACTTTACCTGACACAGTCAGACTTGGATCTTGGAAAACTCTTGGGCTTTGCTCAGTTGATGAGAAAGGTGACTAGGAAACACATTCAAATAAGTGAGCATAGTTTACACACTGACGTGCTATAATGCATGGGTCAGTGCTCTGCAGATACCCATGTTTTAACTTGGAGTAGTGTATCTCTGCTTGGTGTTTGTGTCCAAAGCTAAGCCTCGGTTCTGCTCTCTGCAACAGTAAATACTTGACCATAGTAGCAGATTGAAGTTACAGTTAAGTTCTATGAACATCACTGAAACCAAGCTCTTTATCTGTGATTTTATTAGTCCATTCTGGTTGCTCTTAGCCACCTGCAGTGTCAAGAATCAGAGAAGCTGATAGTGGGCTGCATAAACAGGATGGAAGTGAAGGTCCTACATCAAAAACATCACTCTTTCTAGGTCGACTTTTCTACTTCTTAGTTCAAAGGGAGATCTGCAGAATCAGCTTTCTTGAGGTTTGGGGTTGGGGTTTTTTTTCCCATTTACTTGAAATTATTGCCTTCTCTTGTGCATTAGCCAAAATCAGTGCAATATTTTTTCATATTGTGTGTCACTGTCTGTCTTGGAGAGGGCAATAACACATGCTCTTTGATTACTTTGTCTCAAAGCATTAGTGAAGTGTCTGAAAGTCAAATGAGCCTGAAGAATTAGAGAATGAACAGAAAAGTTTCCAAGTGATGTGTAATTTAAAACCTAGAATCCCTAGTTCTGTAAAGAATCAGAGTGAAAATCTGAAAGCAAGACAGAGATGGTATTTTGGGCAGCAGACAGGACAGAGGAGAAAGAAGCTAACTTCTAACCTCTCTGACCATCCTCTCTATTTCTGGATAGTTTGTTAAAAGCCAAGTGCACCAAAGTATTTAAGTGCCTGCATGGTATTGACATCAGTGAAGATCCTGATGCTCAAACAGGACAGCTACCTGCCTCAAATCTGATCCATGCTCTATCTGGACTGAGCTTCCTTCCTTCCACCTGTTTTTAGCCAGGACTGGTGGTTGGCTGTGTAGATGTACAGTGGCTGAAGACCTAATGGTAACAGGTGCTGTTGTAAGTGATCTATATGAGATTATAGTCGCTGGTCATTGAATAAATCACACTCAAAAATTGCGTTGACTTTTCCCCAGCTGCTTGCCAAGGTATTTTTTAACTTTTCAGTGTTTACTTCAAAAGGATAGGCTTTGTTTTCACTAGAAGAAAGCCTTACAGCCCCCGGTTTCCTCCTTTTACTATGTATTTGCTTGTAGCTGAAAAAGCATCAGCAAAGGAAACTGTTCTGGATTGGTTGGTTACACAAAGTCCTCAAGCAGAGACCAGGGAGTCCAAGGTGGAACATGTCACTCTATCTGAAATAGACTTTATTTTTTCAAAGACTGAAAAGCAGCTTTATGTGTGAGGCCAAATTCAGTGGCTTAATGTGGAACGTGAAGTAGTAAGAAGCAGGCTGTCAGCTTGGGCAAACCTGAGACGAGTGCTGGCAAATCTACTGGAGCTGGCTTATGAAAAGCTTTCTCTGAAATCACAAGGCAATAGATAAAGTAAGTAGGCAGAAGATGAGACTCCGTAAGTATCATAAACTCCTCTGTGATACTCATATAACACCTAAGCCAGTAGTCAAGCTGGGCTCTTTTCCTTTGAGTGTTGTTTTGCTGGGTTCTTAAAGGATGGGAAAAAAGTCATGAAGTTTTTATTAACTTGTTGATGATTTCTGTTTTCACTTGCACAGATGAAATCATGCAGCAGGAGATACGACCATTGGTTGCAGTGGATATAATAGAGCAGCTCCACAGGCAATTTGCTATCCTGTCAGGTAAGAAGTTGCTGGCAATCATGCTCTGGGGTTCTCTTGAAAGTGTATTAGAATGTATCGTGCTGACTGTAACCCTTCATCTCTACACAGCAGTTGAAATAGCATTTATATATTGCTAATGAGAAGTGCTGTTAGTCGGACATTTGCAGTGTATGGAACTCATAAATGTGAACTTGATGTATCTGTTTCTCTTAAAGGCACGTTAATTTTCCATGCTCTGCATAGTGGGGTGCAGGGAACAGATTTAGAGGGTAAGAAATTAAACAAGTATTTTTATGCATATCTTTGCACAATGTACAAGCAACTTGTTTGTGGGAAAATATTTTGGTCTATCAGGGAACTGTTCATGACCTTCCCTCTCTTCCTCACTTGCCTTTGTTTTAGTAATGATTCATTTCTAAAATTTAAGGTTCTAATCTTTTAAAGATTTGATTATTGCATATTCCTTTGTTTGCCTGAACTTTGCAATTACACAAACTGATGCAGTTCCTGCCCTGAATAAACAGTTATAACGGAAATGTTTGCCGGATTATTTAATACACTTATTTTGAATACTGTAAAGAGAAATCCTTATCTGGGTCCTAAAATGGCCTTTGCTGTTGACTTGATGGCCTCTGGCAGCGTCTTTTGGCTCTGTTTCTTCCTGTTCTGCAAATAAAGGAATTGAGAATTCATTTTCTCAGTTCTCCATAGAAATGCAATGAAGTATCATGATTCTGCATGAAATATGGAGATGATCATAACAAAGTGCTCTTGGACAGTCTATCCCCCTCTGCTTTGTCAGGGGTAACACTGGGTACGTGGTACAGAGAGTGCACAGGCCCAGATCTGCAAATGATCCACCCAGTGGGCCCAACCATTGCTGCATCTTCACATTTTTTAAGTACAACCAGGCTGCAAAATTAAATCCAAAACTTAAGTTATTCTGAGTTCTTTGTTGGGCTGATTATTAAAACTTGATTTTGGAGGTCTCTAGGTGTTGGTATTGTTCTTTAAGTGCCCTGGCAGGGCGGAGTTGGGAGAGTCACAAAGATTTTGGATGACTCTGTTGTGTTATGTTAATGAAGTGGTTTGCAGGTGGTGGCAGAGAGATTTGGGGTGGGCGGTTGCCAGGAGAGGCTAGTTGTTAGGGCAAGATGACCAATGGGAGTTTACCTGATGTTTTGGCCTGCTTGCCCTACATAAATGGGTGAACCCTGAATAAACCAGACTTCATTTGAAATCATATTGATTTGTTTGTGAAGTTCTCTGGCCCCCGCCGCGTTATCTAGGCAGCATTGTGTGATAATTTCACGAGCTCAAATAACTATTTTGCATTCAGTAGACGGTATTGACTGAGCAGAGGTGGAACCAGCTGCCTTCTTTTCAGTGGTAAAGCATCTCAAGGTCATGTCTTCCTAGAATTCTTAATAAAATCAAATCTCTATGCAGAACAGTGCCAGCAACTGCATAAAATTGCTCAGACGCTTACATCCCACCATTGTGCTTGGTTCAGAGTAACCAGGAAATGCTAGTGTAACATCCACCCTAAAACAATTTTTGTGGGATAGTGTTGCAGTATTCTTGACTGGCTGTCCAGGCAATTGTCTGCATTCCATGCACTTACTGTAGTTCTGCCAGGCCGAATTGGAGAAGATAGTGAGGAACTTGGAATTATCGTTCAGTGCTCTGCGCTTGACTGCCAGAGATTTTAAAGCACAGATGCCACAGCAATCTTGGAAGCACTAGATTGTCAGGGAAAGATGGGCACCTCTTTCTCTTAAGGTGCTAGCTGTTTAACAGATAAAATAGACTGATAGATGGGACTGACAGCCTCTTAATCTGAGGACTGTGACAACAAGTCACAAGTTTGACAATAATTCTCACTTTAAAAAAAGCCTCAGAAATGCTACTTGGATCCTCTTTATTAGTACTAAACTCACTAAAATATTCTGACTATGAGAGGGGGAACAGGGAATTTAATCATTGTAAAAATCCTTTGGGGTCTTGATGTTACCTTCAGTCAGTTCACAAATGGGATGCCTTTTGTAAGCAAGAAAACACTTCTCAGGTGGTCTGTCTAGAATGCTCTGCTTGATTTTCGCCTCACCAGGCATGCAGAACTGCTGCAACCGATATTGTTTCTAAGGCCTTCGATTTAATGAATGCCTGAAAACACTTACATGAGCGTAAAGAACACCATGCATGTTGACAACTGTCTCGTGCAATGCCTATCAAGTAAAATGTCGAAGACTACTTTTCACTTATTACATTGCAACATTTGAGACCATTAATAATAGCTATATATGACATGTAATGGGCAACTTGTGGAAAGTGGTTTACTAAACATGAAGAAAACCCCGTTTCTAGCTCCAGCTAGAACATTAAACATGGCACAGAAATAACACTAGCAAATATAAAAGAAAGGTTTAATATTTATTTATGAACTCATCATTTCAGCAGTGCCTTTATTCTCACCTGCTGTTCTGGCAAATTCAGCTCTTCACATCTCATCTGATTCTTTTATTCTTGGAAGTGATGAGAAAGATGTTTAAATTGACTATTTATATGTAAGATACATAAAGACTTTGGAAATAACTCTTCATAGAAGGTAAGGCTGGGGGACTTGTTTGTTAGGGTTCAGCAAAGAATTGGTTCATCAGCATACAAGTACTTATAACAAACGCCAAGAGTGAGTGAAAAGTAATCTTTCTTGCCCCCATCTGCATAAATAACAAATCCCACTTAGAGAATTTTAGGCTTATCTCAAATTTCCTTGGTACAGTCCAGAAATAATATCCTAATAAGAAATGGGGCAGTAGCTTCAAAGTTGAATTCAGTGTGAGGTTTACAGCTAAATTTGGAAATCTGGGTGCCTCCACTCTGAAATCCCCATGGCAGCCTGGTCATGAACATAATAAAATCATCTACTCGGTGGTCCCCGTAGCCCAGTATCTTATTCTATTGGTCATCACTGGTGAGTTATAGGTAAAATATAGCAGCAACCTTTCTTAGTGTCCTTCTATTGCCTCCTTCAAACTGAGGTTTAGGGACAAGCCAAAAATGATTACGCTTTTCAAAAATTAATTTCTTTAAGAGTACTGTCTTTTTCTTCTAACAAAAGACTGTTTTCTTCATCCAGTGAGAACACATCTGGGCACTTTCCTGTCTCATTTTACTTATTAAAGTAATTAACACATAAATGACCTCACTTGATTATTTTAAATTTTTCTCAGGCAGCTCTGCAGTTTTTCCTTAAAGCACATGCTGCTTTTCATTAGGCACAAGCAACCACAAATATTTTGGTACTTCAGTAATTGCCTATGTGGAGACTGAAAATCTCATGATACTTAGCCTGTTTCTTAGTTTTCCATGCTGATATGTTCCAGTTCGGAAGCCACAGTCTGGAAGGGGGTAAAAAAAAACCAAAACAAAACCAAAAAACCTTTGCTCTTTGGCCTGATCACCATGGGCAGTAAAAGATACTCCCAGCTTGTAGGGTGTTTTGGAAATATAATGTTTTTCTGAACAACTTCATAAAAATTGTATATGCTGATTTGTAGTAGTTGTGGTTATTTCTTTCACTCTGTGGGCTGCAGGCTCCAGAGGCACTCATGACCTCTTCCATGTATGCACATGCAGAACTTGGTGAATCTTAGCATTCTGTTTTTGTGCTGCTCCACAGCTTCTAGCTTTGTCAATCTCTCCTGTTCAGTACTGTGGATCCCAAATCCATTTAAAATAAAAGTAACTTTGACTTTTACAGGTTTTTTAAATAAATTAATATTTATTTAGTTAATGTCAGCTCTTTATTAACAGCTGGTGGCTGAGGCAGATGTGGTGAAACCATAATGTTCCCTTGCAGTAAAGCAAAAATGAGAGAGTAAAACTATTGAAGTCAAAAGCTCTTTGTTTTTTATGGATATGAATCATTAGAAATACTTTCCTCTGCTATTCCTGTGTACAGACCTCCTAGAAGAGGATCTGACTGTCTTGCAGTCTCTGAGCAGGTGGTAGAAATTATGTAACAAGCGTAATGAGTCTGGTGTTTGATTGTGTCAGGGTCTAGTTGTTATGAATGCATTGGATGCTAACAGCCTCCCATTTGTCCTGACCCTCTAGTTACCAGACTAAGACTCTTCTGTTCATGCCAAGAACAGAGAAACTCTCCAAAGCTTTCCCTGGTTTGCTGTGGTCATGGAAAAGGCTGCAGTTCAATGTGACAATATTCTTAGTCACGTAGACCTGCTTTAGTCATCTCTTTTTCCATGTGCTGATCTAGGCCTACTTAGCTTGTGAGATCTGGTGGGAGTGCTGCTTCTTTTGGTTGAATTCTAGTTTTGAAACCACTACTGCTTCTTTCCTTTCCCTGAAACCTGAACTCCCAATTATGGGACTGCAGCTGTGACAAGGCAGGATTGCACAGCGATGTTTGTGTGTTTCCTGTAGTTGTTAAGGAAACAAGGTCACAATTATGGGGAGTTCTGAAAACCTGGCTATTCTAACATGCACTCTTTTTACTGAAGGATGGAGAACCGCTCGTAAAATACAGTTCCTGTCCTGCTGACAAACTAATAACCCTCTGTACCAAACTGCTCTTGGAACTACTAATATCCTCTCCCTTTTTATCTGTAGAGTCACAACCTGGTCTTGCCTGTAGATATTTTGTCAAAGAGCCCAATCTGCCATTTGCACCAATAATGGATCCTGTTCCTAAATCATGAATTTATTAGACAAGCTGTCACAAAGTGTATTAGTAGAGATTAGTTTTCTTTCTGTTCTGCTCCTGGTAAGTCAATGGACTTTAGTGGATGGGAAGCTATATCTGAAAACAGTAACTGATTCCAAAGCCAGTTTCTTTTATTTTCAAACCCTAGAGGGTGTTTGGCCATCTGCGTCCTGTATGAACTCAGCCCTCTGGAAAATATGGCCTGACCTTACCAGAAGGAGAGTTTGGAGTTTGTGTAAAAATCTAGACCCAGGAACTTCAGTGAGAAAGTCAGCATTCACAACTCTTAATCAACATGGAAAACCAAAAGAAAAAGGAGCATGAAAAAAGCAAAACCTGGCCAAGGCAGTGAAACTTCAGCCAAGATAACACTCAACTCTTGAGCTGTTTGTCCCAGGAGATGAATTGCAATTGGGTCTGCTCTGACTAAGAAAGGTCTCTGCATGCAGGCAGACCCAAGCAGTTGGCCTGCACATATCAGCAAGGTTTGAAAGAAAATTTTCCAATACTAACTGATGAGTTGGTGTCTGTGGCTGGCTGGGGAGATGTGCACTGTACACTTGCTAACAAACTTTTGGAGCTTCTCCTGCCCATAGTCTCCTTTTTTTTTTTTTTTCCCCCACCTCTCAAAAGATTCAGTAAGGTCTTAACTAGGTAAGCTCTAGCTAGATGTTACTTTATGAATCCTGCTGCTGGATCTAGAATCTCCATCATGTCCAGGAACCTGGCCTGCACTTGCAGTTCATTACTGCTTTCTCGTCAGTCATACCAACACATGACTTCATCTCTGAGAGATTTCAGAATGCAGCTCTCATGCCTTATATTTCAGTCACACCCTCTACACCGCAAAGCAAAATTAGATTTTCTCTAGTGTTATATCCTGTTCTCCTCCATGCATATTCCTCCCCAAAGTACTTAAGCTGTTTTGTTTCCACAGTTGAATTCTGGCCCCATCATCACTGCAACAGCTAGCTGGGTTGCATTGGCAGCTAGAAAGCCTACCTGATAGGAGCAAATCTGAATGCTGTTTTCTGTCCTGGGACTTGGGGAATTGGCATAGATAACAGTGAGCATTCCTTGTGCACCTTGACGCAGTTTGTGCATAGTCTCTCCTACTTTTCCTTCCCTTCATGTGTTCATTCTGTACTTCTGTCCTGTCAGCCAGGTTCTTCCTGTCCCTTTGACCTTGGGCCACAAGAGAAGAGAAAAAGCTGAGTGAGAAGCTGGAGTGAAAATAAGGATAGTGTCCAGGAAGAGGAGGAAAGGGATGCTGTCATTCTGAGTGACAAGTTGGGCAGAAGGTTAAGCTGACTGTGATCTTTTCCTTTGAAGTCTTGCCTTTAGCAGGAAGTCCAGCCTTCTGCTCCTCCGCCTCTTGATGCTGTCTGCCTCACTTGTGCTCCAAATTGTTGAGTTTTACACACCTCTTGTGTGCAGCCCTGCATGCAAATTATTTAAGTGTTTGCTGGTAATTTACGTCTGACCATACATAAAGATCTTAAACCAGAATGCTCTTCTCTAAGCAGAAGTGGATCCATGCCTTCAATGCAATGAGTTTGGATTGGGTGCAAGGCAGGCTGCTATCTGCAGAGGTAGAGAACAGAAAGGCAATAGATCTCTAAAAGAAAATTGATGGAGCTAAATCAGGGTGGCAGCATATGTTGCATCTGTAGGTACTATCTGCAAGGGGAGCTCAGGTCTGCATCGGGAGATGGTAAACAAAATCTGGTTAAGTTTCCTCCTCAGGTAAAACTCTGGGCCTCTCTTTGATGGAGCAGGCTGTGGTCTGACCGAGGAGCACTGACCCATGGGAGGCTGTCAGTAGGATGGCCTGGCTCCCCTAAGGCAGGTTCAGGAGCAAACCTCATGTTAGTTCAGCTAGAGGATAGCCCTGAACCTTCCCTCCTGCCAGCTGAACCTCCAGTGCTTGTGGCTGCTTCTTGCACTGGCCACTGCCACTAGCTGGTCTTTCCCTAGCCTGGCACCAGCATCTGGAGCTTCCAGGTGTTGGAGGTGGCTAGGTCGCTTGGGAAGTACTGCAGAGTGGCATCTAATGGCTCCTGGGGGAGCTGCAAGTCAATGAGACAGGCCTGTGCATTGCATGAAGACAGCTGCCAGGCATGGCTGTGCTCCCAATATCTGGTTTTCAGTGGATCTTTGTTTCTCCTTCTGACTGCACTCAACTCAAGTTATTGCTCACTTATCCCATGAGGCACTCTAGCTCAGCTTTGCCCCGTGTTTCTCCAGATTTTTGTTAAGAACCTTTGCTCTTGGGCTCCCTTATCTTGCTGTGCAGATGCTGCTGAATAGAGCATGTGACTCAGATAACCCTAATGTAACCCTCTCAGCTTTTGTTCCTGCAGCTCACTCTGTTCCACACTTCTTTTATGTCTCCTTCTACTTGCTCTCACTTTCTGCTTAAAATGTCCTTTTTCTTGAAGACTTTTTTTGTTTTCATTTTGGAATTCCATGGAGCTGCTGGACCTTGTTCTTTCCCTGTCTGGCTTACTTTTGATGGACTGTAAAAGTTTCTGTTCAGCAATTAGACTCTTTTCACAGCTGGTGCCCAGGAGCTTATGTACAGCCCCAGCCAAGTGCAAAGACCTTATACAGAGCCCTTGGGCTCTGACAGGCAACTTTGGATTTATGTTAACATAAACTGCAGAATAAGGCTCTGCTTCTATCAATTGAAGATATGTTTTTAATAATGTAACTACGTAACATGTATTTTGTGTGCTTAGTCTTTATAGCTGTGGAACTGACTGAAGATTGTCCCTGTTGGTTTCCAATTTGTGCTCTTTACCCTTCCAAGACATTGAGTAGCCAGCTAAAGTATTTCAATGACTAGAAGAAATCTAGTGGTAACTACCTAGAGAGCAAGGTTGATGGCCCAGAGAAAAAAGGGCTAGAGCTTGTCAATTCACATTCTGCAGGAATTTGCATACTGCAGCAAGTCTTGGTTTAGTGTCAGGAAAAAATGGGCATTAACACTTAGGTGTATGGAACTGCTGTCATCCAGAGGAGACAGTTTTCTAGACATCCTTGGTATATAAACAGCTTTCCTCATATCCCTTAACATCCACTTTTGTTACCTCACTAGATAAATAGATATATTTATGGAGATAGATAATTTCCCTTTGTAACTCAACTATTACTTAAGGTTCAGGTATAGACAAGAACAACTCATTCTTAACATATTTGTGTTATTACTTGTTACCCAATATTACAGCCATTCCTATTCTCTCCTGGTCATAGTACTTAACAATTTCTGATCACTGGACTTCAAATTTCAATCTGATTTCACAGAATCACAGA
>WAAB01011142.1:6693-66003 GCA_013389865.1 Piaya cayana
CCCCAGGTCCCTCTCCTCCAGGCAGCTTTCTAGACAGACTTCTCCCAGTCTGTAGCTCTGCACAGGGTTGTTGTGCCCCAAGTGCAGGACCCGGTATTTGGCCGTGTTAAACCTCACGCCGTTAGACTCAGCCCAGCAGTCCAGCCTGTTCAGATCCCTTTGCAGAGCCTCCCTACCTTCCAGCAGATCGACACTTCCACCCAGCTTAGTGTCATCTGCAAACTTGCTAAGAAACTACAGAAAGTAATAACGTGACCTTACCATTGAACTCTGATAAGTCACACCTTATTTGAACATGAATTTTGTCTAAAAAAACTCATGCACAACAAATTGGCATCATGGATAAGAAGGTAATCGGGATCTCAGATTATTATGGAGGCATGAAGTGATTCCAGGTGCCAGATTCTGAGAGGAATTTGCTCATGATAGTTGGAATGCTCATGATGATAGGAAAGCTGTGGAAAAAAAACTGAAAGCGAGCAGGGGCTATACAAAAGACTGGAAAGAAAAGGGAATTACGTGCAAAATGCTGGACACTTGCTTAAAAACTGCTTTACAGGGGAAGGAAACCCTTACTAGAGAAAACTAAGATTTGAGCAAGGACATAGAAGGAACAAAATCAGCTGAGTTATTACTAACAGTGAAAACTACAGAGACAATTGCAAAAGTGGAGCAAAAGCAAAATTCGGAAAAAAGATTGAAATTATTCTGATGTGGGCACTGTATCCCCCTGACCCTGTGTAAATCAGGAAACTAATTGCATCTTCTGAGGCATGGGATAGAAATACTTGGGGTGACCATGATGATAGCAGACCAGGGGAGGATGACATTTTGTTTTGCTCAAATCCCCCTGGTATGAAGCTAGAGTTGTAATTTAAACAGAACAATCCTGAGGACCTCAAGGTGGAATTTCATGATGTGTCGTGAGTCTCTCCATGGGATCCTATACAACAGACAAATTTACAAGAAAAATATGGCAGAAAACCAGGTGAAACTGAGATGGAATGTTTATGGGGGGGTTGTTTAAGTTACTGTGACCGAATATTGCTAAATGAAAGTAAAGCAATAATTTCTAAGGTCCAGGTGTTTTCTAAAAGTTAGGACCCAATTCTGTCCCATTCCATAACCAGCTGAGTAGCTTCTTGGCCTGGAGGAATAAATGCAGTGGATCAAAGTGATCCCTTCATGATTCCCATAAGATCTCCGAATGAGCTTTTTACATCTGTGACAAAAGCTGCCTGCATTCAAGCTGCACACAGGAGACAGTCCAATGATGTCACTGTAACCATCACAAGTGACTGTGCAATGCTAAAGTCCCTGTTTAGAGGAGCCCCAGCAATTCTTAAATCTCATCTTGCTGCAAAATGGAATGAAATTAGAAGAGAGAATATAATGAGTGATTACATCCCCATGACCCTCTCATTCTACTCTCTACCTGGGCAGACTAAGTGCATGATACTGTTATATCCATGAAATGAGGTGGGACAATGCCTTAGCTGTAAAATCAAACTCCAGGAGTTCACTGAGACGAGTAAAACACTTTCACAGGAACCACAGAAAACAAACCAGGCAAGGGGACACTGCACCTAAAGACCTCCAAATAAAGTCTTGGGAACAGACAAAGGAATTGCAGAAAACAGCATTAGCATTAGGCATTCCCAGAACTGCAATAGAGAAATGGCCTGCTAGCATTATTCTGAGTCTGAAGCATTCAAAAAATGAGATAATAGTGAACATGCTCCAGGTCCTCCTTCAGGAAGAAACACCAGCATTAACACTTTCTTTCCCATTAGCGAGGAATTGCATCATATGAAGCCAAAAATACTTGTAATATACAGAAGGATACAGGGCCTGCCTGTCCAGGAAGTGAAGGTTTATCAGTGTATAAATAATGATGGTCCATATATTTTATTTCTTGAGTTGGTCCTCAACAGCAGTTAGTGAAATTCCTCATAGGTATGGGAAGTCAAATTTCAATACTAACACAGCAGATGATTGTCAAGAAACCAGACATATGATCTGGACAGCAAAAGTTTAAGATTACTGGTCTGTATGCAAAATAGCCAAGGATGACTTATGGCTCCAGAGTGAGAAGCTTATTGCTTCTACAGAATTTGCAACTAAAGATAAGCATTAAAACATTTTAGATTTGATTTTTTGAACAGTCAGGCATGTCATCCCCTGATGGCAGTGCCTGGTCTTTCATCTCAAATGCCAACTTTAACTTGGTGAAGGCTGAGAGGCGAATGTATGCATACTTCATGCAGCTCCTACTCTGTCTGATTCAAGTTACTAATGTATTGCAGTATCTCATTTCTCCTGCAGCACAAGCTGAATTTCACAGACTTAGAAGACTGGTACATTATCACACCTTATCACTGGTACATTATACTCTCTTCTATGAAAAGGCAGACCCTGGAGATAGGACTCAGAACATGAAGAGGCAGTCAAAATCCTGATATGGGAACAAAAACTGTATCAATCATTGGTACCAGTACACACCTCATGACAGTACTACAGTAGAACAGGGGTTTGCTGAACATGGTACTTACTGTCAGCTATTCCAAACTTGCTCTCACAGACAAAACCCACTTTTATTATTCATTTCAACCACAACTAAAGAAACAGAACAGAGATACTCTGAATAGGAAAAAGGCCTTCTCTCCTTAGAATGAGCAGTGTAACAAGTTGAAAAAACACACCAGGAAGAGCCTGTGTAAATCAGAGGACGATTTAGTTTACTAGAAGCAATTCTAAAGGGATATGCTCCCCCCCCGGAGGAATTGCCCCAAATCCCACTGACAGAAAATGGCATGCTTATCTAACAAGAGTTGCAGAAAATGTGCAATTATCCAAAAGACACACTAAGGTTTAAATCACAGATGCCCTTAAATACAGACCCTTTAACATTACAACAGCCTTTTAAATCCTCACCAATTAAAGATACCCCTTACACACAGAGGGAATACCAACAGAAAGTATTTGTTTTGCTTATGAAAAAGGTAAATGGCAATATAAGGCTGCTGCATTAAATATTACCACCAGAGAAACAGTAATAGAAAGTGGTGGGGTTAGCATGGAAATAAGAGAATTAAAGGCCATTATTCTAGCAGCAGAAAACTGAGCAACAGTTATCTATGTAGACTCCTATCCTGTGTGGGCTGGTGCAACCCAGAGGCTCTTTCAACAGGAATTGCTATATTGGAAAGTTAATAGATCCCTAGTATGGAGGAGTGAAGATTGGCAGTTATTGCTAAATACAGCTAGTGAAACATCATTCAAGGTGGAATGCATAAAATTTCATGCCAAGGATGATTAATCTGCCAAATGGGAACAAAAAAGGTGGCCAAATTGACTAATATTAGGAGAATAAAAATTGGGAATGCAGTAATTCCCGAGTAGCAGAGATTTGGAGAACGGTTATGCAAAAAAATAGGTCACACAGGTAAAGAAGCAATTGATTATGCTGAACAGAGCAGCAAGCACAGATGTTGGCCCCTAAACAGGAAAACTCATGGAACTATTCTTACAGGCCCCCTCCCAGCGTCAAATCTGAAACAGGTGTTTGTGGGACCATTAGTGTGTATTAGGAGATATGCTAAGGCATTTACCCTTTCCTCCTAGTTGTTAAGTAATAATAGATGCAGGCTGTATTTTCTGCTGTATCTATGTCCTGTGGATATGTACAGTAAAGCAAAGAGGTTGAGCCTTTGAGGGTGCTTATACTAAAGGGATCATAGCTTATGGACTGTGTGATACAGTCAGTGAGATACTCACCACTTGCTCAGTGGCACTGCTGTTCACAGAAGCTGAAACACAAACATGACAAGAAGCATACTGGTAAACACACAAGTCCAAGTCTTAATTGCAACAGAGCCTTTAGATGTGGATCAGGGCGTATGTTCTTTCTCATTTCCTTTCACATGACATTGCTCCATTATTCTCATCTTTAAAAGTAATTTATTGGCATAGTGCTGTATATGACTGCACAGTGACACAGGTACATCTGTCTTGAAATTATTTTAGTATAAACACTCTCCTGCAGCAGATACTTTTGTTTGAAATGGATGTCAATTATTCAGATACAGCATTGAGAGCACAAGTCCACAATTCTCCTAGCAACTACCTTCTTTATTACAATTTGGAAGAGATGTTTCATTGATATGTCTTCAAGTGAAGATCTGATTTTTCATCCTAGTGCATGTTCATACTTTGATATCACACAGCAGTTTCAGGTCACAATTCCATGGATTTTGGTGAACTATTAATATTGATTTTATGATGGTGTAACATCTCCTTGTTATACTTATTTTTCTGTCTTGTCACAGGAAGTTATCACTATGTGAAATAACTGATAAAAAAACCCAACCCCACATCAAAGGAAACTGGTAACCCTAAGTGAAACAACAGTGCCAAGGAGATGATGAAAAACATCCAGATTCTGGAAAAAAACCAAACCCCAAACACTGCTTTATGCACAATTAATTTGAGGTTTTGGAAGGATCTTGAACAGGAGTGAGTGGTGCTGTAGACTCACTGTCATGGGGCCTCTCTCCCCAACTCACAGCCTGGCAGGTTCTCTCATCCCTGCTGTGCTCAGCACCTACTGGGAAAAGCAAGGGCTCTCCATGCCTCCTCAGGGTTTCACCTGACCCTGGCTGCTGCAGTGCTGAACAGGAACATACAAGGAACCTGCATCCCTGTTGCCCAGCTCCATCTTTTTAAAGGAATTTGCTGTTTGCTCCTATACAACAGCAGATTGTACAGCCACTGTCTTTGATGACTGAATCATAGCAGCCTATGCAAAAGTCAGGGTGTTAACTTCAGTGAAACTCACAAGTCTTTCAGCTTCGAAGTGATCTCTATACATTTGAAAACATACGTGGTTTCCTGCAGTTTTCCTCCTTGCAGGTCCTTTTATCTGATGCTGCTTGGGGTGGGAGGGATCAGGTATTACAGCATGAGGTATATTGCAGCACTGCAGAGCGGCCAAGTGGGTCTAAGAAGGGCAAAATAATACTTGTGTGGAGAGGTGTTCACAGCACTTGTATATATTTGCTCTTTAATAAGCACTTTGCAAACCCAGAGCGGTCAAGGGGAGGACACAAGTGCAGCCGAAGAAGTCTGAAAGCTGTGGGTGGCAGGGCAGGTCATGCTGTGCTTTAGAAGGGTGGTGGAGACACTAGCAGAGCCCTGAAGCTCAAACAGTGCTCTGCTGCAAAACAGTGTGAGAGGGCAACTCCATGTTCCTGCTTCACCCCGATCTGCCATTAGTCTCATCTTTCCACAAATATTATTTTAGCTATATTTCATATGTAGGTTGTCACACATTGGTCTGTTTCTCCTCCTGCTGGCTATCAGTTAAATTGCTGCTCATACTGAGACCTTACAGCACAGGGTTAAAATAGTTTGAAAGGAACAGAGATTTGGTTGTTCAAAGTACAACTGAGAAATACTGAAATACATCTCCAATGCAGAATTAAGAACTTTGAACAGAAGATTAAGGCAAAGAGAAAATGATCAAGAGCTGAGATTTTCCTTTTTGATCACTTTCTGAGCAGCTTTCTTGAAAGAACAGAATAACAACTAAAAAAAAATTTACATTTATGCAGACAAAACACTCCTATCCGGACAGAAAAATTAAAGACATTTTGCAGAGCAGCCTTTGTTATTGCAGAAAGGAAAGAGCTTGTTGGTCACAGCAGTCAGGAGACCCATGTTTTTATTTCCAGCTGAGCTGCATGTTTCCTGTGTGACCTTGCAACTCCCCCGTACCTCCGTTTCCCATTTGTAATGTTGGATAATAAATAACTTGGTAAAGAAAGGCTGATACTCTGCTTGCAGCAACTATTAGCAGTTCCTTGTTTAGGCATGGCCAAAAAAAGCCTGAAGCTTCCTTTCATTTTGGGTGGCTCAGGAGCTGAGGGGTAAGGGCAGGGGTATCCTCATTTGTGTTGTATGAGGATGTCGCTCTCTTTTTTCACTGATGTCTGGGAGGGTGCTCTGGATTGGTCTTTCTGCCTCTCTGTGGTGCTAATGAAACCCAGAAGTGGGAGAAGGTGTCAAAAATTGCCTTCTAGGAGCAGGAGGTAAATAAAAGAAGCAGTTCTCAGGCCATTGAAACTGAAAAATACTGGGTCCTTTCCAGCACAGGTTTCTTTTTTAGGTTCTTACCAACAGACCCATTTATCTTTCCCTGGAGACAGATACTGCTTTTATATCTTGTTCAGTTTTCTTCCTCTGAACTGAATTTTAAGTGGTGATGCCTTGCTGTCCATATGCACCTGTGAAACCCAGTGTAAAATTCTACCACACCAGAACAACATGATATTTTACCTTCATTTTCCCTGGATAAAACAAACTTATTTCTATGTGAACGAAATGAAAAGACATGCTCTCTTTTCCATCTCACCAGATGTTCTCTCAGCTTCAAATCAAGAGCTGTGCATGGCTGTATTGATAGAATGCAGCAAACTTGGTAGGATTCCACACATTTCCCATAAAAGTTTTCCCCAGTCTGCATCCAGAAAGCGTCTCCTGCAGCAGGTCTGGCAATCTGTGTCATGTGTCAAAGAAAATACAATGACAGATTCCAAGTGACACTCAACAGAGAAACCATATGGCTAGCACACAACTAGAGGCACCTAGGTGTTGGAAAGGCAGCACCTCTCAGATTCCCTTAAATTTCCCTCAAGAGGAAAGCAGGTCGTGTGTAGGTTGGTGAGTATATCTAGAATCCCACTGGGATTTGGCTCAGGTGCTCCCTGTGCTCAGCTGCATGGAGTACCCTGTGGAGATAGTGAGGCTGAGAGATGGACGCAGGCACTGCCTGCTTTAGGGAGTAGCAGGCTCTGCTTACCACCTTGGAAACTAAGGGTGGTTTGCACAACTGGTGCTGTCCCAGGAGAAGAAAAGAGCACAGCATTATAGATAAAGCCTAACCCAGCATTCAGGTCCACCACTGCTCTGTTAGTGTCATCGTTTGTGTTTATGGCTTTTCAGGAAGAGCAGGCTGAAAAACTGGGTGAACATACCCAGGTAATTTCATGGTGACTCTTAACTATTTAAGCAACCTGGCAAAGAAAGGATTTTTTGCATTAATTTAGGAGTGCAGGAAACAGCTTAAGGAAGATGCAACCTCTAAGTTCCTGTGTTTCTTCCTGTTAAGTAAGGATCATGTTTAGAAAACAATGAAACTTAAGTTCTGCTTCACCTATTTTAAACCATGTTCCTGCTAAAGGGAACAGATCACTTCTGCCAGGGAACTAATCCATGATATTTGGTATCCCCTTCTCTGCCGTCTATCCCAGTGCTTCACCCCATCTGCTCTCTGTCACTCATAATAGCATTTTTGGAGCCTACATCTGGTGAGCCCAGGTCATGTTTTTCAATAGATGCTTTTTGGTCAGTCCTGGCAGACAAATAGCAGCCCTTGGCAGACAGTCTGCAGAAGGCAGTGGCAGAACAGCCTATGCAGGGATACAATGGCAATAGTGTTTCCCATAGACTAAAATAATGAATTATGGCTTCCCCTTGCTACTGTCATTCACATAACCTTTACAATAATTTATAATTAGATTAGTTGCCCTTTGGATAGGTATACATGATTTTTTTTGAAGAGTTGCTAAGGTAACTGATGATTTCCTTATTTCATCCTGTGTAAGGGGAAATTTTACTTCCTAGTGAGCTTGAACTCGAGACTCAGTGAAAATAGATACTTGTTTATCAGGAGTTTCAGTGCCTCTCCAGTTATCTAACAGACTTTGTATCATTTTGCTTTAATGATAAAAGAAGAGCTTGTGCAATTCATGAATTTTTTCACCTCTAAGACAAGAGAGTAGAGTTTTAATTTGATTTTTTAAAAGCCTTTTAAAACTTTCTTATGAGATTGAAATCAGCCTGTTTACTGTGCTATTTTCACTCTTCTAGCTAGAATTGCAGTTATTGCTGTACAGACAGAAGAAAAAGTCAAGGGAAGTCAGTGTAGGTGGATGGCATCATGCTTCCACTTGACCTGACCAATTCTCTCTTTTGAAGAGCAGAAGTTGAATTTTTATTAATCAAAGAGCTAAGAGGAGAATTACTTCTAGGTTTCCCCTCTCTTCTCCCACTTTCACAGACACGGAGGCCTGAGAACAGAGAGAAGATACAACAGAAGGTATGTTGCATGTTGCTCAGCTATGGGAATGTTATATACACCTTCAAACTAAACAGAAAAATTCCCCAGTTCCTTGCCCTCTACCACTCAGTAGCACATGACAAAAGGAAAGAAGTTCTCTGGCTTCTGGGGGAAAAAAAAAATCAGCATACTAGATTCAGTGGGCAGCTGAGTCCATTATCTCCCTGAGCACTTTTTAGCAGCAACCCTCTCCACCCAAGTGTGCATACTACGAGCAGCCTGCTTGTGGTGTAAGCAAATGGACCAAGATGGGCGGCAACGCCTGGGGAGGAGGCCAGTGATGAGTAACAGCACTAAGTGCCAGATGGTCTTACACAGGGAATTTCCCTTCTCCCACTGAAGCTCTGTTGTGTATCCTGCTGTAGTGAATTTATCTCCAAATGCTTTGGTTTGCTTTCAGCAGTAGGATGGAGAAAGTCAGCCCCCAACATCTCCTCACTCCCCCTCCAGAATCTGCACTCGTGCAAGGCACCACTCTTGCTGGCAACAAATTGCTTCATTAACTGGTGCTTTGCAGCCATGTTCACGTGCAGATGTGTAAGAGAAACTTCTCCAGGAAATATTGGCTGGAGGTTTAAAAGTAGTCTTTAATTTGATGAGTTAAAGAACAAAGGCAAGTACATTTTATTACTTAATACGTCAGAAAGTTCAATGATGTTCAAGGTTAATGTAATAAATAGAAATTTTCACCTAATCTTTCTCCATCTGATTCATCATTAATTATATGATGTGCCCTCAATGACACAGTAATGTATAACTATAAACCAAATCCAAGCAGATTAGCCTCTACACTGTGTATATATAATTTTATATAGAACAGCACATTACAGATTGGCATGTCCTGTGTTGCAGATCTTTGTTCCATTGACATTGTGTTGCTGAGATGAGCTTTCACACAATAACCAAACTTCACAAAATTTTTTCAAACTGTCATCCTAAGAGCTTCCACAGTTAAAAATTTTTATATCTCTCTCCTCCCCACTTTCTCAGGGTTTTCTATAGTACTCTCAAGTAAGAGACACCAATATTGAGAGAAAAAAATGGTTCTTACCATTCTTCCTGTTTGACCATACCAGAAGACACTATTTTGAATCACTACACAGTAAAAAAACCCAACTCTTCATCAAGAGAAAATATTTGTGTCAGGAGATGTCTTAAACTGCTTATAGATTGTGAAAATTCACACTGTATTTGTCCTCAGGTCTAATTTCATCAGTAAATTGATTGGGTTGACAGTTATTGAGAAAGATAATCCTTAGTCAGAAAAGATACCATACATTCTAACTAAGACTTTCATAAGGAACAGTTATTTATAAGAAAAATTGTCAAGTTAAAATTATTAATTTTTTTTGTTGACTTTTTAAAACAAAAATCTAAATTTTATTTCTAAAAGGAATTTCATTTAAATATGATTTATAATTAAGTCCATAGTAAATAATTTTCTTAATTTTTCAGCTTTTGTCCTGATTAAATCTTGGACTTCCTATACTGAAAACTTTATTTGGAGGCAAGAACTATTTATCTTTTGAGAATTCAAGTTGAAAAAGGAAGTATTTACTTGGTCACTGCACAAAAAGACACACATGCACAGCAGCAGTAAACAACCAGAAGAATAGCTCAAAAACATCCTGTAAATCCAGAAATTCTCCCAAGTCCTCAAACCTTTTCTTCTGGAGAGTTGCTTCTTTTTTACATGGCTGGTCAAGAGAACCAACCTATTCATTCTTGAATGAGAATTCAAAAGAATTTCAAACCATCTGTGACTGCACATTTGGTCTCATTCTGGGTTCTCAAAAAGTAATGGCAACACTTTTTAATTGGCAGAAATCCCAACTGTCAGCTCTTGGAATATGGTGGGATTGTGGAGTGTGGTGTTCTCTCCAAAGTTAAGACCTTTGTTGGACAATGGTAGGACTTGGATCACATGCAGCGTGCTTGGGAAGGGGAAGTTGCTCCTTGAAGAGATGTGAAATTCCCACTCTGGCTGAGGTTGATGATTTGATCTGTTGAAATGCACTGTCAGAGGATATTTACAGCAGTTGCTTGCAGACCAAAATGGGAAGACTCACAGGAGGTAACAGTTTGAGTAATAGTGATTAAGCTTATCTCTACCAGTGGGGAGGCGGATGTTAACAAGACTGCAAACTAAGCATAATTTCTCTATAGATGTATATTTAATTAAAAAATTGAAATGTAGAAAAACCTGTTAGAAGTACAAGAATCCTTTTTCAAAATCTGGAGTCTACTTCAGTACCTGAAGAAATAAATTGTGTAAATAAATTGAAATTATGCTAAAAATTAAGCTGTAGCATGTGGGAAGTGCCAAAGTGAAAAGGCAAATTTTAAAACTATGAATAACAAATATAAAGGTGCAAAATAAAACTAATATTAATTCTTTCATGGCAAAACACCTCCTCCTTTCATTTTAAAGAATGCTGAGTCTATATTAGGTCCAGTATTTCAGCTCTCAGAAATGGTACAAAATTGATGACATTTAAGCATTGCTGTTATGTGAGACTGTGTCAATTCCCTCCCTTTCTATAAAACCAAAACAAAATAATGAAAGTCAGAACACAACCATTCACACAGAATCCTTCTGGCAGGTCAATATGAAGAAAGGAACTGAAGAGGTAGGATACTTCAGAAAAACATAACCCAAGTGTAGAATTAATGTTGCCCAATGGCATATAGGAAAAAAAATTAATGTATAAATAGGGTACTATGCATCTGTTTTATTTCTACTGCCTTCTCTGATTTCAGAGCTTGTATATTACGCAGCAGCAGTTCATCACATCTTAAAATATATTAAAAACTTACTCTGTTCAAATTGGTGTAAAATTAAAAAAATTATTAATCGTTTACTTGCAAAGACCGATTAACATTACAATTACACTATTTAGGATACTCTGAAGTGCCTAGGCACTTAAAAATATTTACTGGAATAAATTACGTGTAAAACATAGACTGAAATCCATCAAAATCCAAATTTGCATCCCTTATTTTGGTTGTGGTACTTCCACATAGAAAAAGGAATTTCATCCTTTGAGCTTTTCTGAATAGCATATTGAAGATGTTAAGAATATCCTAAGAGTGAATACAGTGAGTTTATTTGGATAAGCACATTTTCTTGTTGACACGCCTTTGGTCAACTGGTTCTCTTCCAATAAGGACATTTTAAACAGAGCTATTGCCTCTTCAAGGCAGGGACTTCTTATAAACAATATGTAATAGTACCCAGAGAATATGTAATAACACTCAGAGCAAAGGTAAGGTAGTGCTACCCAGGGCAGCTGCACATTTTGTAACTCGAATAGGATTACCATACAGACAATGAGTATTACCATGCACAACCTGAATCCTTGCCAGCATTGTTTCATTTGCACCTTTAGAAGCAAATGCCTATTGAAATCCTATTGTACTGGCTTTTAAGATCTATGAACCAGACATAGGCTGTTCCTCAGCTCTTCTCAAATTCTAGCCACCACCCTCACTCCAGCAATGTCTATTGCTCTAGAACACACAGACTTTTTGGCATGCTGCTGCATTTGCAGAGACACTTGCCTTTCCCTTTTCCCCCAGCCCTATCTTCTGCCAGACAGTTATCTTGCCTTGGGTAAGAAGGCAAGGGTTTTCCAGATGACCTCAGAATGCTTTTTGTTGCCTAGATTTGCAGCACCTATGATGTGAGAACCATGATGCCTCTGGGCAGGTTATACGGGGATTTCCACAGTAGCTGCCTTTGTAAATACTCAGTCACAAAGGGTGTGAACGTCTTACATGGCACCTGGTTTGTACAAATCTAGTGAACTAGGAAGGGCAAGATAGTTGAGAGCCTTCCAGTTTCTGCATTTTGCCTGGCAGAGGGTAGAGGGGCTGAAGTGGACCCTGTTCAGAAGGAGGGTATACAATGTGGTGGGGGGAACCTTGAAGTATTTGAGATGAACATTGCATAATAAGAAACTTTCTGACTCAATATTTTAGTTTTGTTTGAGGTTTTTGGCCTTAATCTCCACACCCTGGGCTTCTCTTCTGTAGAGATTCAGGAATTTTTAGCACAATCCTCTGGAGGAGAGAACAAGTACTGCTGCTCTGGTGGCACAAGTTTAGGTCAAGATCATGTTGAGGTGAAAAGTTACTGGCAGCCGATGGTGAGGCAGAAAAAAACATGTGCACTCTTACCTCTGCTTTTTGAAATCTCATCCCAGAGTCCTCAGCAGCATTTATGCAGTGTACCAATATCAGCATGCAGTACCAAATTCTGCCCAGACTTTAGTTTTCTTGACCAAAGACTCTTGTGATTAGGAAGACAGCCCCTATGCATGTTCCCCAGCCATTTCTAGATATTTATGCTCCTTCACTAGTGAAATCAGTATAAAAGTAACCAGCACATAATTAATGGCCACAATTAACTTACCAAGCTTCATGGATTCATTAGTTTCAAAGGCATTAAAAGCTTGCTGCTCCCATGTGTGTTGGTGGGACTGAGTACTTTTTGGCCACCGTTAATGAGAAATCTGATAGTCTAAACTTCTGAGCAATCTGAGGCTAAGAAATGTGAGGTCAAACAAGACAGACATTTTCATACATGAAATCTGTAGGAAACAAAATTTTTTTCTCCTGCTAACTGATTATTCAGCTATTAACGTTCTGACTTTTAGTATCAACTGAAGTTTTTCTCCTGCTTGCATGTTTCATAATTTCTCCTTGGCTAATCTTAGCAGTGCCCCTCTATTCAGACCTTGCAATTAAATAGGAAATGGGATTATAAAGGCATCCTAACATGCAGACAGTCATAGAAGACAAGAATGATTCTGAAGACTGTGGGTGGCTGCATCCGTTTGTATCATTATTGAGAGACAAATATCCGGAGGCTTCAGTGGGAAAAAACAGTCAGGAGGAGAGAGGAAGTTTAGAGTATTTAAAAGATCTGCTAATACCTCAAAAATTGTAAAGGAATGATCCTCTGAACAGATAATAAAAAGGGGAAATGTGAATAATTTGGGGATTTTTAGTGGTATTCTATGATTTAGCTTACAAAACACTTATTCTTAGGTACTTTTTTGCTATGTATTTGTCTTTATGATATATAAAGAAGTTTTGTCTATCTCTGCCTTCAGAAATTTTGTCCTGCTGGGTCTGGATTTACTTCATTCTTCCCCTGGGAGCGTGATCTTTTAGGAAGGGCAGAAGATTTAAGATATGTTATGAGAAATCACACTTTACCCCTGGGTCCTGCTGTCTTGAATCTCAAGGAAATTCTTTCCCCGTGTATCTAATTAAGGTGTAGAGTTGTGTGAATGGGCATGAACAGCCAAAGCATTTGTGTTCAGCAATTTAGTTTAAAATGTTCTTCCATATTTTACAGTTGGTAAAACAAATCATGTTTTACAGTTGGTCAATTAACATTAGCAAGGAGAATCCATGGGTCACAATCCCCAGATGTACATTCTCTTTTAACATATGAGAATTAAAAAGATTAGACAAATCTGGAAACTTAAACATTTAATGAAATAACAACCTAAAACCCCCTCTTTAATGTTGGAGTCACTTACGATTTGCATCACACAAGTCTTTTTTCCAGAATTAATATGGTATAATGACACCTTAGCGAAATGCACAAGTGTTTGAGTTGTTAAGTAATCCAAATTATTTATGTTTTGGTTTTATTAGCTAAATTAAAATAGCTCCACACATGTAGGATCTGTTCACCTGCCACTGCAGATCTAAATGGCAACAAATAGATAACAAAGGCCCAAATCCTTTTAGTATGTAAATGGATGGTGCTCACCACTCATAGCTATGTAGGTGACTCTTACCTTGACAGTCTCTGGAGAAGTGTAACTCCTGAGGGCTCAGCTGTCAAAAGCCATGGGCTGAGTTCTTGTAACCCAAGCAGTAGAAAACAAATGGAAAATCAAGGCAAAGGGTTCATGCAAAAATGATACAAGTTTTTTATGGTATGTCCAAGGTTATTGATCATGAGTCATTTATGCAATGCTTTTACCCTCTCAAATCTCATTGTTATGAAGAAGCTACATGGGAAACAACTTTGAAATATTCCTGTGGATATATGAGCAAGACAGTTTTGTATCACAGAGAGTAGGTACCTCGGATGAGATATGGCAGAATAAGAGAGAAAAGTTGATAAGTAAGTGTTTGGAAAACTCTCAGAATGGGAAACTTGGAAAATTTTGGTGGGATTAGAGCTAACAGAACAGACCTGGAGAAAATTGTAAACCCAGAATGTTATGTTGACTTAATATCTTGGACATTCAGAGAGAATCATATAGGAGGGATCTTCCATATTCAAATTAAAACTTAAGGCTCCAGAAAGGGAGAGGAAGAAGAGCAATGGACCAAATCAAAACAGAATGAAGGAAGCAATGTCTTGTATATTCAGAGTAGAACAAGCCAAAAATATCATCTCTGATATGGTATGGGGTAAAGATACTGACAAAGGTTGAGAAGAACATCAGGAACAAGTTGAAAAAGGAAACAGAACTTCATCTGCCTGGAATAGAGTCTAAGCCAGAGGTGCTTATAGACAGATTCGACAGGATAACAGAACTGATTTTGTTGCCCAAGGAGAAACACAGGGAAAAAAACAAGTTTTGAAGGACAAGTGCCAGAAATTGTAGGAGTGAAAGGTAAGCCTGTCGTTCAAGTTAGGAAGGAGTAACTAGACGTACACAAAGAAAGGACTGAGTCATGGGGGAAAAAAAACCATGAAAAAAAGATCTATTCAGCAGGTAGTGATTGATAATCAAAGGAAAAAATAATTTGGAAATGGGGAAAAAAACATGAAAAAAAGATCTATTCAGCAGGTAGTGATTGATAATCAAAGGAAAAAGTAATTTGGAAATCTTTCCATTCTGAAGTACATAAACAGTGAGCAACAGGAAGAAAAATCCCAGGACTCTCTTTAGATCCAAAATAGATTGTAAATCCAAAACACAGGAAGAAGAAGAAAGCATGTACAATATTGTTTCCTAAAGCAGTAAAAACTAGATTCATGAGATAAATTGAGTATGACAAGGCATTTTTTTGAATTAATTGAATTTGGATATGGCATATTACACTTTCTAGTCAATCTGAAAGCTAGCTAGTTAGTGTGTACTTGACCTTCACTGCTCTACCTGCTGTCTGTTTACACAAGTATGCCTTCCACAGAAACTCTGTTTATTCGTGTCATGTCTATACCTGCTCTTGACTGTCTTTTTGTCTGTCTGGGTCTATATTCAACTCTGATTTTTTCCCAGGGAAAGGCAATTGGCAGCAGGCAGCTGAATTCATCTCAGCACATGTCTTTTTTGCCCCAAATGCCCCAAGGTGTTCAGGATTGCACAACCTTTCTGTTCTATTACCAATGAACAACTCTTCTGAGAATCCACAGTGGGAAGAGTATTTAATGTATTTCAGCAGCTACAAACAGGAAAGTGTTTGACAAATCAGCTTTCATGTGTGTGGTTAGTTGGGGAAATGTTTGTCGTGATTAATAGTTTTAACGATTGTAATTTACTCCAGCCTCTTAGACAGGAGCTTGATTTCTGAGGGTTGATTGTAGACATCACAGCCTTGCAAATTCAACAAAGCTCAATTTACGAAAACTCAGGTGCAGTGGAAAGTGTATGCCAAGGGGAAGGGAGTGTCTGTGGTTCTTGGCCACATGGCAGCACGCCCATCATTGCACCAGCAGCAAGCACCCAGGGCATGGGAAACTGAGCCCAGAGGAACAGTTCCCACAACAATTCCTGTCCCTCTCTGTGCTGGGAGGAAGCAATTCAGCTGCAAAGCAGTGATGGAGACTGATGAGGGATTTGGAAGGAGATGAGGCAGCTTTTAACTCAGCATGCAAATATGGAGGGAGAAGAAGAAGAAATTAAGTTTATTCAGAAGGCCAGGGATTGTGGAAGGTCTGGTGCAAACTACAATAAGGCAAGAATCACACTATGTAAAAAATTTTTAGGCCAATATGCTTGCTTTTATTAAAAAAAATAAGTCCTTTTTCAGTGAATCTATTCACCCTCAGCAACATTTAAGTCTTGGTTTTGTAAGGAAAAGTCACAATTAAGCTGAGTCAGAGGCCAGCCATGGTATGTCCTAGTCATAGTCATGTTTAATGACATTCCTGGAAGCCATTCACCTTGTCTGATCACAAGAGTGAGTGGGATGGTGTAAAATATTGCGTAGCCCAGAATTTAATCTGATTGACTGAGGCCCTGATGAAATCCTGATGTTTTCTACTGGTTTTGTGGCAGTCTAAGAAAATACTAATCCTTGAGATGTTAATTACTGCATTTCCAACAAAGCGCACAGTGCGTCAGCACAACTACTGAAAGGTTGTCATCAATAGTTAACAATAAAATAAACTTATGCAGTGAGGAGAAATCTTTGCTCAAATTTTCAGGAAAGGTAGATATTATTTTTGTTCTGACAATCTCATTTTTAGTATATGTTTCTAACTTATGAAATCATCCAACTTATTTATGTGTCTATTGCTCTGACAGATGTGTAATTATAAAATAAAAAAAAAGCCCATAAGAAGCTAGACACATCTCCAAGTATGGACAACATTAATTAATTGGGCTTTTTTGACACTGTCCTCAGTTTCCCTTCTGCCTGAATTATCAAGGTCATAATATCTTACTATGATGTCCTAATTGATTTATAATGCTTCTGAAACCACCTGTCTTATAAAATGCATAGGCAATTTCCTGAGATCATGGAAAGGATCTCTCAAAATTGCCCATGGTCTCATCTATCTTGGTGAGTGTAGTCTCAAACCAGTATTTATTATGAGAACACCTATTACTAATTAGGAAGCTCTTCAGATGTATGCATAGAGTCAGATGCTCAGTTAAAACTTAAAGTGACCGAAAGCCAACATTTTTATAGATGTTTGGTTAATTTTATTTTCATACCTTTCCTTGCATTGTTTTCTGATTTGACCAGAAGTAGAAATTTTACAATGCGAGTGTTGTCTGAGTCTCAAGCTAATCTAATGCTGCAAAATCTATCTAAATCAATAATTTTGTATACTTAGAGGAAAATTCCATATCTGGGAGAGTTTCTTTCATTGTCAATATCAAAATATTTGGATGAATGCAAAAAGCATATAGGGAACAAAGAAGAAACTGCCTCAATATATGCTTATATATGAAGGATAATGCTTTTGTGACTTAGCAAAAATTGTTAATATTTAGGAATTATTTGCATGTGTAAAGAAGTATGTGATCTGATGACAGTGAACCTTAGCTACTCATTTCAAGATTTCTTGTTTTCCTTTGAGTTGAAGAAACATGCATCTGAAACCAAACAGTTTTCAGTGATACACTGGGAACAGTCTCAGATGTGGGTTTCTAGGCTTGTTGCTTCTATGTAGTGCAATAGTTCATGGTGCTGCCTATTGTTTAAGTTTTCAAAATGCTTCAAGCATGTGACAGAACTAATAGGACTCATTTTCACATACCTCTGTGGATACAGGAACCTTGAAAAAAAGGAAGAGAAAGCATAGCCTACAGATACTGGAAAACACAACCTATTGCCATTCAAAAAAAATAATGCAGGAAAAATTAGTAAGTTTGGCTACTTGGATGTGTTGTGAACTTAATGTTAAAATTTTCAGGTGGAGGAAGTGTTTTAGGGCTGGCAAGAACAATCCCAAGCAGAAAAGTTGGCATTGAGCAGAACTGCAACAAACACGACTCTAGTGGTAAACACTAAGTCAATGGGAGCAATTCTGTCTTGAAGAAGTTGGTGAGATTGGCCAAATGTGAAAAGAGGAACTTCTTGCCACCCACACACTTCTTCATTGGGACTGAACTTAATAGCATGGTCTGTAAAACACTGCTGTCTCCCATAGACCCTTGCTGATAACAGCATATATACCATGCACTGAGCACTGCAAATTCCATACACTTTGCTCCCAGAGTTGTCTTAGCAAACCCTGTCTGCCTCACAATTGTTTTCTTTGCTGTGGAGACCTGATATCTGTTTTACATGGTGGAAAGTAGATGCAAAAACAAATCCTCTGACCTAAAAAAGCAGTTCAGATGAGTGCTCATTAGAAAATTACTCCAGCCCTTTGGTAGCTGCTGTCCCTCTGTGCAATTAGAGGTGTGGTGAAAAGAAAAAGGACCTTCTAAGACTGCAGCAGTCAGTGGGCTGAGCATATGCAGGCATAAGATATCACATTGATTATCTGGAAATCACTGTGAAGAGTAGGGGCTTCTACT
Organism: Piaya cayana; assembly: GCA_013389865.1. Taxonomy (NCBI): domain Eukaryota; kingdom Metazoa; phylum Chordata; class Aves; order Cuculiformes; family Coccyzidae; genus Piaya; species Piaya cayana. The sequence goes on from WAAB01011142.1 coordinate 25,108, forward strand.
TCCAGCAGGATATGTTACTTTGCTAGATGTGGATACTGTAAATCTCTCATCATATTGGCTTTGTCCAGCATATCATAGTTACTCTTTCTGTCTGTGGGGCTACACTAAATACGCAGGAAAAATTTTGCTAGGCAGTAGCACTTGCTCTGCACATTTTACAGGACTTGAATGCACAATCTCAGGTGACTTTGGAATAAATACCTTGGTCTTTACTGGGTCTCACCTTGAGACTATCACTTAGAAAAACTTTAAAAAGGCATGTGTAAGGAGAAGAAGGTGCAGGAAGGAGCCAAATTCTCTTATTTAGCTGAAGAGGGGAATCTGTGGGAAGACTCTGAGATGTTTGCGATGTCTCTGAGTGTGCCATGGGGTGAAAAGAGGAGCCTTGAAATAAGAAAGGTGAAAAAAACAAACAGAAATTTTTATCACCTATGTTGGATCTAACAGAAAGTACACACAGGGTTGGGAGAAGTTCAGTCTTCCCTGTCTAGACTGTATCCCTTGGATTTCTCACTGTGCTGCTGGGCAGTGTCTCTGCAAGGTGCCAGAAAGGCCCACGATGGAGGTTTAGAGGGACAAAGTTGCACAGGGTTGTGCTCTGTATGTTCAATAGTATCTTTCTTCTGTAGATGTTATTTGCAATTGATATCAGCAGATATGTCCTGTTTGCAACTGGAAGTGGGCAGCTGGCTGAGCGAGTTTATGTGCCCTCATGAGATGGTGTTGTTGTGCAAGCAGGCACAATAAGCATGTGAATCATACCATCCCAAACGTTTGGCATCCGTGTGAGTCATTGTTTTGCTACCATGCTTTACAATTCCTTCCTGCTTTGCAGCATCTGGGGGTTTGTTATCCTTGTAACCTGCCCACAGCACTTTGAAAACTGACCAAGGTGCAAATGTAAGAGTTGACCAAGTACAGTATTTTCTGTTTCCTAGGAAGTCTCACAATTAGAATCTCTTTCAAAGGAGAACGAAATAAAAGGAACCTTTAAAGTATTCTGCAGGAATAAACACTTTGAAAGCACCTTTGTTCAACTACTTCTTTAAAAATTTTGAAGTATTTTTTATGCTAAAGGTTTTTCTTTTCTGATATTAGCTGTTCTAAGGTTTCTAAAAGTCTCCTAAATAAACACCAACTATTGGTTGATCTGAAAAATCAGAATTTCTTTCATTAAAATGTCAATAGCAATTTTTGATACTACCAAAACACAATACTTTAAAAAAAATCCTACCTATATGGGCCCTATTTTGAAACACAATTTTGACAAAAAATATTATTTCTGTCAAAAGGTTTAATAAAAATATTTTTGGGCTAACTCTTTGATTACAGAAGCATATTCACAGAGATATACAAACAAAAAATCTTGTCAGGAATGAAAGATGAAAATTCAGAAATGTAATCACACAAACTGAAGATTGTCGCAGTTTTATAAATTTTGGAGCAGGTATAAAAATGTCTTTCCCGTTTCAACTTGATTAAGCTTAAGTCTAAAATACTTGACACTTCTGTCAATTACTTAGAAAATAATAAATAAAATTACTAGTACTTAAAGTTTGTATAAGACAAATATTGCAGAATTGTGGAACCGTGCATTATGGATTTAGCACTCTGATTTAAATACACAGTTGTTTACAACAGCGTATGCTAGCTCAGGGCAGGAATGTAGGTGACATTATCTAAATGGGAATCAATTACAAGATATTTGTAGGTGTTATGTAAGTTCCCCCTATATTGCCAGTGCCAAAATGGGTGAAGAAATCTATTGGGAAGTGGTAAGCAGAAATTAAGTTATGGGATTTGGTGGTGGTGGTCATGGCAGTGGTGAGGTTTTTTATTTTATTTTTTCTAATATATGCCACTGATGCAACTATTTCTACAATACTATTAAAGATGTTAATGAAGTATAGGGGGTTCAAAGAGAAGCTGCAGGGATGAGTAATGGCTTGAAAGACATGTCCCATAATAGGATACTCAGAATACTTGGTTTACCAAGAAGGAAGTTAAGATGATATGATCACAGCTTGTTGGCACTCACACAGTATGCAACCCTTTGACTTTTATCTCTTAAACACAACAGACAAAAATACCACAGTGAATGACAACTGAAACAAGACTAATGAAGATTAGAAATGAAGTGCAGCAAAATTTTCAGCAGCAAGGCTAACTAATCTTTGAAAACTTTTTTAAAAAATATGGAGTATTTTCAGTTGAAAGATTTAATATGGAGTTTTGGTGCTTAAAAGAAAAAGATCTATTATTATCGGACAAATAATAATGCAGAATAATGTGGTAATCTATGGTATTTTAAAGTGCCTATAAAATATTTCTAGACTTTCTGACATAATTGCTTGGAGTTTTCTCAATTAATATAGTTATGTATTCTAATTTCAGTTCCATTAAAATTAAGTTTATCTCACTTCAATTGGTTTTTGGTCTTCTTTTGAGCACCTAATTTTGGTTGGCAGTCTAAGCACATGGTCTGCAAGACTGGCTAAATTCAGATATCCTCACAGCCTATCTTTTTTTGTCTAAACCTCTACTCATTCCAGAAGTGCTAAAAAATTTTTCTACTGCTTCTCTACAGTGTGGGGCTCATGTGACATGTTGTAAGGTCTGGAGCAGGTTCAGACACAAATCTTGTTCATCTCCTTCCTGATAGTTATTAGTGAGGATTACTTGTACACTGTCCCTATGAGAAATTTTCATGGGTAACCTTCACAGACTGTGTCTTAGGAGAAGATTAATAAAAAGCCATATTATTTGCAGTTCTATCTGCTGCAATTGAAACTGATAGAAGAAGGGAAATAAGCACAGTAATTATCTGTGGGAGCAGCAAAAACACAGACTGTTGGATGTAATCATCACTCCAGATAAATTGTTGTCATCTTCTTTCCACTCACTGATAATAATGGGGCTGTGAATTGGGTGGGTAAAGAAGATGGCTGTCACCCTCCTAAAGTGCAAGACCTCTTGCCTTTTGTTCACACTGTACCCTTGCAATGCTTGTATTCTATCCTGTCAGGCACCGAGAGGTTTCCAACAAATATGTATCCTCCTGCCCCACAAACCAACAGTCCTTTCTTAGGATCCCTACTGCTCCATCTTTATTAGGAAATCCTGCCTATGGGAAAGGTGTTGTCTGGCTGCTATAGCACCTACCTCTGTCCTCAACAACAGAGCTGCAGTCAGTAGGGGTTGACACATGGGATTTGGGGACTGCAGCATGCATAAATTAGCTTCAAATTACTGAGAGCAGAGCACTTGCAGTTGCGAAGAATCGAATTCAGCTCACAAAACTGGAGATCTTCTGTAAGTCCATTGGTGTCTCAGTCTGCATTTCTAGGACAAGCTCAGCAGCTCAGAGCTTCAGAAGACACAAGGACACACATAGAAAAGGAGGAGGTGTTTGGTGACAACCAGCATCACTTCAATACGGGCAAGTTGTGCCTGACAAAATTGGTAGCCTTCTATGACAGGGCTACAGCATTAGTGGATAAGGGAAGAGTAACTGACATCATCTACTTGGACTTGTGCACCACATTCTGGGTGTCATGTGCCTGGAGGCGTTCAAGACTGGGTTGGATGAGACTTCGAGCTTTTGTGTGCAAACAAGTTTCACGAGTATTTTGCTTTCAGCTGTGATTGTCAAAAAAAAAGAGTATGGCAAGCAGGATGCAATCAGGCAGTTCATAAGATAGGCAAGACTGTCTCACCGGAAGGGTTACAGTGGGGTGAATATCTCGTTGTTGCTAAAACTTTGTCCAAATATATTTATGTATGCTTAGTTTAGGGCTTTGGCAGGAAGCTTTAACACAGAAAAAGCATGCCCTTCCGTCCTCCGTGTGTTTGAAAGCTCTTTCAGTGTGACTCATTGGAGTCCTGTGGTTTGCGTATCCTGAGAGGAGAAGGAGTCACTGTCATTATCAGATACAATTAAAAAGTAGCAGTTTTAAAATAAAATTATAAGGAAGTTCATTATTTCATAGGAAATATCTGCTGATGGCTTTTTCCCTTCTTCTGTAGTTTTACAGTTTTGTGTGAAGGTCACGGAGACCACATGATCCTCTGTGGTTTTCCCTGGCAGGCACATATCATTACCTGCTGAAATTGGGGGCTGTTAAGACCTCTGTCATTGTGTTGGGTTGTTGTGACAGAACACATAAACAAAAGGGCAAATGGGATGCAGAATTAGAATTAAGTTTTTTTCAATCTCAAGTTATATCCAGAGTGAAGCTATCATTATGTGGAGGATCTAACATTTTACAAACTGTTTTACAAAAGAGCAGTAGAAGAGTATTATCACTAATATGTTTGGGGTGTATTTGCCTGAGGGGCCACTCACTGAATGAACAGATGTGGCCTTTGAGAAAACTTTCTTCTTTCTGGCAGTGGGATAAATAAAAAGAGGAAAAAAGAGGCATTAAATAATGCCATGAAACTAATTATTGCTGACTATTTCAGCAAGCTTGAAAAGCAGAACAACGTCTTGAAGAATTGTGTTATGTGAGTTTATTTAGAAAAATTAAACTGTCTAGTAATCGTATCAATGAGTTTTCACCCCATAGAAGCAGACCTTCTGAAAATGTAGGGAAAATCCAAATTCCAGGAAGAGCCTGGAACACCTAGACTTGTGTAATACATGAAGGATGACTTGCAGATGCTGAACTTGAAATGATGTTCTCATCATATTTTTCCTCTGCTTAGAAGGATTTTTCACAGATAATAACTGATCTGCTATTTCTTTAGAGAATGTGTGCATGCATCCTCTTGCAACCTACCCAAGCACATAGGCACACTAGCATTAACAATAATTTTGTGAAGGACTCTGACAACTGGAGCAGTGTTTTAGTGGTATGGACCACACCACCTCTCTGTTGTGTCTTCTAAGCAATGCCTTTATACGTATTTCAGAGCAACATATCCAAGACCAAGTTTTGAGCAAAGCTATAGTGTGATGTATTACTTCAATAGGAGTCTCTTAGCATAGAAATGAGACCAATAGGCTGCCCAGTGTAGCAACGTGTGTTTTACTCTGAAATAATAATTTATTTTCTTTGTCTGCTGTGCTTTAGAAGAAGTTTATTGTCCATGTGACCTTTGTCTTGACAGTCATTTAACAATAAGAATCTATACCACTTCTAGAAAATGTGCTTAGATATTCTACTGGTCTTAGAAAGAAGAGAGGTTTATAAAACTGCCAAGTCTTTTCATGACTGTAGGACATAAATGAGATTAGCCTCATGCAAAGTAAAATATAATTTATGTGAACATCTGGGTACATCCAGTCTTTGGATAAACAGAATTACAGTGAAGAAGAGAGTTGCAGCCAGTAAAATACTAGTAATAACAAAGTTAAGTACAGGTAGTGAAATTCTTTCAGCTAAGGTAAAAACAGCAGGCTGCTCTTTGATTTTCATTTGAACAGTGCTTCACTTTAATTTTGAACCCAACAACTTAGAGAAAAGAAACTGAAGAAAGGGCAAAAATCTGTATGAAATATTACCCACAAGGAGGAAGTTGAACTGTTTAACCAAGGAACTTGTGTAATGGAGATTCCATTAAAAAGGGCCATACAGATTTCTGCAGGATATTGATTCATTCTTAAATTTAATAGGGACCCTCCATAAACCTCCCAAGGCATACATAGAAAGCCAGTCACATGCTCTGTTAGAGTCTTCAGTAACCCAAGGAACTGTAACTAAATGCTTGATGTAGCACACAGAGCCTGATGTACTCAAAATGTATAGGAACATTTGAAGTGGCTTAGTTGTTCATTGTCCTTCTGAAAACATGAGGCTTTTGAAATATTGAGCCTTTGCTCAGCACCTGTGTCATGTATATTGGCCAGGAATTTGGCATGAAATGGTTTGCAATCAATTTTAAATTTTGGAGAAATTTGAAGTTTTAAGCAAAATTACAGCCCTAGAAAATGGAAGCCTTTGGTATGTGTGTAAGGGACAATTATTGATCTTGTTATATTTTATTGTTGCATAATTCATTCTCAATCACAAAATACACATTTCCTTCCTATTTTGCTCAAAATATTTTCCTACATTCTCTTTCCGGTATGGAATAAACTCAGGAGAAAAGCTTAACTGATGTCTTCTGTACTACACGGGACTGGTTTTATTGTAGAAAATTAAATAACAGGATGTCTCAGAAGAATTAGAAAACCTGTTTTTGTAGTGATTTGAGTAAGCAGATATATTTGATTTAGGTTCAGTAAATATTGGATCAAGTCAGAGTGTTTGGTCAAAACTGGTCTGTTTGTTGACAGTCTCAAAGATTAGTGAGAACTACTTCACAGCCACTGTCTCCAAAACATTTGACATCTGTTGGTAGGGTTCTTTCTTGTTCCTGTCTCTACCAGACTGATGTATTAATGAATGTTTTATTGTTAGCAACTGAAAAGCGGTCCCTATTGCTGGATGGTATAGAGTTCTGGAGAAATCTTTACTGGTGTTTAGAAGGCCAGTGCATTTTTTTGTAGTTACAATGTGCTCACTTTTATGTACATAATTTTGCAATCCCATAGTATCCTTCAAAATGAGATTCACACTACCAATAAAAATGCTTTTCACAACAAGTCTTGCAGATGGAAATTATTGCTTAAAACCTAGATTTCATATGTTTTTTTAATATTAAAAGTATGTAAGAATAGGAAAATCACACTAATTTTGAAAGAATCTTAGCCAGAGCGATTTCACCCAGAGAAATTCCTTAGGGTGTATATATATACATACATATATATATATATGTATATATATGTGGTGGAAGTTTTGGAGTTTTAGGGGCTTTTTTGTTTGTTTTTAGCTGGCCCTTCACTTCATTGTATGTGCTGGCACCTCAGATTTCTATGGAATGTGGTTAGTGCTACCTTAGCCCAAGGTTGTCTTATTAAGATCTCTATTTATATAAAAAATAATCCAAATAGCTTTTATGAGCAGTAAAATAATAGGCATCAAAAAGAGAACTGTCTAGGCAGAGACTCATCCTCATACATACCTCCATATTTCCTAAACTAGACAGGTATTGTATTTAAATTTCTGCTTGAAGCCTACTTCTGTTTCATAAATTCAAGGAAGCAAACAATGGTAAAGCTCCTTTTCATTCTTTCAGAGGAACACACACTGGCCTTCATGACTGCTAGTTCTGGAGGTAGAAGATGGATTTTATATCTACATTTCTTACTGCTACTGAGAGAGCATCTCATGTTCCTATCAATAACCAAAGCAACTTCAATGATTTTTTTTTTCCCTCAGATTTTGATGATCTCTTTCTTACAACCATTCAGCTTCATCTGCAGACTGATCTTCAGTTTGTCTTTGGTCATAGTCATCTTAATATACTTCTTAAGCCCTCATTGGAACTCTCTAAAGTATAGAAAGTCCTACTACAGCCAGGTCCATTAATATCTCTGACTTGAGTTTGGACCATCTGTCCTCCTTGTGACCTTCTAATCTATCTCTTCACTAGAAATACCAAATTCATGAGTCCATGGACTCCTTTTCCTGCCTTTTTCCACACTTCCTCCTTGGTGTCTGACTAATTGCCACAGCAGGAGATATCCCTCTCTTTCAAATTGTTTCTCCAGGCTCTTCTTCCCAAAGCACCAGTCTTCCTCAATAAGAAGCTATCTCTAAAGAGTTCATTTGTGCATTGAACAGAGGAAAAGCAGAGCTTGCATTTAAGTGCTGCATAAGGCATGCAATATCCAGAGAAGCCGACATAGTATCATGCACACTCTGTAGGTTCATGGAAAGGAAGCAAGGAAATTCAGCAAAGTTCAAATTGATCATGAGATGAGAAAGCAAGCCAACACAGTTATTGTGAAGGATGTAAACAGTTAAGTTCCCTCTTTTGCCCCAGGCATCTGAGTGAAAATCAGCTTGCTTTATGATTAAGAATTGTTTTTTTCAGGTGTTTGATAGAGGAATGTGAAATTCAGCAGTAGAAAGATGAATCAGAGTCTACTGCGGTTAGTTTGTAAATTCCCGCTGCATAATGTAAGGCAATAATATCCCAGGACCTGAATTCCTCCACATTGAGGAAGCCTCATAACATCAAGGCAAGCCTATTTCTGTACGTGAGGAGGTACATACCTTGAAATTATGGATCAATTTCCTTGTATAGAAAGAGCTAAAAGGTTTTGTGAGAGACCACACATCACAGAGAAATGAGTATACAGTCCGATGGTTATGAAAGTTAATTATTGTGGGCTGCTTGGTAAATGGCAGCAGGTTTTTGTGGAAGATAATGCTACTGAGTAAGAAATGTGTAAGGTATGATAAGGATTCAAGACATTTAAAGATGATACCATTTAGATCAGTCCCTTGAGTTAAAAGTATAGGGCATATGTTTTTCAAATGCATGAACTTTTAACATTCACAATAATATAGTATTTCTATTAATGCTGTGTTAGTTGATATAACAGACAACTGAATAAACTTTAGCAGGTTTAAAATCATCATGGAATCATAGAATCACCAGGTTGGAAAAGGCGTCTTGAATCATTGAGTCCAACCATTCCTATCCAAATGGTCTTTTTACCAACTTGGGTGTTAGTGGCCAAATCTCCTAGAATAGCATTGGAAAATATAGATTACTTCCATGAAGACAAGATCAGACACCGAGACACTCAAGTGAAAACAACATAAAAGAAATGTTTATTTGAAGAAATTTTCAGGAGGGTAGTATAAAAAATAAGATTGCAAAACACTGGAAAACTGCTGCAGTATCTTAGATTAATAACTGTTGATAATGTTCCCTTATGTCAATCTAAAGTTATATGCCTTTTAATCTTTTCTGGTGTGTCCCAAATAATTAAATTTTGCTGTATAACAAGAGAGTCTGAGTTAAATATTCAATAAACATTAAACCTTTAATATTTTTAATCTCTTTGTATTTAAATCCTGCTAATGATTCTGCTTTTACAGTCTCCTCATTTTCAGTGATCAAATCTGCTAAGAGAAGAAGAAAGACTTTGTAGCTGGAAGTTGATGCTAGGTCCAAAAGAATTATTTTTATAGCTAAAGTGAGAACTAGATACCACATATATACTGTGTTCTGTCATCTAGAACCAAAAGCACATGTTTCATACATATTTTTACTTGGAGGTTGTTAGGAGCCAAGAGTTGCATTTCTGAGCAGGCCAAGACCAGTTCTAATGTGAAAGGGACTGTTTTCCATATATTTCACTCCTCATTCAAGTCCAGAAATTAGGTGTGTCTAGTTTCCTGAGAGATTCTGATTCAGATGCTATTCTCAAAGCACACTTGGAACTTTTGCCATTGCTCAAAAGTGCATGTATAAGAACAGAGAGAGAAAGGGACACAGTAAGTGTGGCCTTCAGACAGAATAAGAAGACATATCCTTCTCCTAAAAATCGATCTCCAGTTTATTTCAAGTCTTTTAAATGTAGGATAAGAAAACAATAATTGCATTAGGACTCAGACACAGAGCTATTACCAGCCACCTACATACTGTATTTTCCCCTAGGGTTGTTTTGAGGGAGAATTTTCATTACAGTGGTGAAGGCAGTAGAAAATTAAAGTGTTGCAATATTCCACTGTTCATGACTGAAAAGTTGTGACATCTGTCTTTGACCTGTGTTTGGTGTAAGTGAAATTGGGTGCAATGAACTCTTTTTCACCCACTACATTGGTTTTGCTATTAGCAGTATTTACTAGGATAAGTCCTCAAACATCCACATAACAAATAGTCTTTTGTATGACACCACAATTTGCTTTCTCATCTGCTCTTGTTTTCATGCCAGCTTGTCTGTAACATATAGGGCTCTTTATTGCTCTTATCAGACATTGTCTGTCTGGCACTAGTGTAATACCACATCCCTTCCCCTTACCTAGCAACTTTTAACCTACTCAGTAAAGGAAAAGACAGTGTTTGCTCAAAATATGGATGCATGTTATGTGGCAGAGGCTGTGTTCCATCTCTGTAGGATTTTGGTGGAAATTTGAAGTGCATAGAGACTTCAAAGCACTTAAATGCAGGGAGATACAGCAAAATCAGGACATGGATGCCTCCACTTAGGTGAGACAAAAAAATTCACTTGTAATTAGAAAGGTCATTCCAGGTGGGCCTGGGTGATTAATTTTCTTTATGCTGACTGAGTGGAAGGAATTTGAAAAGAAGCAAAGGGAATTGAAACTGAAACAAATACATTCTGCAAAGCAAAGCCGGAACAGCCCTCAGATTTATTTGAGTTTTCCCTTAAAGTAAACATTTTGCATGTTCTTTATTAACACCTTTTCATTATTCCTAGATTATTTAACCCCATTCTTTTTTAAATTTTCTTCTTCTTCTTAAATTAGGTTGCATTTAAGAAATAATACATTTTCAAAAGTAGGTATGTTCTGTTTTGAAAAAGATCAAACACAGACCTTTTCCAAAAGGATTACATGTTGGAAAGTAAACTATTGCAAAGTTTTACAAAATCTTCCAATGCCTTTTTTTTTTAGATGCAATTTGATAAATTTGCACATGATTCCTGAATGGTTTTTTCTTCCTGTGCTACTACTTCTTTCCAGTGAAATGACAACGTATTTGGATCTTTTTGTCCAGCTCTGTTCCAGGTGCTTGCTTGCCACATGTAAAGCTGAAAACCATTTATATATTATCTGTGGTTTCTTGTTCCCTGGATGTGGTGCAGATCATGAAAAGAGAAATAATCTTGCGTTAAGAGCTATGTGTTAGTTACTACAAATTTCCTGCAAAAGCTTAGCCTAAGCATATCCACCAAAGCCCTCCTACTCATATATACTATTCCCAGGTCAATTGTTAGTTTCCTGCTGCACAGTACTTTAAAAGATGCTCAGAAAGTTTGTTGATCTTCAGGGAAACCCCTAGACTTCCTTTCCTATTATTCATGGGGATTTCCCAGTCTGCTGCAGAAAAACAAGGATCAAAGTATTACACATGCTGTCAGATGTCTCCAGCTCCCTGATAGCATTTACAATCTTAGGCAAGTGAGTGGCCATAAATAGAATTTTTGAAACTATAGGAGGAACACAAGCATATATTACAAACTCTTTTATTAAAACAATATTCATAAGACCACTTGAGGGCTCAATTTTTAGCCATAGAATAGGGAGTACTGGAGAACAAAAGAGAGTGAGTCTACTTTTTCTAGCAAGATAGATAGGAGGGAGAGAGAGAGAGAACAAAGTTAAGGAGATGTCTAAAAACAGAATGAATTAGAGATAGGCCTGAACACGCTGTTTGAGTTCTATCTATCTAAGTACCAAATATTCAGCATAGTAAATCTTTCAAGCCAAACTGAGAGCATTGCACTAGAGTGTGTTTTATGCCTGTTAGTTCTAAGCTAAATGCAGCAGGAGAACAGCCCAGTTCTACAGTTTGCTTCGGGTTTCAGGAATCACAGGTCTCCCACCTACGCATCTAGAATGCTTGACCCTGTCTTCTACAGCTCACCAATCCAAAGTGGCATATTTATAAACATATATATACACAGCAGTGTGCCCAGGTGGCCAAGAAGGCCAATGGCATCCTGGCTTGTGTCAGAAACGGTGTGACCACCAGGTCCAGAGAGGTCATTCTCCCTCTGTACTCGGCACTGGTGAGACCGCTCCTTGAATCCTGTGTGCAGTTCTGGGCCCCTCACCACAAGAAGGATGTTGACGCTCTGAAGCGAGTCTANGAGGTGTTTTAAGTTACAAGTAGACGAGGTCCTGAGGGACATGGTTTAGTGTTTTGTGGGAGTGGTTGGACTCGATGATCCAGTGGGTCTCTTCCAACCCGGTGATTCTGTGATTCTGTGATATACATTTCCCTGAAATGTATTAGAAAATAATGCTATACCCAGAGAAGTTATTTTCACATATAACAGATAATTGCTAGTTAGTATTCCAGCAGCAGCAATGTTGGAATTGCTGACTTTTAATGATTGCCAAAGGACAGTATATCTGTCTTAGAAACACAAGGGTGGAAAAAGGCATAGGCTTTGAACTTTTCTGTGCTCTTGTTCAAAGTGGTTGGGAGAGAAATAGCTAAGAAATCTAACTGCATTGCAAGTTTCTAGGCTGAGGGGAGGTACTGGAACAAGCTACCTCAGTGACCTCTATCCAGAAGTTGGGTAGGAGCAGGAGGCTCTCTGCTTTGGCTCTTTTCCTTCCTAGCAGAGCCATTTACAACCCCAGATCTCTGTACTAGTAAAGTAATGATGCTGCAGGACTGCTTCTCCATGATAGTACCCTTTGACGCTGCTGTAGTGGACAGCAGTAATATTGCCAGACTTGTTATTTGCTGTGAAGGGGACTGGGACTGGAAAAAAGACCTTGCTCTTGCTGTAATAGTGGTTGCTCTGTTCACAATTGAATATATACACTGCTCTTGTGAGAGCTGGCTGCAAAATATGCATGTGTTCAGTTGTTATTCTAATGCTTAGTCTTCAGGGATTATGACAACAAATCTCCTCACTTCTCTTCCTCTCAGAAATATAAACAAAATTAAGAGAATTTTCTTATCCTTAAAACAAAGGCTTAAGTCCAGTCTGGACAGTAAGCGCAAAGCTTAGCAAATCAAAGCTGCACAAGCCTGGGTGAGCACTACAATTGTCACAGCATTGTACATGCCTTCCTGGAAAGATGAGTTTCAGCATGTGTTTGTTGTCACCCAGGTCATTTGCTTTATAGTTCGTCTTGGTGAACGACAGAGTACCAGTGTCAATAATTCCTCCTCCTGTCCCACAGAGGTGATGGGACAAGGGTTCACCAGCCCATGTCACACTGTGTTTTCGAAGTGCCAACGCTAGATGGCCCTAAACCTCCAGAGAAAACCACCTGCCCAGTTTAGTCTCAGCTTGGAAATACCAGAAACAGTTAAAAATGGAGTGATTGACGTGATGTGATGTGATGCAACAATGATGTGTGTGTGTTTTAATCCCCATCTGCTATTTATGTACTTAGTTAACGATAAATGAAAGAATTTTCTCTGTTAGTTCCTGGTAATAATTATTTTAAGCAGACACATGGTTTTCCTTTCCTGTTTTCCCTAAACACCCACACAGAACTGGATGACTGTTGATTTGAGGGCACGTTAATTATATTTCCAGAAGACAGGACAGATGTTGGAAGTTCTGGTCCTAATCAAATAATTATCCTAATGCATAATTAGCTCATCAATGTGCTAATTATAGAGGATAGACATATATTCCAAGAAATTATCGAAGACTGATCAGAAGTTGTGTGTGTGTGTCTTTTTCTGAACGCAACCATGCAAAAGGCAGTGATTCATTTAAAGGTCTGAAAGCCCTTACCATCTGGCTGTCAAAGAGCTAGGTGAACTACGAAGGGAATAGAAGAGAAATATTAAGCTCTCTGAGACAGTTTCAATGGATTCTCAATTAGAAAAAAGCCAGCCAGGGGAAAGTAAATTTTTGTTTAAAATGTCCCATAGCTTGTTTTTTATTCTTCTGTGTGACTATAAAAAATAAATAAAATACTTCAAGATAGATCTGGTTAGAGATATAAGTAAAGAGCCTATATTCTGTCCATTATTTCCCAGTGAGAAGAAAAGAGGCAATGAACATGCGGTAAAATACAGGAAAATTTTCTTAAACAATATTTTTTTCTCTGTAAGGGTAATTCAGCACTAGACCAAATTGCTCAGATAAGTTGTGGAGTCTCCATCCTAGAAAGTATTCAGAAACTGAGTGGAAACAGTCCTGGACAATCTGCCCTTGTTGACCTGGTTGCTGGAGCAGGGTCATCCTGTGCTAAGGTAATTTCCAGAAGTTGTCCCAACCTCAGCTATTTTGTCATTCTGTAAAATACATTTTCTTATAGAATAACTTTTATGATCTTAGATTCACCACAGCAATAAAAAAGAACACTCAATACACTAATAATAAATTGTCAAAGGAATTAAGAACCTAGAAAACCTAAAAATGTGTGATTCAGGTTTTAAGATCTAGAATGTCTGAAGTCTGCTTTGAGAGCTCAAGATGTGCCCCATCTGGTTCCATATTAGTATGAAAATCTGGACTTTGACTCCTTAATCACTTAGCTTATTTTGAAAAACATACTTCAGGAATGCTGATTTGGTGGTGCTGCATGGGAATTGAGCTCTGCAATGAAGTTCTGCTGTGAACTACAGTGCGCATTTTTCAGGCATGCTCTAGTGGCTTGGTATGCTGCCTGAAAACACAAACTACGACTTGATCCGACCCTAACTTTGACAAAAAAACTTATCTCCCAAAGCTACTTTATCACCTGATGTTGTGACATTTGAAATGATTAGCCGATTACTTCAAGCCTCACGGTTAGTTCAGAGGAGTTTTTACATCTAGAACCTCAGCCAAAGGGGTCAGATTTATTGTATTTCAACATTTTCTTGTAGATGTGTTTTCTCAGAAGAGTAGCAGACTTCTTATTCTCATTTTCCAATGAAAACTCAATGATGTTCACTCAACACACATAGTTCTAAAAATTCTAAAACAAAGTTAGGGAATATTCTCCCATGTACACTTAGGTCTTTGTGTGACTAAGCAAGGACTCTGTGCAACAATGCCCTGATTCAAAGTTCAAAGTATTTATGCTGGTAGAAAATAACTTTCAACAGTTTTGTGGGTGAAGTATTAAATCTGAAGAAGATCCCTGCTTCGAGGCCATAGGATGCATACTCATCAGCAGTGTCAGTATAAGCAGCACCATACTTTAAACATGCAAATTTTTGAAATATTTCATTGTTTAGTTCATGTTCCTAGAGGAGGGAGGTCATCCATGGGCAGGAACATCCTCAGGGACTGTCTTTGCCAAATTGTGTGGGTGTGCTTCTGGCCCTTATGCCTGGTGAGACATGGGCATACAGTGCCTGCACCATGGGAGAAAGACAATGCAGGTACTGCTGCTTCATCTTCCTTCTCTGGTCTTCCAGAATTTCTGTGCTCATAGCCAATTTCTTGGCCTGTTTTTTGTGGAGAAGACCTTACCTAGTAGATACATAAAAAACAATTGTATACAAGATGCTGAGACCAGCAGATACGACTGGTTTCCTAGAAGCCCATAATCTGTGACGTATTTTTCTCCAGCAGACCACTATAAACATGAATTAAATAATTAGTGACCTCTGAAATGCACCAGCAAGAAGAATTGGGTTAGCAAGTATGATTTGGTGTTGAAAAAAGGAAAATTCCACATGTTTTAATAGACTGGCACTCTGGTTTTATAGGGATCTTAGCATGCCCACAAGGATCTGGAACGTCCATGAGCCACTTTTCAGTGACTGGGCAGTAGGAACACATGTGGGAATTCATGAAAAGTGAGAAGGTGTTGGTGTACTCATTTAATGAGAACTGTGCATATGTGCTTAGAGACAGAAATTTTATCAGAGGACAACTTTCAGTCTCAGAGTAGTACACTACAGTGCTGGTCACTGTTGAGGGATCCTGAGACTATGTCTCTTCTTGCGGTTTGGTTTGCAGGTCAGAGATACATCGACTGAGATCAGTGATGTCACATCAGTGGAAAGGTAGCCTGGGAGGATACTCAGGGGTTAAAGGACTTTTCACACCCATGTGAGTCATCCTGTGCTTAGTCAATCGGTTCATTTGTGCTTTCCAGTGTGACTACCTGTACTGTGTTTTAAGCATAGATGCTGAGACAGCAATTCCCACTTTTGACAAAATTCTTGGCTCTGATTAACTCATAAAAATTGACCGCAGCTCTGTACATACTGAGTTTTTTCCCTTCCACTTTGGAAACAAAATCTGTTACTATCTTGTGATACGTATTGAAGAGAAAAATTAGATACTCAGAATAATGGCTGAAGGAATAATCAGTCGCATTTGAATAGCATTGCATGCAGTTGAGTTTCTGATTAAAGTCACTAGCCAATGATCAGTAAATAAGTGAGCATATGCTTAACTGTATTAAATGACAAGTGTTACTCTAAACAATACGATTGTTTTAATTTTCCGTCAATATGATAATATTTTCTCACAAGAAGAGGATAATATTGTAGAATCCCAGGACACCCCCCCTCAGTACCTCAGTTTGCTTAAGTTTTGAAGGTACCATGGGGTGAAATGCATTGCATAGTTTGGTTGTACTGGCTTCAAGTGAACCATAAATCAAAGAATGGGAAAGGTGTGACATTTTATGTGGATTAAAGGAAAAGGAATTAAGAAAACTTGCAAGAAGTGTCTTAGGTGTCTTCATTTGTTCAGCTTCAAGCAGAGAAGACTGGCAGGTGACCTCATCACCAAGGGGTGACTTCATCACAGTCTACAGCTTTCTCAAGGGGTGCAGTGGAGGGGAAGGTGCTGTCTCCTCTCTCTGGTGACCACTGATAGGGCACAAGGAAATGGAATGAAGTTGCATCAGAGGAAGTTCAGACTGGACATTAGCAGAGGTTTCTTCACTGAGAGGATGGTTGGTCACTGGAACAGGCTCCCAAGGGAACTAGTCATGGTATCAAGCCTGTTAGAGTTCAAGGAATGTCTGCACAATGCTCTTCATTATATGGTTTAGGTTTAGGTAACTCTGTAAGAAGCAAGGAGTTTGACTAAATGATCCTTATGGGTCCCTTCCAACAATGGGGGTCTACAGGAGATCTGGGAGGGGTTCTTTATCAGAGATTGCAATGACAAGATGAGGGCCAGTGATTTTAAGAATGAAAAGGATAGATTTATGTCAGACATTAGGAAGAATTTTTTTACTATGATGATCATGAGGTAGTGGCACAGGTTGCCCAGAGAAGCCATAGAAGCCCTATCACTGGAGGTGTTCAAGGCTAGATTGGATGAGGCTTTGAGCAACTGAATCCAGTGTAAGCTGCCCCTGTAGCTGCCAGGGAGGGGGGAACTGGTTGATCTTTCCAACCCAAACCATTCTATGATTTGATGATGATTCAACGAACTTGAGATATTATATGATTCTAAGAAAATAACCATCTTACTGAAACAGATTGGAATTAAGAGTTTCCTGTAATAGTTGGCAATACTAACAAATTTCAGTTTTTCATGCCACTGTAAGAGAAAAACTATATTATGAGACTAAAATATGTGTGTAAGTATATTACTGAGTTGAACATAATGAAGTAAATTTCACAGTTTAAAGTAGAGTACAAAAATTGAAGGTCTAACACATTGTTGACATACGACCAGCCTTCATCCAGTGCCAAATATTTCACAGTAGACTGAAGATGTTTAATCTACAGACTGGGAGAGGTCTGTTTGGAGAACTGCCAGGAGGAGAGGGACCTGGGGGTGTTGGTCGACAGCCGGCTGAACATGAGCCAGCAGTGTGCCCAGGTGGCCAAGAAGGCCAATGGCATCCTGGCTTGTATCAGAAAGGGTGTGACCAGCAGGTCCAGGGAGGTTATTCTCCCTCTGTACTCGGCACTGGTGAGACCGCTCCTTGAATACTGTGTGCAGTTCTGGGCCCCTCAGCACAAGAAGGATGTTGACGCTCTGGAGAGTGTCCAGAGAAGAGCAACGAAACTGGTGAAGGGGCTCGAGAACAGGCCTTATGAGGAGCGGCTGAGAGAGCTGGGGCTGTTTAGCCTGGAGAAGAGGAGGCTGAGGGGAGACCTCATTGCTCTCTACAAATACCTGAAGGGAGGTTGTAGAGAGGAGGGAGCTGGCCTCTTCTCCCAGGTGTCAGGGGACAGGACAAGGGGGAATGGCCTCAAGCTCCGCCAGGGGAGGTTTAGGTTGGAGATTAGGAAGAAGTTTTTTACGGAAAGGGTCATTAGGCACTGGAATATGCTGCCCAGGGAGGTGGTTGATTCGCCTTCCCTGGAGGTGTTTAAGTTACGGGTGGACGGGGTCCTGAGGGACATGGTTTAGTGTTTTGTGGGAGTGGTTGGACTCGATGATCCAGTGGGTCTCTTCCAACCCGGTGATTCTGTGATTCTGTGATTCTGTAATCTTGGACAAAAAAGTGCCTCTGACCTTCATATGGAAGTGAAAAATACTTTTGCCAAATTCACACAACAAAAGAAGATGACTACACTGACAGCTGCAATTTTCTGCATCCAGCTTCTCATAGCAGAAACTGTACAGTTTGTTCTTGCTCTGTGTCAAAGTTATGTCCCTCCTGTAAGCCATTACATTCTAATTCTCCAATTACTGTATTACAGGATGTTAGAAAATGGAGGAAAAATAGGTGTTTTTATGAACTCTGCAATCAAATCAAGTTATTATTAGTTTTAAAGTATTTGTAAATTAAATACTTAGTGGACAAAAGCTGGTTGTCATGTAATTTTTTTAAAGTAGGGCATATAAGAAAGCAATTTTCCAGCCAATAATACAGTTGCCAATATTTCTTTCTTTTTTGACTTAGTAGCATCAGAAAACTTGATTTTTTCAAGAAACATTGGTGTTTGAGTAAGTATGTGGTATGCTTGCTTGGTTTAAACATTTGTCACTCATTCACTCAAAGATGAACCAAAAGGAGGGTCAACTATGCACAGTTGTGTTTATACATATACACAAACCTACTGACATGAACAGCGTAGTTGTGTGTGTGTGTGAAGTGTTGCTGCCCTTGAGAAGGGGGACAGAACTCCCTCTGACTTCTACAGCAGCAGCTTGGTGAACAACAGCTTGGTGTAAACAGAACAGTGGGTAGACATGACTGTAATGGTTGTGGAACTGCAGTGCAACTGATGTCTGTGTTTGTTATCTGAGCTTCTACCCTACCTCTAGAGTCTGTAGGAACCAAGTATCTACATGGGTGCAGGAGGGTTTCAGTATTGTGAAAACCCTTGATCTGCAAGAAACTTAGTCTAAATGCGCTTATATCATAAACAAGACTGTGCGGAAGGGACACCAGACAGAGAGCTGAAAATATGACTGCCTATATATTAGGGATTTACTTAACAAACTGAGCACCCATCAAGCCATAGGGTTCAGGCTGCTCCTCTTTGCATTTTTTTGTCAGTCTATACAGTAAGGGAAGATATATAACTTTCATGGGCTCATGCCCTCAAACTGAAAATAACTCACAATTTTTACACTAATTCAAACACTTTTTTAAAAAAGAAAGAATGTTGTAATAAGGAAATGTTACAGGTTGTTCCTGCCAATGTACTTTTTTTAAGTGGAAGTTCATAGAAATGGTAATAATTTATTTTTTCAGCAGAGGCTTCTTCTCAAAAAACACTGATCAGGATTTAAATCCCACTGTGTGAACATATGTGTCTTTGAGAAAAAACTGAACAGGGAATGCTCTTTCTAAGTTTTATTACAACTGACCATGAAGTTAGCAACAAGTAGCAATGTATTTTATTCAAAGTTTGGTTTTACTTCTCATCTGCAAGTCAGGTGTTTTAGACTTATTTTCACATTTTTGTCCAGGCCACAGGTAAAGTCCATGAAGTCTGACTTGGCTCATAAATCTGACTATTCCATATTCATTACTTTATGCAGGAGGGGGACCTTTCAGCCAATCAGACCTGTACAGATGATTCAAGGGCAGGATATATTCCCTCTAAGAAAGCAGTTGTGGCCTATCTACCACAAAAAACACTCTCCATGACAGATGAAGTAACCAGGTCTGTTCAGTGACCTCTCTGTTATTTCTGACTATGAGCTCATGGTGCTTCTTTAATCATTGTGTCATCTAGTATTGGGAAAGAATCTTTCAGGTATACTTGGATGTAGTGGTATCAAATGTAATTCTAGGCATTTTCTTGCAAAACATTTTTACAAAAAACATAAGTGGGTGCCCATTGTCTCCAGCAGCACAGAAATAACAGTTCCAGGTAAAATACAGCCACTTTCTCTTAACTCTTACTTGACTTATAGGATTTAAATATAGTGGAATAACTATATTTTACTTTACACTGGAAGTTACATAAAACATCATTATGAGAACTGTATGATTTGAGTTCAGATGAAAGAAAACCCTGCAGATTAAGGCTGCAAAAAAGTCTACTGAGATACCTCAAAATATCTCAAATTCTGAGGTGTAAACCCTTCATCTCTGTGTCTGACAACAAGATTTGACCTGAAACGCAAGCACTGCTTTGAGGTTCATACCAGATTTGTGCAGATGATCTCATGAACCTTTCAGCCTGGAGAGAAAATTCATGGGTTTAGTGCAGAAATTAGCATCTGTAAGATTCTTAAATTCTCAAAGATGGCAATATTTAAGGCTGATGCAAATTTTGAAAGAGCTGTAATTGCAGATCAGAATGTGAATTCAGATCTGTCTAATCCGTAGCAGTCAGAGATATGGATGAGTCACAAAGCTGTCTAACTGATGTTCTTGCGCCTTCTGTGGAAATCGTACTAGATCGTGTTGGAGACAGGATGTCTGCTCTAAACCAACTTCATAGTTCATCTTATATAATAGCTCCTGAAAACTCTTTGAACTTCATTTTGCCTTTTTTTTAGACTTGAGGTCTATGGTTATCTCCTGAATGTTCCTGTGTGACTTGTTTGTCTACTTCTTTACCAACACTGTATGTCTTTTTCCCTATCTATCTCAGTTGTTCTTTGACATTCAAAACATAAGTTCTCTGGGGTAGCATCTGTCTCCTACATGTTGTACAGTTTCTGAAGGTGTCACACAAACAAAGACCAACAGTAAACCAGATTCTACAATGTGTCCATTGTGTATTAAAGAAAACTGAGATAAAGCAGGAGGCTTCCCAGCTGAAATGACAGCTTCACCATTTGCATCTACCAAAAACTTTATGTTCTGGAACTTGTAATCCATGTTGATTCACTTAACAAATCATAAGGAAAGACATGTCAGTAAACCTTCAAACAGGCTCAGCACACAGAAGAGCTAGCACAACCTTCCTTTGAAAAATATATCCTGTATAAAACTAATGCCCTGTTCTCTCAAGGAATTAATTGGTTCTTCTCTGAATTTTCTGTATGAGTAGAAGGTATAGTGTTAGGTCTCCTAAGGTGTTTTGCTTTTTTTTTTTAATAGGAGGTGGAAATCTGCAGCATCTTAACTGTAGATCAGTAAGAAAAATATGACATACTCTACTATCTTCTAATATGTAACTTCTCCTCCCTGTTTGAATACTTTACATGACACCACAAGAACAGAGTTTGCAATGGTAGTGCCTGTGGCTATGAGTGTGGTGCATGGGCAATATCTGCCATTATATATCCCTTGGACTGAAGTAAAAATGTCCTAGAGATGAGCCTAGTCTGCCAGTAGCATATGGTTCAGTACAGACTATCTCTAGGCAGTACACAGATCTGGATATAAGTGCATTATTTTATATTAACTATTTGCTTCAATGCATAGTCATCTGCAGTATGTGCTGCCCTGTTTGTTTTAGATCAGAGACTGAAATATTGAAATTCAAGAGTTTAATAATGACAGGATTTGGAGAAGTCAAGAGCATTATACCATGAAAACCTTTAGAAACCCATGTTTCCTTACTCCCCAGCACTTATTTGCCTGTATGATTGAATAACTTACAAAAAAAAAAAAATCTAAACAGACACTGTTAGTTTATTCCAATTATATTACTTCTTTTAGATAACTTATATATTTTTTTGACATGGTGGTGTCACTTCAGGAATTAAGTTCATTATAGAAGAACCCTCCAAATAAGCCTCATTAGTTTTCTATTGATTAAACAGCACTTATATATTTATAAGATTTGAGTGGGTTTTTTTGATGAACTGTATTTAAACAACAAGAAAGACAGTCTCTAGCAGCACAATTTATTTTATTTTCATGCAGGAGGTAATAAAATTTACTCTAACCTACCCTACTGAGAAGGCTTAAGTTGGCTTTGCTCACGAGATACACCAGAATATAACAATAAAAATGGCTGGGCAACTCGAGGCTACAATAGCTGTTCCTGCGCATGTTGCACTGGATCATACCCACAGAATAGATACAATTCTGCAAAAAGATGCAACCAGGACAAGAACTGACTGGAAACGAAAAAACTCAGACCACCTCCAAACTACAACTAGACAGGATTATTTATACTGAATGATAGCCCTTGTAATATCTATCATGCATGTGTCTGCTCTGATGAGGTATATTTGAAAAATCTTTCACAAGATAGGTTAAATGAATCAGAAAATCAAGAGGAGTAGTTTTATAGACTAGCACATGTTTAGGTAGTTACTGGTGGGCATAGATGCTTGCACTGCCCAGTTCCAAGTGCAGAAAACTGAGTTCTATTTGAAGGGGGAAAAAATCATTTTAAAGAAGAATAATATGTGGTTATGTAGAAGTGTTACAGACACTGTATTTCCTTTTCAGAAACTATTTTTCTCCCATGTTGCACACTGTGGTGCTCCTTTCTGTAAGGCACTTTGTACCTGTACAGAATTTATGGCTCAGTTCTGGTTTTGTCTTTGCTACTACCTAGTCCAAAATAGAAGCAAGTGGAAATTTATTTACTAAATTTTGGTGGATTTGTTCAAAAGTATTCCAGATATAAATAGTTGCTCAAATAGCTTCAGTAATGCATACCTTAGTTTAGTCTTATAAACTTCATGTTTACATGCTACAACAGAGAAATAATGATAGCTAATGAACATGTCAGAAAATGAGATGCCTTTGCAAGGAAGAAAATTAACTGTAGCACTTTATATAAAGCTTTTTTTCCTCCATTTTTTTTGAGGAAAAAGATATTTGTCTCTCCTTTTTCAGGAGATTTCAGCCATGCCTTGGCTTTCTGCAGTTTGGGGACCTGGGGAAACAGTCAGGTGCACAATTTACTCTGCTGTATATTGTCATTATTTACACAGCCATTCAAACCATTTGTCTCCATAAAACACAAACTCACTTCTCCATCTATAGCAGGGATGATACTATTTCCTAACAATTAGCTTCTTGATCACCAGATTGTGGAGGACTGCTAATGCATAATTAACAATCTTGCACCTTAAATGTGAATAATGGTTTACATATTGCCACCATCTACCCATAGCTGAGAGAGTAAAAATGTAATACCCAAGGGTAAATATTCTCCTTCAGGTAAGACAAGTTGTGTTTTAGGAAGGACATTTTTTACACTTCATCTTAAAATTTCTTGGCTGAATGTTTTCATGTATTTTCTGGTCACAGTGAATCTAAATACATGTACCCATTAAGCACTGAGAAATACTTCTCTGGAAATTTTATCTTCTGTTATTTCAATAACAGGTAAGGATGAAGTGAAAAGGAATAGTTAGAGGAATATCAGGCTCTCAGAAAGAATAATGACTATGTTCTCAGAAGAGGTATCTAACTCACAAATGCTTTTAGACACCAGAGCTTCATGCTATGTGAATTGTATTCCTTGTTGACTTATATCGGAAGAAGATAGTTAAACTGTTAGATGGAAAATAAGCAAAGCTTTTCCACCACTGCAATTAATGACCTGTGGCAGCACAGGCAACCCAAATCTTTTAAATACCTCCAGGGCCTTGGGATCTAAAAAGCAAATGGGGTAGGGAAACTATATGTTACTTCCATGCATGAAAATCAAATCATTTTACACCTAGTTGAATATTCAAGAAATACTCACTTTTAAACCTTATGGAATAAATACACTTCCAGTTGAGATTGAGATGTGGGTGCTCAGCCCCTTGGAAACACGGATGCAATAGCATCAGAAGTAATATTGCAGTTGAATGAAATAATCCTCTCTCCCAATAAGGGCTTTGTCTCAACAAGCATGGTCAAGAACTTTCCAGATGCAGCAGAGAAAAAAACACAACCCTACTGATGTGATGCATAGAAAGTTCATAAGAACCTGAACTGTTTGGTGCTGCTTTGTATATATGTTTTCCTTTACCATAATGTTATCTGAAAACTTGGATTCATTACCCAGCATGCAAATAGCTAACCTCACGTGCCAAGATGAGGCATTAATTTTATTAGAGTTGCAGAAGTCTGGGTGCCAGGTGACTTTCCATAAATCTAGGCACATCTGACAGGAGCTTCTGCACTCACTTTATTACAAAAGTCACAGGTCATTGAATCAAACAAGCTCCCTGCTACGCATGCTCAGTGAGTAGGGGCCTGCTTTGCAGGCAGGTTTCTTATGTTCCTCTGCCAAATTGGCAATCTTGATGACAAGGCTTGATTTAATATGTCCTTCTTCGGTCCAGATGTCCAAGATGCTCCTTATATCAGATTATGAGTGCTTTGATCTTTTACTTAGTACAAGTTCTGCTATTTCATCTAATATTAGAAAATCTAGCCCATTCTGCTGATCGCTTATCAAGATGTTTANTTTCCTCCATTTTTTTTGAGGAAAAAGATATTTGTCTCTCCTTTTTCAGGAGATTTCAGCCATGCCTTGGCTTTCTGCAGTTTGGGGACCTGGGGAAACAGTCAGGTGCACAATTTACTCTGCTGTATATTGTCATTATTTACACAGCCATTCAAACCATTTGTCTCCATAAAACACAAACTCACTTCTCCATCTATAGCAGGGATGATACTATTTCCTAACAATTAGCTTCTTGATCACCAGATTGTGGAGGACTGCTAATGCATAATTAACAATCTTGCACCTTAAATGTGAATAATGGTTTACATATTGCCACCATCTACCCATAGCTGAGAGAGTAAAAATGTAATACCCAAGGGTAAATATTCTCCTTCAGGTAAGACAAGTTGTGTTTTAGGAAGGACATTTTTTACACTTCATCTTAAAATTTCTTGGCTGAATGTTTTCATGTATTTTCTGGTCACAGTGAATCTAAATACATGTACCCATTAAGCACTGAGAAATACTTCTCTGGAAATTTTATCTTCTGTTATTTCAATAACAGGTAAGGATGAAGTGAAAAGGAATAGTTAGAGGAATATCAGGCTCTCAGAAAGAATAATGACTATGTTCTCAGAAGAGGTATCTAACTCACAAATGCTTTTAGACACCAGAGCTTCATGCTATGTGAATTGTATTCCTTGTTGACTTATATCGGAAGAAGATAGTTAAACTGTTAGATGGAAAATAAGCAAAGCTTTTCCACCACTGCAATTAATGACCTGTGGCAGCACAGGCAACCCAAATCTTTTAAATACCTCCAGGGCCTTGGGATCTAAAAAGCAAATGGGGTAGGGAAACTATATGTTACTTCCATGCATGAAAATCAAATCATTTTACACCTAGTTGAATATTCAAGAAATACTCACTTTTAAACCTTATGGAATAAATACACTTCCAGTTGAGATTGAGATGTGGGTGCTCAGCCCCTTGGAAACACGGATGCAATAGCATCAGAAGTAATATTGCAGTTGAATGAAATAATCCTCTCTCCCAATAAGGGCTTTGTCTCAACAAGCATGGTCAAGAACTTTCCAGATGCAGCAGAGAAAAAAACACAACCCTACTGATGTGATGCATAGAAAGTTCATAAGAACCTGAACTGTTTGGTGCTGCTTTGTATATATGTTTTCCTTTACCATAATGTTATCTGAAAACTTGGATTCATTACCCAGCATGCAAATAGCTAACCTCACGTGCCAAGATGAGGCATTAATTTTATTAGAGTTGCAGAAGTCTGGGTGCCAGGTGACTTTCCATAAATCTAGGCACATCTGACAGGAGCTTCTGCACTCACTTTATTACAAAAGTCACAGGTCATTGAATCAAACAAGCTCCCTGCTACGCATGCTCAGTGAGTAGGGGCCTGCTTTGCAGGCAGGTTTCTTATGTTCCTCTGCCAAATTGGCAATCTTGATGACAAGGCTTGATTTAATATGTCCTTCTTCGGTCCAGATGTCCAAGATGCTCCTTATATCAGATTATGAGTGCTTTGATCTTTTACTTAGTACAAGTTCTGCTATTTCATCTAATATTAGAAAATCTAGCCCATTCTGCTGATCGCTTATCAAGATGTTTAGAATGGTACACTCTTTTCGTAATAATTAGGATTAAGTGTAGTTGCCAAGATCTGTTCAATTTTTTGATCTGTGTTTCTCTCAATGGAACAATATGAAACCTATTCCATGAAGCAAAAGCATATGTCGTGCTTCACTGTTTCTAAGGAGTACTCTTCCTAGTACACATAAATCTTAGTTACATTGTCCAGGTAGTGGAACAAAATTGGACACTTTCTCAGCAGCTGACAACCCATAAGGAGAAAATTAAACTTTAGGGTTTTAGTGCCACTAAAGCTTGCTGTGAGGCTGGAGTAGTGTTAGAGTTTCTCACTGCCAGTTGCGAAGATAATAATTCATAGAACCATAAAATCACCAGATGATTTGTGTTGGAAAGGAATATAAAGTTCATCCAGTTCCAACTCACCTGCCAGAGGCAAGGACAACTTCCACTGGATCAGGTTGCTCAAAGCCTCATTAGAGCCTGGCCTTGAACACCTCGAGGAACAGGGCATCTGTGACTTCTCTGGACAACCTATTACAGTGCTTCACCACCTTCACAATAAAAAAAATTCTTCCTAATGTCTGAGCTAAATCTCCCCTCCTTCAGCTTAAAACCATTGTTGCTCATCCTATCACTGTAATCCCTGATAAAGAACCTCTCCTCAGCTTTTCTCTAGGCCCCTTTTAAGTACTGAAAGGCTGCTACAAGGTCTTCCTGGACACTCCTCCAGAACAGACAAGATCAGCTCTTTCAGTCTGTCCTCATGTGGAAGGTGCACCAGCCCTCTAATCATCTTCGTGGCCTCTTCTGGACTCTCTCTAGCATATCTGGGTCCTTCCTGTGCTGAGGACTCCAGAACTGAATGCAGATATACAAGTGCAGTCTCTAGCATAGTATAAGCAGAGACATTCTCTTGATCACGTTTCTGAACAGCTTGGCACCAAGAGCTTGCAAACTGAAAATATTCTTTTGAAATTATACAATCATCAGCAGGGTCTGTTTAGGCATATCATGCTGTAAAATGGTTGACATAACAGCAGGTAGCTGGATAATCTACTCTTGCTGGAAGGTTGGTGTTACAAATCAGAGTTTTGCTTCGGAGCAGTCATGTAAGCATGGTGTGTCCTTGATCTACCCAAGCAGTCATTGAAGCACGTTGCTATCACAAAGCCACTCCAGCTAACAGGCATTTTGTTTGGTTTGATTAATTTTCAGCCTACTACTACTTGAGGTAGATGAGGTACAGGGGACACATGATTCATGAGCCAGCATTACCTATCTAGAGCACGTTTTGGCGTACCGCTTCTTCTTATCAGCAGCTTCTCTCCCCTTCCCACCACCTTTATTTTTTCCTTTTCAGATCAGGTGAGCTTATAAAATAAGCACCTCACTGTCACTGCTAAAACTGGTAATTACAGAGAGGATTTTCAAGGCAATCAACTGGATTTCAGAGTGATTTGGGTGCTTTGGGATCCTGAAGTGAGCGCATGAGCCAGAATAAGTTCCTGCTGATGGATGATCCTTCTTCCCATAACCAAGTTGTGCCTGTTTAATGCTTTATTCTTCTTCCTTAAATGCAGCTGTTAAAAATGGCTGGAGTTCACTACTGTAGTTAGTGTTGAAAAGCAATAAAGGAGAAAATATGACTTGGAGTAACTGAAACAAGCGACTCGTTTAAGTCTGACTTAGCATCACTTGTTTGGAGAGCCAGATAAAACATGGTAAAACATAACTTAGTTATATAGCTTTGAAAAATGGCTTCTGTGTTTTCCTTTGCATCTGGTCCAGAGATGAACAGCTTATAATTCAGCTCTTACCAAATGAAATTACAACATTGTATTCTGGTAGCTCAACTAATACGTAGATATTAATTTGAATATTAAATATACCAGAATGCTGAGGTTTGGATTTTGGGTTGCTTGCATGTTTGTTTTTCTTCCAGAATATGCCTAGACCTTTATTCTTTCAAAGTACCCAAGGACACTCATTTTGTACCTGCACTTGTTAGCAGCTCTGGAAAATTGGTTATTAAGTTTCAGTCTCCAAACTCATTTTACTTATGAGCTAATTTGAAGCTGAACAAATTAATCAATGCTTATCCCATGTGACCAGGTGTGCATGTTTTAACTGAAGAAAGATGGGAAGCATACCTGAACCCCACTGAATATTCTGTGATTATCAAACTGTGGCATAGAAATGCAGGCTGTCACGTTTAAGCAAGCCAAAATTAAAAATAAAATAAGCATGGGAGTTAAATCTTCGGATAATCTTCATCTGAAGGAGCAGACAATTATTGGGAAAAATGGACACTCAGAAAATCACGATGGGAAGAATACACTATAGAGCCCAGTAGTTATCCCTACATGGTAAGCTGCATTAGGCAAAGCTATTTGGTGTAACAGAGTTGGTATTTGTGAAAGGAGACAAGTTCTCAGTTCTACAGAGGCAAATATTCACTGTAATCCTTTCTGCCTTAATCACTGTCTCTCCTCTAGCCTACTTCTCCAATCTGACTGACATTGTTCTCTGGTAATGTGGAGCAATGACTTTCATGCTTCTTTCTTTGAGCTTTTGTACATATTGTACAGGGTTTAGGGTTGTCTTGTCACCTGACTTTTCACTCCTTCCCTTACTCTTTGACTGATGACCAGCAGCACCTTCCCCAGTTGACCCATGCCACAAGTGGATCATGTAGCATCAAACATTAGGTTGTGCTAAGCTGTCTCTAGAGTTTCTGGGTTTCAAGGGGAGCTGAGGACAGATATGAGATATACTGGCTTATATAAATCATAGAACCATAGAACCATTTATTTTGGAAAAGAGCTCTAAGATCATCAAGTCCAACTGTCAGCCCAACACCATCGTGCCTACTAAACTATCTTCTGAAGTGCTGTGTATTTAATTTAGACCAATAGGAAATCTTGATTACAAGGGGTGGAAAAACAAGGGAATAATAGAGGCACAAAAGAAAGATAAACAACTTTTCAACTAGCATATTGTATTTGGCAATAAGAGTACATTTTTTAAAAGAAACAGCTAATTTTCTTTCAGATATTATCATGCTATCTGAAGAATAAATTGTATCTTGACTTGTTCTTTTTTCTGTTTAACATTCCCATTTCAGTAAAGCTTGAACACGTGTAACTGGAGGACGTATTCTCAAGGTAATCCTTCCCAAAGGCTAAGTTTTTACATCTATTGTTACATGTGTTCTTTAATAAATCATTCTTGAACTCACTATCCCTAAGTTAGCTCTTTCTTTTATTCTTCACATATTCCTTTGCTCCATTTTTGTAAATGAACAGGGAATATCTTAAATATAAATATATAAGAGACCAACACACATCTCACTACAAACTCCTTTCGGATAGTTTTAGAGAGCAATAAGATCTCCCTTCAGCCTCCTCTTCTCCAGACTAAACAACTCCAGGTTCTTCAACCGCTCCCCAGAACTCTTGTGATCTGGTCACTTCCCCAGCTCTGTTGCCCTTCTCTGGACATGTTTCAGCCACTCACTCTTACTTGAACTGAGTGGTCCAAAACAGAACTTGGGATTCAAGATGCAGCCTCATCCATGCTGAGTACAGGGGATCAATCCCTTCCCTGCTCCTGCTGGCTACACTATTTCTGGTACAAGACAGGATGCTGTTGTCCTTCTTGGCCATCTGGGTACCCTGAATATGAACTCAGCTGGCTGTTGACCAACACACCCAGATCCTTTCCCACCCGGCAGCTTTCCAGCCACTTTTCCCCAAGCCTGTAGCATATCATGGGGTTGTTTTGATGCAAGTGGCGCTTGGTCTTGTTGAACCTCATCCCCTTGGCCTCAGCCCATCAATACAGGCTGTCCAGATCCTTCTGCAGAGCCTTCCTGCCCTCAAGCAGCCCAACGCTCCCACATAACTTTGTGTCATCTGCAAATTTACTGAGAGGCCACCTGATCCCCTCATCCAGATTATTGATATAGATATTTAACAGAACTGGCCTCAACACTGAGACCTGGAGAGCACCACTTGTGACCGTCCAGTAACTGGATTCAACTCTGTTCACGTCAACGCTCTGGGCTCAGGATTTTACCCAGCAAAAAGTCCACCCCTTTTCCCACTTTTTCTAGGAAAATGCTGTGGGAAATGGTGTCAAAGGCTTTACTGAAGAACAGGTAAACAACATCCGCTAAGCAAGTTGCTTTGTTATATAAAGAGCTCACATTAGTCAAGCAGGATCTGCCTTTCATTAATCCATACTGACTGGATCTGGTAAGTATAACACAGCATGTTTGTTAACCATACTGGGCCCATATTAAACCAAGTGTCTCGCTCAGAATGTTTCACATTCACTCAGGGGACAAAAGAACCTATGAAGTCCTAGGAAGTCTTAGCAAAAGGTCAAATATGTCATTACTTTTGGCATTAAGAATATTTGGTATGTCTTCCAGCATTGTCAGACAATAAAGCACATGAAGAAACTCATTCAAGAGATGGCAAGAGATGGTAAGAGGACCTAGACTGTTTCCCCATCCATCTGTTCACCACAACCACATACTTGGATTTTGGTGAAGTATAATAACAATGTTTTCATGCAGGAAGTAGTGTTCTGCTCAAGTGACTGCTCGTCAGAAAGCCAAGGCCAGTGGTACACCAAATAACATTACCAGTATCACTGTTACTATCAATCTTTATCTTCTGGATACTCTTACCTAATGAACTAAAGAAAATAGCTGATGTTTTGCTCCAGCATGCAATAAACAAGTTGCTCAAACTGTTGGTGTTCTCTGAAGAAGGAGAGGTGCTAAGCAGGTACAGTGTCTTCTTCTGTAGGCAAGGTGTTCCTGTGAGGCTGTGGAGTGCTCCCACGTGTGCTATCCTTCATCTTTCTTGCTTACATTCAGTGTGGAAACTTTTGAGCAATGAATGTGATTCATGTTAGCTTCAAAAGAGGCAGAATTCAATCCAAGAGTTCCAGTTTAGGGTAATAAGAACAACTGGTTTCCACTTCATAACATCAAACCAAAACCTCCAATGCTGAATTTCTGAAAGCAACCTCCTCTAGAATGTTGCCTTTAAAGAGCATATGAAAACATAAAATAAATGCTGTGCTTCACAATTTTTAAAATTTTGTTTACCCCTTCTTAGTTAAAATAGAAACCATAAAGCTCTGTCACAGCTAGATCAAGAGAAGAAATTTTAAAACAAATCCCATCTTCCTGCAAAGATTTACATGACTGTTCAGCTGCAGGAAGTTGAAGACTAGGAGTGGGTGCAAGGAGACAGCATTTACCAAAGAGCTATGCAACAGCAAGTCATTCTGCATCAAACCACAATAGCCTTGACACTATTATTAAATGTTGTCCTATTAAAGGTCTCCTATTAGAAGTTTTCTTTCAGTAATAGATTACAGGCTCTTCAAAAAATATTGGGAAATTATGGGTGCTTGCAAGAACTTCAACAACTTAAAATGGAGGTCCATGATTAGCCTAAAGGAAGCTTTTTAAGAGCATAGGAAATCATGAAGCAATGTGGTTTAGAAGTTTTAAAATGTAAATGTAGTTTCAAGAGAGAAGAGGGGAAACAAAAGTAACAGGACCAGTGATAATAAATAACACTAGTTCAGACTAGAAAAATTAAAAGACAAAGAAGATCAAAAAAGGGATTTGATATAAGCAGATTCAGCTTTATTTACACTCAATGGAAGAGTACTGGAAATACCAATTGGTATTGGAAAATTGAGAGACATTTGAGCAAACTCAGGATGATAAAGTGCTGTGGAATTTCTCCTTTTGTGCATTTCCCTTGCCACTTTCCTGAGGTCCCAGTGAAATGTTACATCATGACGTGAGGATGAAAGGCAAACAAACCAAAGACTGGTGTGTTGGAATTTCTAATGTCATGTTATTTTAGTTAATTCTTACTAAAAACAACTGCCCCATCCCATTGCCTCACTCTCTCAGAAGTTGAACTTGTGAGGGCAGGGACAGGCAGCCTTGCCAATAACCATGACTGCAACATCCTAATACTGTTCAGAGATACCTGACAAATATCACATCACAGGGAGTGCTGAGGGGAGAGGAACTTCAGGAGAATACTAGGAGGGGCTAGGGGATAAAAAATGTCAAATTTTCAGGACTGCCCAGAAAGGAGAGCCTTGGCAACCCCTGTCTCTAAGCACAGGTGGGTACCTGCACAGTCCAGAAGCCTCCACGCCACTTTGCCAGTGCTGTCAAGTTGTTCAATGCCATCTTGAGGGAGGCAGCTGAATTGTTCATATCCCTTGTTTGAGCAGGGCTAAAGGCTAGCAAATAGAAACTGAATACCAAAATTAAATGAGAATATCAGAACCTCTCACCTAATAAATACCAATGTCAGGCAATTGCAATTGGCTGCTGAGTTTGAAAGGCCTTTTGGTGCAAGCAAATTCTTCTGTGAAAGATCACAAAAGACAGAGGACAACCAAAAATCAGATTATCAGCGTGTGTTTTGGGCAGTGGCGTCCAGAAGGTAGTGGCTTGAAAACCACAATGAGACTGAAAGAGTTTAACAGAGCTGTGTGGACCACTTGCACCCTGTAAGCAAAGGAAAAGACTCAGAGATGGAAACAGAGGGACCGAATACGGACTCCCAGAGCAAAGATGTCCCATCTGTTATGATATCTTACCCTCATTTCCCTTGGATAAAGCAAAATACTGAAACTTCTATCTGTCTCTCTGTCAGTCCAAATAAACCTGTATTTTTAGTGGTATGCAATATTTTTTAAAATCTGCAGGCATAATCTGAGGGGCTGAGAAGTGAAGACAGCTAACATCAAGGCTGAGGAACAGACGTAAAGATTTGGAGAAGACATTGGGAAGGCTGCTTGTCATAATTTGGGTGTCTTTTACAAGAGATTTCACAAAGCTGTGAAGATGTATTTTCTGAACATCAGTATCCAGATTCTGGGTTTTTTGTCAAATCTCGAGTATCAGAATGGCATTTCAAAGTTTCTAGTTTAGAAATGGCATTTTATTTCTTATTTCTGCTGTGGGTTCCTAGTATGATGTCTATTAAGCCTTGTGGGGTTTTTTTCAAGTATATAAGATTATCTAACTCATATTTCCAAGTAATTAATTCCTTCATGCCAATTTAAGTACTTTTCACTCAGATAATGTATCCATTCCATTGTAAATACTATTTCTGAACAGAACTATTTCCATCAATACTCATATCCA
Organism: Piaya cayana; assembly: GCA_013389865.1. Lineage (NCBI taxonomy): Eukaryota > Metazoa > Chordata > Aves > Cuculiformes > Coccyzidae > Piaya > Piaya cayana. The sequence goes on from WAAB01011142.1 coordinate 58,106, forward strand.
CTTGATTTAGAAATTAATACACCAAGCAGTTTGGGAAAGATTCGACAAGCTTACATAACCCCTTCTAGTACTAAATAGTGTCTTGGGTTGTAAAACTTGTAATATTTTATAAACTTGTCATATTTTATCTACAAAGGGAAAAAAGCATTAATGATGTTTCTTTCTGGTTCAGTATTTAATCCTTATTCCCATCCTTTATTAAGGCCTTAATTATATTGGCTATAATCACAACATATTAGTAAACTTTATCAGGGTTTCTTGCTGTATAAGGTCTTGCTGGGAAATAAACCCCAACTATTCCATTTTCAGGTCTGATTCTCATGATAATTCCAATGAGGAAAGACAAGGTACCAAGATATTATGGGGCAAGACTTCACTTCTGACAAGGTAATGGAACTTTCCCAGGTGTATCTGAAGAAGAAGAGATGTCAGGGAAATGTTAACTAGGAAAGGGACAGCTTCAAGCAGGTAAGGACTGACTAGTTCTGAGCAAGGATATTCAGTATCTGACATCCAGGAGATACTGCAGGTAACCTGCAGAAACCTCTACATTGATGAACAGCCATGACATTGTGTTTGGTTAGAAGTTATACTTAGAAGTCTGCGCTAGGCTTTTTTTCTTGCCAATTAAACATTATCCAGTATGATATTTTAAAGTATTTCTCTTCTAAGACCATAGTCAAGTCTTTGAAAGACCTGTGGAAAGGGAGCGCCATCTCCTGCCCATTCCTGTTCACCTCAGACAGATAGGTTAGTTTGTGAGGATTATTTTATCTGCTGAGCTGGAGCTAGTTTTTTGAAACAGGTACTCACAATTTTCTTCCATGATTAAGTAACTGAGTTCCCGGTTATGACTGACTGCGTTACATATGAAAATGTGCACCAAGGAGCGTAATTACCAGCAAACAAGGTTGACACAAAGGATTTATATCTACTGCCTTTTCCTTTTTCTCCATAGTACATCACTGAACTGAAGCTTTTGGGTGAGATCCCTGTAAGTACTAAAAACGCCTTTTAGGTAAGGACATTGCCACGTATCATATCATACTTTGCTTCAGGCATGTTGAATCATTCTCTTAAAAGAAAGCATTTGTTAGAGTTGATTCAGTAGATGCTTTTATTTAATTTTCTGATGGTTTATAAACCACTAGTGTTAAGAAATGTAGTTAAACATGTGCTCAGTGGACATCTGTGGTCGTGCTAAAGACCATTGTGTACACACAGGCTCTGTAGGAGCCCACAGTAACTGGTCTTAGACATTCAGTCTACCCAGTAAATACCATTCACCTGATATTCCCTTTCTCCCACTTTCCTTCTCTGAAATAAAGAACCTGTCCCAGTCGTGTTTTCCACATCTGCCCCCATCCTGCTGATTCAGCACCCTTATCTGCTGACTCTACACTCACGCTCAATGACATCAGTAAAATAGCATTTCCCTTCTTTCAACGTCTTGTCATTTGTCACTGCAGGGGTCCCCAGTAGACTACTTCCACAATTTTTCTCTGGTAGTTTCTCCTGTTACTGCCTTACTACTCCAGGAGCAGGCCAGGGTTGACCACTTTTCCACCACCTGTTTTGCCGTGCCTGGTAGTTTCTTTCCTTGTGTTCTCGTCAGTTTAACTTTGGGGTTAAGCTGGCCATCAGCCTCAAGACTACCTGTGATGCTTTGCTCTCTGCCATGTGGACGATTGCTTGTGTGCTCTCCAGGAGGTGATCCTGGAGTAAATCTACAGATGCCAACCTGCAAAAAGTTGGATCTGGAAAATCTAAAGCTGAGGACCACAAGCTTGGCTCTGAAAGTGGCAGAAAAATGTGACTCATGGACCACAGCAGCATTCACGTCATCAGCTGCTGGAATGCAGACTAAAGCAGGACTTGGTGGGTCACCTGGGGATCCTTCGAAGCACCACAGGAAAGTCAAAGGGAAAAACTAATGTTTTTCCTACAGGCTGCCCTAGAAAGATCTACACAACACTGCTCAGCATCATGACTGCAGCACCATGAGCAGTTAAGGCATTTCCAGTGCTGTGGCTTGTTCTCATGAGACACAATGCAGCACCCTCCCAGCCAGCACAACCCACTGCTTGCACTGCAGTACCCAGACACCGAGTGCAAGAGCAACATAAAACCGCTACTATGGACATAAATGTGAGAGGTTCAAATGCCTGGTCTCACTAAGTCCATTTCCATCCTGGTGGGAATGGTCCCAACTCTCTGCAGAATTCAACCTGAAACCACCCTGCTCAGTCAATGCCATCCTACGTCCTGTAAGCACGCTTTTTCCCTATGCCAGCTCTGCTTAAGAGCAGCACATTAATCCACAAGGCTAGAGAAGCAACAGGCAAGGTGCTTGTTTCTCTCTTGTTCTCAGACAAAGCACAAGGCTGGGTTTCTGCATGGCAGAGTGTTTCCTACCCAACTAATTTTTGAGTCCCTGAACATACTCTCTCTGTGCTAGACAGCACTTGAGTGCCAAAATCACTAGTAATTGGTAGAGAAAACTTTGTAACAACCAGTTGTGAAGTCAGCTGCCACTGAGGAAATGCTCTCTGCTATGTCTGTTACCAGTCGGTCTGACAGCTGCACTCTGCAGGGCGAGCTGGGTGACTAGGAGGAAGGCTGACACTCCAGCCCTGTTACACACAAGGTAATTAAGTCCTAAGAGATCTTAGGATCTTGCCACATCATTAGTAAGTTAACTAACTTCACTTTTTCCACTTTTTTTCTCTTTTTTGTCCATTCTTTTCACGTCAGATGAGATGCAGTATGAAAAAGTAGGTTGGCAGAGGATGGAAACAAAACTCTTTGAAGGCACCAGAAAAGAGAAAAGAGAAGCAGCTGGAACAATTTTGATTATCATAGAATCATAGAATGATTTGAGTTGGAAGGAGCCTTAAAAAACAATAGAATCATAGCATAGTTTGGGTTGGAAGGGGCCTTAAATATCACCTAGTTCCAACTCCCCTGCCATGGGCAGGAACACCTTCCACCAGACTAGGCTGTCCAGGGCCCCATCCAGCCTGGCGTTGAACACCTCCAGGGATGAGGCAGCCACAGCTTCCCTGGACAACCCGTGCCAGTGCCTCAGCACTCTCATAGTGAAAAAATTCCTCCTTTGGTCTAGCCTAAATGTGCCCTTCTCCAGTTTATACCCATTGTCCCTAGTTCTATCATTTTCTGAAGAAGCAGAATGTGACATCAATCTCAGTGAAAATCTCTATCCAGCTTCAGGTAAGACTTAGCAACTTAAGACAGTTTGTGGATGGAATTCTCAATTTTCTTAGACTATTAAAGGATGAAAATGCATTGTGCTGTAAAGGAAGGTACTGGGAACTAGTATGAATCTCTGTCTTGATTTAGCTGTCTTCTGTTTTAATGTTTAAAGCATCTCACGCTGGGCATTGCACATGCTAGGGGTAGTTCATAATTTACCACATTTCTAGTGCAGAGTTCTTCCTGTTGACACATCATCAAAAAGGCCTCCAGACACTGGGCTGTTGTTGATGTATCTCTTCCCTGATATAACTAATTCACATGTGACCAGATATTAGCCAGAACTGAATGTGGCTGCACAGGATCTGTGCAGGGGCTGTCACATCTTATATAGAAAACCACCAGTGGTTTCTAGTTCCTGTCCCATAAGTGCAAACCCTCAGAAAAGACCACAATTTAAGAGAGTATTAATTTCAAAAATCTGTAGAGCAGAATGCTAGAAGGAATACTGTGCATATATTTTGAGGAAAATAAGCCTGTGTGTTTTCTTTCTGAGTCAAAAAAAGACCAGTTGAGGTAAGAGTTATCAGCCAAGACCCTGAAATGAGTTTATTTTAGGAATACAGTTGAGCAGTTACAAAAGCATGCCATCAAACCTAAACAAAATGCTTGTCTGGTGGGTATGTCCTGTGAAAAGGCTTGTCTCATTACAGACTGCAAGCACTCTATCTCTAGCATTTTAGACGGCAACTGTATGGGGCACAATGTATTTTATACATTTCTGTTGCAATGCTCTTGATAAAAACATGGTTCTCTCCCAGAAGGGATCTATTGGTCTTCACCTATTTATGAACCAAAGAAGGCACGGAGCTACCAGACTGAACTTGCACAGCCTGCTGTCAGAGGGGAAAAACACATTGATATGTGCCCCCACAGGTAAGAAAACACATTTCTTAGGAAAAAGTTCTTGGTGGAAAGATCTATGAAGGATGGGGAAGGGTAAATGTTGAGTCAACATTTTCCAGCTGTTTATTTAAAAGCAGTGTTCCTTGCAGGAATAGATCCACTTCTAACCTGAAGTTAAAGACCAAAGGCAGCACAGAGACTGAGCAAGACCAAAGTGTCTCTCAGCACTTCAGTGCTTGTATTCAGATTTCCGTGTTCTGACCCCTGCTTTTTCACTCCCTACTGTGGATTTTTGAGTTAAAATCACTCACTGATCTCTGCAGGTCTTTTAAATATTTGGCCTGTAAATGGGAGGGAAAAAGAGATGATGTGTCCTGAGACTTCCCTGTCTCTTCCCTGTACTGCAACACCTACACCATCAAAACACCACAGGAAACATTTGCAGTAATTCAGGACTGAATTAAGAAAATGGAAGTTGGGCAGCAAAAGAGGGGTCCACTTGTTTTTGAAACGTTGTTAGCCTGATTTTCCCCTGGGGCCCAGAGGGGCAGTTAGAGTAGCAGAGGCAAGACCACAATAGAGCTCTGGGTGGCCTGCAGAGTGAACATGAATGCTAAAGGAGAAGAAATGTGAGGGGAGTGAGGCTGCATGGCAAAGGATGGAAACTGAAAGTGCCTTGTGCCTTACCATGGTCTGATTTGACGTGGAAGCACACTCTAAGAGCAGAAATAGCTCAAAGAACTCAAATAAAACTGTAGACATATTTTACTTCCCAGTGACTGTGACCTGATCTTTACAAAATGAGACCACAAGAGAGAAAGGGATGATTATCCACTTGAATAAGCAGCAAGCATGCGTTCAAATCTGCCACCAGAGAGTCTGGAAGTGTTACAGCTCCCGTTTTAACTTCCTGTTATCGGGCATCAGATGAGACAGGCTCCTCTTTCCAAATGCACCCTTTCATACCAGTGCTTTATCTTTCATGTTCTTCATTTACACGACCTGGAAAAACTTTTGTGGCACCTAGATTTGTGAACACCATTTCCAAAACATGCCCACAGAATGAAAGGCAAAATTTGTTTTTCTTACAACTAAACTGCCAGTGTATGAAAAACAGAGAACCGTATTTAAGCAGCATTTTGAAAGAAGTGGCTAAGTGTTATTCTACCTATTCACTTCTGCCACAGAATATAAACTGTCATCCTCTTCCCTGATGCTCCTGGATGGATCCCAGACTCCTGGGAAGAAGCAGATGTCCCTTGTACCCTTCTGATGAAAAATTAGAGATTGCACTGTTCTCTGATTTCTGATTTAGTAGCAGTGCAATGTTAACCGGTCTGTGATCTGGTGTGTTGCTGTGTTGACTGCAAACTTAAATTACTGGGCTATCTGTCTCGTCAGTTGTTTCTTAAAAAGAAATACCATTGCTCTTTGCAAGAACTGAGTTTGTTTTATTGCTGACTTCTAATGCATAGTATATCACAGAGGTCCTTCTGTCAGTTTGCTACGTAATGTGAGAGATTCAGAATTCTGTTTTCTGGGGATTTTGTTGCATTTAACCAATAGCTTTCTCTGCTTTCATATGAGAGAATGGCATAGAGAATAAGAATAGATGCTAAAGAGAATATGTGTGGCATTTGAAAATCGTTTTGGGTGAGAATTCTATTTTGTGCGTTAAAGAAGGTAAATTGTTCAAGATATTTGTTTTCTTCTGTAGAAAGAAGCAGAATTTACTGCCCTTTCTAAAGATTAATCCAAGGAGAATCCCAATCTGCATCAGCTTGCTGGTATCCTGTATGAAGCATACCACTATAAACCCACAGACTCTCACCCTTCTCGTTGCCAAGACAAAACTGTAAGATTTTTTTAAATAAAGCTCCTAAAAATGGAAAGAGAAAAATTGCAATGCTTTATCTATTACCCTTCCTAATTTTTTTCTGGAAATAAAAAAATATGCATGTATTTTATCTTCCTAGAAAATATTTATCTTCTTATATCTTCCTAAGCATTGATATTCTGAGATAGAATGAGGGTTTGTTTGGGATTTTTGGTCCTAAAAAATCCATGGCAAGGGAGTGTCCTTGACTTCTTGCTATATGTCATAGTTGATAATTGAACCATCAGAATTTTACTTTAGGTCAGAAGTCAGTTTTAACAAGACATGTTACAAGGCTTTTGGCTTTAATGTGGCAATGTTAAAAGCTGCAGCTCTGCTCTGTACCTCTGCACATCAAGAGGTACATATGGGTTTCCTGGAGGATTCCTGTGGGCCCAAAGGAGGTCCACTGTGTGTTGCTAATCATTATCTTCAGTAACTCTTAAATATTTAGGGCAAGTTATCATAGTCTCTGGCTACTGTAAACAGATTTATCAGCTGAAAGTCTGAACTCTCATTTGATCCTTTGATTTAGACATGCTGGATGAATTATAAATAATACAAAGATTAAAGGCAGTCTAAAGTCCAAATTAATAACACCAAGCATCTGCTGGCAATTTTCCATTATAGATGTAAAAACCTACAGTATCTTGGTTGAATTTTGTTCTGATATAAAAGCAGTTTGAAGATGCTACTTTCACTGTGCAGTGAGAGAGTGCAGTTTGTAAATAGCAACTCATTTTCTTTTCCCAAAGGTGTAATATTCAGTGATCTGTTAGTTTCTAAAAGAAAAAAGCATGCTTTTTAGCAGTGAAAAGCTAATTGCTCTCTAGCCAGCCTTTTAAGCTGCAAGGTTTTGAAGAAGTGGTTAGAAGCAAACCCTCTACTTAGTCGCATAAAGCCAGCTCTGTTGATGGGTCATGGAAAAAGAGATGAAAAAACAGGTACACAGGTTTGCAGTGAAGAATACCAGTTGTTAGACCTATGGTGGCTACACTGCTGAAATTGTCCTACTTTTCCTGTGTTGATCTGTGTTCTTAAAAAAATGAAGATCATGCAAGTTTGCATTTTGCATTCTTTCATATCTAGAAGACCTTTAACCAGTCCTAAGAAGCTTTTAACATCCATAATCTTTGGTTAAAGCAGCACTCACACTGTTAATGACCCTTTCCTCCAGGATTCTTTTGCTAGTTCAAAAGAAGTTTGCAGTCATGGCTTCTTGTGATAACTTCTACTGGTGTTTTCCCTGTTCCTCTTACAGATCCATCTCATATTTTGTGTTTGGAGGCATAAGGACATTTTAAGGTAGAATGGAAGCTAAAGTCAAAATGAGTTTAGAATGGCTTAAGTTAAGACTTAGCTTGGGGTTAAAATAACTAAGCTATATGGCTCTCTGTTAAAGACCAGGTAGATGTTGTGTCTCAAATGGTGCTTCCCAGGATGCTTCCTGTTTGGTGGGTACAGTATGCAGCCAGCTGGATAAGCAAACTCCAAGTATTTTTTTTCAGATCAAGAGGACATGTTAATTTCTACTCACTTTAGTAAGAGCAAATTCAGGTATCCTGCACAAGTAAGTCTTCACTGTTCTTTCCTGACACAGATTCTTGGTATAGAATCATAGAATCACCAGGTTGGAAAAGATCTCCAGGATCATCAAGTCCAACCATTCCTGTCTGTCACTAAACCTTGTCGCTGAGCACCTCGTCCACAAGTCTTTTAAACCTCTGACAATGCCCAATGACCCTTCCTGGGAAGATTTTTTCTGACGTCCAGCCTGAACCTCCACTGGCAAACTTGAGGTCATTCCCCCTTGTCCTGTCCCCTGTCACTTGTAAGTTCCTCGTAAGACTTCTTCTCCAGCCCCTTCACCATCTTCGTTGCTCTCTCTTCTCTGGACTCACTC
>WAAB01011147.1:0-16358 GCA_013389865.1 Piaya cayana
GAGGCAGCTGCTGGAGGTGCAGCTGCTGTTCCTGGGCTGCTGCTGGTCGTTACTTGTCATGGAGATACCGGGGTGGGACAGAGAGGGAGCAATCGGGGTTACTGTGAACTGCGGAGCTGTTCATCCCCATCTGCAGGAGACGTTGCCAAGTCCAGCCAGGCGTTACAACATGGGCTGGTTCAAAGGAGATGAGCCGCCATCCCCAGCGGGTCACAGTGCCCCTTGCTCCATGTGCGTTAGTTTTCCAAATCTCCCAAGGTGCAAACTGGGAGAGCATCGGCTGCCAGACTGCACTGGTTGATGCCCTGAGAGGTACCAGTACTGGTCGACTGGGGGTACTGGATGATATGAAACCCCCAGGGCTTTTTCATTTGGAAAACCTTTACTTAATGACTGTGTTCAAAATGGGTGAACTTGGTATTGCTAAAAGTGTAAGAGACAGCAACAGCATTTCAGAGAAAAAAAGGGAGAGGGTGATTTTCTAGCCAGCCATCCAGATATCACACCAGAAGGATGGGATGTCATCCAGAGGGATCTGAACAAGCTGGAGAAGTGGGCCACTGTGAATCTCATGAGGTTCAAAAAGGCCAAGTGCAAGATCCTAACCCTGGGTGAGGGCAATCAGTGGTTTCAATACAGGATAGGGAACGATGTGATTGAGAGCAGCCCTGCAGAGAAGGACTTAGGGTGCTCGTTGAGGAGAAGCATGCCCTGAGCTGGCCATGTGCCCTTACAACCCAGAAGGCCAACTGTGTCCTGGGCTGCATCAAAAGAAGCATAGCCAGCAGGTTGAGGAAGGTGATTCTGCCCCTCTATTGCACTCTTGTAGGATCCTACCTAGAGAATTGTGTCGAGTTGGAATCCTCAACATAAGAAGGACATATAACTGTTCGAACAGGTCTGGAAGAGGGCCACAGAGATGATCAGAGGGCTGGAGCCCCTCTGCTATGAGGACAGGCTGTCCTGGTGGCTTTCCAGTACCTGAAGGGACTACAAGAAAGCTGGGGAGGGATTTTTTACAAGGGGACATAGTGAGTGATAGGACAATAGGGAATGGCTTTAAATTGGAACGGGGAAGATTTAGATTAGGCATTAGGAAGAAATTCTTCACCACAAGGGTGGTGACACACTGGAACACTGTGCTCAAACCCACAAGCTGCATTCTTTTCTTACAGCCTGGGGAGAAATTGTATTAATACAGTGAGAAATACACAACCTTTTAGAAAGCAGGGTCATTTAGAAGCCAAAACCAGTGAAGTAGGGAACATGTATGTAAAGTGTTAAAGATTTAACCGAATTTTATAGTGAGGTTCAATGTGAAGGAAGCTGATCCAGTGACCTTTATACGAGTCAGTTGCAGGTAATGTGCAAGACAAGGTTGTAAAGAGAGCAAAATGAAACTATATGCATTAAATATTAAAAACCCTGTCCTGATTTGCTGAAAAGAAAACCAAAGACCAAAGTTAACCCACTTGCTAACACAGTAATGCTGGGCTTAGGAACAAAGGTAATTGTAAGGAAGGACAGGAAGTGGAATGAAAACTGAGACTTCCTGATCAAAGGGCAGAACAGAAAGATAAATGCTTAATCATCTTTTTCTTTTCTGCCTTAGCGTTTAATAGTATTTGTAGTTAGTTGAAGAAATAAGTGGGGAAAAGTACAGAAGCTAATCAAGTCAAACAAAAGAGGGAGCTCTTCCTACACCTGTTCAGCTTCTCCCTATGATTACTTTACAAAGACCCTGATTCAGCAAAACCAATTACTTTGTAAGAATATAGTTTAGTGCCTTCCTAAATAACAAGCCTTGTTGGGGAGGGTTAAGAGAAGCAATTGATACCTTTACTTTAGTTACTGGTGATTGAGTGTCTTTATATGACAAATTCACGCTGATTTGGGTTCTCTTACAAGTTTAGAAGATGAAGAAAAGTCAATGAAAATGTGAAAATGATGCCTGAAGCAGACTACGGCAAATTACAGAAAACAACTTCCACCACAACACTGGTGATGTGTGAACATATGCCATTTATTTGACTGGATAATTAATTGAAAGGAATAAAGTAAAACAGATTTTAAAAACATTTGTAAATTACACAAATTGATGATGAAGTGAGCACAGCCTCCTCACAAGGGGTGATGAAAGCAGAAGGATCTTCTGCTCAATCATTCCAGTTTTGTTGCTGGCCCCTTGTATTTGTCCAGTTCTGGGTCAATTAAGGAAGTAGCAAAACTCCCTATGACTGCACATTGCATGATCAGGCCCTGGACATTCTTTCTTGGCATTACTGTTTCATGCTTCTGTATATTGGTGTAGGAAGCTTGTGCTAATTTGAGAACCTGGGGAGGGGGGGTGGGTTTATGACTGAGAGTATAAATTACTAACTTTAGATCTGTAACTTGGTTTTGTATAATTAAGTCTATATGTATAATATAAAGACTTCTTTTTTGTATATTTATATTGTTATATAAATTCTGTGTGTATAAAAAATATATATATTTATGTACACACACATGCATATGGTAAAATCCTACTTGATGTTAAGAGTTTCTAAGACACTAGAAATACATATATACATACACAGAGACCTTAAGATAGTAAATATGCTTTTTATTTAAGTTGAAGATTCATGTCTTAAAATGCCTTTGTTGTTTGTGACCAGCTGCAGTTAAAGTAATAAAACTTAGAGCTACAAAAGTTGCCCCAAGCTAGATGATCAGATGAGGTATATCGACTAGATGAAAATTGTCTGAGTTTGTAGCTGAAAAATCTACCACCAAGCAGAGTTATTATTTGGGTAATTGTTGCATTAAAACAGATCTCATGTTCATCGATGGTCTAAAGTCTACTTTTGTAGTAAGTCTAAAGTATTAACTATCAAGCAAGGCAGCATCCTGAGGGTTTCTAGTGACCTAGACCTTGAGAAGATCTTTAAAGTACCCTGGTTGCTGTCCTTTCTGTGAAGTTCACATATTGCCAGCATAGTTGTTTTCCTAACACTGTATCGTTGTCCATTTTAAATAAATAAACAACCACAATTGAAATGCAATGTGACACAGGAGAAAAAAAAATAAAGTTACAACAAATAACAGATATTTTAATTTCCCTGCTTTTATTAGAGACTGTTGCTGGACACTCATGTGACTGTAAAATTCTCTTCCTACAGGCTTCTGCAAAATTGTGGTGTTCATAGAGTGTTAAGAATTTTAAAAATATGTTCTTTAACAATTTGTACTAATTGTCGCTAAGTTACATGGGTGCTAATTGTAAAAAAGGACTAGTGTTCATTTTTGCATGGGCAATGTGCCATTTCTGCATGGTGAAGGAAGTTTTCCAAGCTTCACACATTATATCGTGAAATGAGACTCCTTGTCACATGGTGGCTAATCCAATCATAATAGCTGGCAATTTTTGTATACACTCCAGGGTGACCAGCCTCTCCACAGTTCTCACCCCAACTCACAATACCCCAGACATACGCCACATTTTCTGCATCAAAACAGACCAAGGGTCCTCCTGAATCACCTTTGCAACTGTCTATGGAGCCATCATAAGTACCTGAAGAGAAAGAGGAATCAAAAAAGCAAAATTAAGTTTGTATACAAGCTAGCACATACAACAGAGCATAGGAGGATTTTCAGGTCCATGTTGCTTCTTGACATATGCTTGAATAATGGTCACCAATAAAGAGGGTTCCTGACCTCTTCATTACTTCTCATTTCTTTAAGTATGGAGCCTTTCTTTACATTTGTGGCTGGCCCAAATTCTCCTTCTTTGCTGTGATGTCAGCAATGTGAGACTTGTTTTACCTTGTGCAATAGAGAATAATGCATCCATATTGCCTATTAATGTCATTAGAAGTTGCTCATGAAAAGTGAACGAAAGCAGGAAGAAAAAGGTAAAAAGCTTTGTAGGCTGATTCCTATGGAAATTAAACTATCATAATATGTGGATGCCTACATGTCCACCGTCAGTGTCCTCTCTACCCAATAATTCATTGGCCAGTTTCACCTGTACAGAGCTGTACAGACAGGCAGAGGCCTAAAAATAATTTTCTTTATCAGCTTTATGAAAACTGGTGGGCAGGTACATGAAGGGGAGGGTGTGGATGCTAGAACTGGAGGGAGAGCAACTGTTACTAAGTGCCCTCACTGCAAGGTCTGGGTCACAATGTGGATCTTTTGCAACACCAGATAGCAGCCCTGAGGCACAAATGTGTAGGATCCAGTGTTCTTTGTAAGTTGCAGTGCTTATACAACAACTTTGCAATTCAGAAAATACAGTACTCACAGAAAAATGAATTAAGAGTGAAGGATGTGAGCTAGAATATGATTTATGCTTTGTCCTTCATACTCAGTAATAAGTTCATTAATTTCTAATGCCCTTACTGCACTTCTCTGCTCAGTTGACTGACCTAGGAACCCATATAAAGTGTGAGTCTCCAAGTTTTTTAAAATGTAACCTCTTTCTTGAATCTCTTGAGTTACTGAGAAAGAGTTCTATGAGCTTTTCAGAGTTAAGAGTTACTAATCCTATAAAACAAGATTTTATTGCCTTTACTCAGGCTTGTATAACCTACTTCCATAACTAGTAGTCCTTAATTTCTAAGTTTCTATTTGTATCAGGAAGGGGAAGGTAATCCCAGATACCCTTCTTCTGATGTCATCCCATGTAATACTTCCTTTGTTCTCTCTTGGTAAAGTATAATCACTTGAAATACGTTGAAGGTCAAGGAGATAAGTTATGGAACTTGTGCAGTAGACAAACCCATCAACTTATAGATGTGAAGCTGAATTTAACACAAATGTTTTGGCTTTTATATCTGTTTCTAGTTAACTAGTTTGTTCAAATATTGTCTTTACTTTTTGATTTAATGAACAGTTGAAATGTATCTGCTCAGTAAGTCGAATACTGATTGCTCTTTAAGTGTTTGGCGATACCTTTCATTAAATGAGAAGCAAAAGATGTGTATTCAAAATCCTTATTTTAGTACTGTGAGAGACAACCAACATAACTCAAACTGCATGCCAAAATTTGCCCACGTAGTCATAGAAACTTAGCATACCATAATCTTAATTTTGTTTATAAATAAATAGATATATATTATGACGGATGCATCTAAGCTCCAATGGCTAGCAGTTTTCTAATAGTGATACTGTAGAAATCAGTTTATTGTCTTTCCCAAGTCTAAATGATTCCCAGCCAGCACGTCTGTCCTTATAAACAGTAGGTCTGATGGTACAGAAATTATAGTAAGAAAATTGATGCTTGCCTGCACATGCCATTTGTTTAAAAAATCGTCCTGGATACAATTCAGAACAATTCTGGAATAAATTAACATTGCCCCACTTGAGGATATATTGTTTGGTATAACCTAGAAAAGAAAAAAATAAACTTTTCTGAATTAAAAATGGTAAGTACCTACTAGACAATACCATACACTGAAAGCTATATATTTGCGTATCTATAGAATATAATCTTCAATATTGTAATCCAGATACCTTAAACTGCTGCTAACACTTTGGCCATATGAAATTCAGTACATTGGCCATAAATGTAAAAATAAAAGCAGAGTGGTTTAATTGCAGTGTTAAATACAGTACTTCCATTTTGTGACATTTTCACCCTTTCCCTTTTCTTGTCTTCGTCAGGTTTTTTTTTCCTATGTTTTTCATATCAAGGTTTTCAGACACCAGTATATTGTTTTCTATGGAATGGAGATGCAGCTCTGATCATCCTTGTTACCTTTTTTCCAATTCTGTTCTGTCTTTTTGGGATGAGTGGATCTGATATTGAACATACAGGTGAACTATGTATTCACAAGTTTAATGAGATTCTCTATTTTGTTGTGTTTGTTTGCAATTCCCAACTTTGCATTTCCTTTATGGACTGCTACTGAGTATGGACAGGGGAAGCCTCACAACCAGTATGTGATAGATCCAACCCAGGCTGTAGTTACTGTCATACAAAATGAATGCTTCCCAAATCTTTGAAATGGATTCTATTTGGCATATCTGTTTCTGTGCAACCTTCTGGCTAAACTCAAACATGGCTGAGACAAGATATGCTGAGTTTCATAATGGTTGGCTGCAGCTCAGATGCTCTTGGGCAGGGGACAGAGGATGGGCTGTGACTGTGGGCCACTGGGAGCTACTAATTGCCACCTGTTAAATATTGTTACCTGGTCTCCACAGCAAGTACAAACTTTAGATTAGCAAAAGGGACATTTCTCAATATTAGGCTAGTTTTCAGCCAGGCTCATTGGCTGAAACAGCAGAGAAAGCAGTATAGAAAAGACAGCCAACGATCATAGCTGAATGCCGAACTACAGCGTACATTTTCTGTACTCAGCCTCTTTGAGTGCTTTGCGTTCAACTACTGTTCAGCCTTTTCAAAATGAAAACTCACCACAAGTAGAAAATGAGTGATACAAATAATACACTCTTGTAGTAAGCACTAAATCAAATACCTTTCGCTAGTCCCCATCCAGAAACCTTGCATCTGTCACCAGTCTTGAACATATACTCTGACCAGGGAATACAGGCAGGTAAGCTGTGTTGCAGGGAACATTTTCCATTCAGCGCACTTTTCAGTTCCAGCAGAGCAATGTCATTTTCATAAGTTGATGCATTATAATTTTCATGGATTATCAGTCGGTTTACTCTGAAAGTATCTGCCTCTTTGTCATACAGTATTGTATGCAACAGTCCAGTCCAGACACGGTAGAGATGAACTCGATTTGCCCTGGGGAGACACAGGGAAATAAAATATGTTTTGATAATTAACACAAACACGGTGCAGTTCAACTAGCTGTAGACTTTTGCATTATATCAAAGTTTCTCTAGAATAAAAATTAATACTATATACGCATATTTCTTTCTGGATTTGATGCCCAGGTTTTTCTGAAGTGTGGCAAGTGCAAGGCAACTGGCACTTGCTGTTGAGTACTGCAGCTAATATAGAAATAAATACTAAAGGCCAGTCACTATGTTTAGCACAGTGACAAAGAGAAAGCAGGCATTTATGCCTCTCTGATTTCAAGTGAAAGAAGAGTGAGCACAGGTGGATGGGATGCTGGAACTGGCAATTTTCCCTGTTTGCTCTTGCTTGTTCTGAGTAATATATTCCCCCAGGGATGTTCTCAGGGAACAGACCCTGGAACCCCCAAGGTAGAAATGGGGAAGAGAGAAGGTCCCTTGTATCTTCATTTCAGGCAAAGTGGTTACAGTGAACCTTTTCTGCCTGCCTACTATCTCACAGAAGAATGCCATGTCTCTTCAAACTCATCATTACATTTCATCTGTCTGTTTGCTGCCAGAATATTTAACTATCCTTAAATCTTCCTCATTGTTAATATGGGTCAGTCAGTGTTTTAAATTGTTTTATTCAGTACGCAAATAGGAATTAGCAGATAGCCAGGAAGGTTAATAACATCCAAAGCAATCTTTCTGCCTTGCAAAAAGAAAATAATTTCCCAGTTTATTGTTTTTACCTGACACAGTGTGCAGCAGTCAGAACCCAACAGCCACCAATATAAACCCCTCCACAGTGCACTGTTGCACCTTCATTGCCAGTTTCTTTAATTGCCACTTGCCAAGGGAATTCACCCTATTCAAACAACAAAACACAAATAAAAAATCTGCTATCAAAAAATTATGAATCAGGCTCCACCTGATATAAAGGATAAATATTCTAAAATGCAGTATTTTTGTTCAGACTTCTGACTTTGTGTAATGCCTCCTTCCCTCCAGCCTTCTGTCATTCAACCCCTTGTAGCCAGAGAAACAAAATCTGAACTGGTGTAGCCAAGTATAGATAGCATTTCTGAGTGTATTCTGTTTCAAAGGTGCAAAGTTAAAAACCATTTTATCACAATTGTTATTTCTAGCTGTGGTATTAATAATCTTCAGTGTTTTACTGTAATTTTGCAGCTTCATATTTTACCTTATAAACTGTCCTTCTCTTTACTTTCATTCAGTGCAATGCCACTACTACTGCTAAACATTACATTAGTGTTGTAGCTGATTTTTTAACTTCCATACATTTTAACAGAAGGACAGTAATGCCCATTTAAATTGATGCTGAATGAACTCATGCAGGGTAAGGGCATTTTTTACCTTTCTTGCAGTCTCTCCACCTATGATTCTTTTCCGTCGAGTTAATGTATGATTTGTAAGACCACATTGTACTTGGGGAAGAAGTGTCTTTATAAATTTTCTTTCTTTAACAAAAAGGAAAAAATTGTCTCAGAATTCCGGTATCCATTCTCTCTGTTTGGGGACAAGTTTATCTTTATCTTGAAAATTTGAGTGCTGAGAACATGCCAGTAACTGAAGTAGCAGGAAAGCAAAGATCAAAAATTTTGGCATCGGTTCTTGCTTTGAAAATTACATGAGTCTCGGCATCACATTACTGCTGAGCATGCTGCTAGCATTCAGCCAAATAATTGTAAACCAATTCCCCTAGATTTGCTGAGAGTTTACCTCCACAAGTTCCCCAAACGTGCACATGTGTGTCCTCAGCAAGGACGAATCATTATAGCATTATGGAAATTAGTGGAAAGTGACACAAATAGTAAGCCACAGAGTGTATATTCCTAAATCACGATATTCAAATACTTGAATGTTCTATATCTGGCCAGCTGACTGGTAGTTAGAATGCTACTAATAGGAGGGTATGCTGTTGGTTTTATAGGGTTAGTTACACTTACCTTCATCCATACTCTGGTTTTCAGCACCTTTGTCTTTGCCTGTAGTAGAAAAATACTAAAACTGTTGGCAAACATTTGCTTTCATTCTATTACTAGAATATACATTGTGGTTTTGTGACAAAATACATGTTTTAAATGCATAAGGGCACACCATTTCACAATGGACAGCAACATTCTTTCAGCCTGGTTCCTGCTGTTTCCATTCCTACTAGGCACTCTGGCTGCCTCGGCCTACATATTACCTACATCCAACAGGTACTCACTCGTAACTACATGACATCTACTCTGCTTTCCATGCCTAGAGAACCCTTCAGCAAAGAAACTCTGAGAAATGGCCTTTTTGGGGGTTTGATCTCTAAGTGATATCCTATTCTTCTCCACCAGGGAACAACAGAAATTCCTCCTCCTGCCTCATTAAACTTTTGGAGCTTTCTAAAGGCCAAAGCAGTATTAGGTAACAGGTTGGTTTTTTTGTTTATTCTTTTTCAATACAGATGATGCTGTATATACTATATGCCTCTTTTCACAGGGTATGGAAGGGTATTCGACGTGAAAGACAAATTAAGTGCTTCCTGAATCTGGCTTGTCGGCTTTTATACAGACAAAACACGCAGTGAATTCAATTCAAGTGGAGGTTGAGGATTGGGTCTGTTCTCATGTTACCGACAGTAATGTTTACCTTTAAAGTTCAGTTTACCATTACCAATTATCATTTACCAATAGCATTTACTTTCTGACTTTAGACTTTGTCTCTTATCAGAGCAAGAAAAGAACATTCTAATTTCAAAACAAAACAAAATCCTTTCAACAGTGAGGGGAACAGCACAGAAGAATTACTGTATTGACAAACCAGTTGAATTCTTCATCTTTGAGGAAAATATGCCTGCCCACCCTGTCTACGCTTTTTTCACAAATATGGGATTCCAGTTTGATAGATGGCCACATAAGCAAAAGCCATAAGCCTCCTGAAACATCATTTGTTTCTTCCTTCCTTTAGTTTTCTTGCTATTCTTTTCTAGAAGGAAAGGGAGATAAATTACACAATATTTTCTTCCTACTATGCATAACATAACATCAAGAAGACTAATTCTTTCATGCATTCTGGTTTTGCTAATCTGTTAAATGATTTAATAATATACATTGTGTAGTATTTAAATGTAACTGAGCACAATAAAAAGAATGAAACAGAAACAAATTTCAGAAGGAAACCTGCACAGAGAACACCAGCTTCATCCTCTCCTGTAAGGCAGTCGATTTCTTTGTTACAGACATTCTTATTTGGAATACAGATATTTGATCGACAGTGGAAACTGTTGCCTCTGCACTCTGTAACACGAGAATTACAAATGTAAATCACGGGATCATATAATTCAGCAATCTCACATAGTTAGAGAGCTTTTTAAAATATAACACTATAATATTCATGTTATGGAGGACTTGGTTGTTCATAAATAGATCACAAAAGCAGTGTAAAATTAAATGAGTAATTTGCACTCCTCATTATACAATCTTGAAGCTTAAGACTTAAAAAAATGTGGACCTCTGTTGCCAGTTCTGTGCTGTACCTCTAGACTTTGTGTCACTCTCTACCAGTTTCATCCACAACACATGCCCACAGTCAACCTAAGCCAAAAGGTCTTCAGTTTTGCCAGCATTATTGGTCCTCTCAAATGAGGAATTTAGGACCCTTGCGTGAAATTTACTTCCCAAAATCAGAGTTGAAAATGACTTCTGATTGAATCAGCTAAATGCCTAAATGCAAGCTTAGGTGTTGAGAGTCCTATTTTGAAGAAAACTGAATTTATTGACTTATTTTTTCTAAAAAGCTTCCTTTTAATTCTTGTGATCATGACACGTTATCAAAAGCAAAGCAGTGCTTACATTTATGGCAGGGTTTTTGGACATACCTTGTAATCTTATTTCAATCTACTGTTTAAGGATGTATGTCTCTAACAGAAAATAAGGTGGCTCCCTAAAAGTATCCAGATATCCCAATATGATCCAAACACCACCAAACTCAGTTGAAATACTTTGGATTCCAAGAAGCATTGTTTTCAGCCCATACAGCTGAAACAGCATTATTTTGGTGAAGTGGAATTGGAATGAAAGTCCTCTACATATATTAAGCTACAGGTATTTATTATTTTTTCCTAAAATGCCTGTGTTTCCACAATTATCACATTAAATTTGCTGAGAATTGTAAAACTACAAAATTATGGTTATTTATGAATAGTGATGGGATTTATAACCCATGTTATTGTTTGGCAGCTGAAACTCAACTTTTGGAAGTATTCTTCTGCATTCAGGTCATACTAGATCCATTCCTTGTTTCTACTCGGAATTGTTGTGGCTGGAATTGCAGATGCAGTAAGAATGATTGCTCATGAACGAACAGTGTTACAGGAGCTGAAAGTAGATATTCTATGGATAATCTTGCATTAGTAATAAATTTGAGATCTCACTTTGGTTTAAAGATAGCTGGAAAAACAGTGTCTTTGTTTAATTACTATTGGTTTTTTCCCAACTAAAAATACATTTTCATTCCAACATGGTTCATCTTTTTTATCCATATTTAACAGCCTGCTAAATAATCTCATTGTATTTCCTTGACTTCCCAGGAAATCCAGATTCTCATAGATCATTTGCCTGCTAAAAAAAAATTATATTATGCTGAGTTTTTCTGCACTTGCATATCTGTAAACTATGGTTTGATTGCTTTAATGCAGTGACTTTTTGGAAAAGAGACTTTAGCTGTTACATCACTGTAAAAATTCTCTGGGGGTGGTTTTCTGCTGAAATGATTTTGAAACTGCCAAGAAAGTAAATTATTACCTCTGCAGCACAGTTCATCACTTAGGTCTCCACAGTCATTGATTCCATCACAGGTTTTCTTCAGAGGAATGCACTTCTTGTTGACACAATGAAACTCACTTTCTGAGCAAGCTGTGCAGTACAATGAAAATGAAGTTGGTGTGCAAATGTCTGTAGGTTCACAACTGCCCACAGAAATATTCTGCTTGCGCATTTTATTCTGTCAGCAGTCTGACCTATCAGCAGTAGGCATTCTGGCGCCCAGTAATGTAAATAGGAATCTTTTTATTATTGTAATTGCCTTCTCATTAAGCTTTTTTTCCTCCAACTTGCAGTAGCCTTGCAAAAGGAAACTTAATTTCTTCTGGAAACTGAATCAGAAGTGATCAGTTCAAATCCACTGTAAGTAACTCAAAGGATTAAGATGATGTATGTTCCCCCTCTAGAAGGAAGCCATCAAGAAAGATGGCTCAATTCTCCTAACCAGCACCTTCTCAGGCTGATGCTTATCAGCGCCAAAGAAAGCCGGCTACAGAGAACAGCAAGGTGTTATAAGTCAACATATGGACATGATTCCCCTTATATCAGTGAGAAACTGAGGCGTCTGGAAACTCCCCAGAAGAGATCAGCAGTTCTGCTACAGTCAGTCTGGTCTAGTTACAGTGCTCCTAGTATTGTAATTGACCTCCCTTATCAACAAAGCAGTGAGTAGGCAGTTGTCACCTGTTCTCCTCACCAGTTAATCTGGGAAAGACAAGACTTGTAGGATACAAGGGATGGGGGAACAAACAGAACCATGGATGAAATATATTTACTTTTGGGAAACATCTGCAAAAATACATTAGAAGCAACAGTGATTTTCCAAACTCATAAACTTAAGACTGCTTTGACTCAAGACTGCCTCAATTGTCTTAAAGTCTGAAAAAGGATTATTTAAAAAAATCAAAAGGTTTCAGCACAAATTTGCTGTGGCTGGGAGTTTTGCAAACTAGGTCCTAATTATTTAAAAGAAACTTAAAATGTAAGAACCCCAAATAGATACAAAACTAAAAAACTACTAACCTCTGAGATTTTCATGGCACTGGAGGCTAACAAATCCCTCATTACTATCTCTTGATTTTATCTCTATGTGGCATTCAGCAACACTTGTTTCTAGGCCCCTGCAAGTTATCTGCAGACAGTGCAGTGAATTTAAGGCAGATTCTGTGATTCTGGAATTGGTCTCGTAATATTCAGCACCTCTGTGAAAATACAAGTGATAATAGTAAATTATATAATTTCACAATGGATTGTCCACTGCTTTTATTGTTTACAAGTTATATGATTTTCCTCAGTGTTAAATAATTTTGGTCATGGCTAAGAGAAACAGTAGACTTCCCATGGACTTGTCTGGGGTAAGTGGGAGATGTTTACTTTAGAAGGAAAAGTAACATAAAGTACTAATTTTTGGAGACTGCTGCACGGAACTGTCCTAAATCCATGTAGCTCTGTGTCAGCCACTGTGTATTATGATGCATAGAAAAGTCTCCTTATGTAGCAAAAGTTGTTAGCTCAAATCCTTCTCTCTGTGTGGACACAGGTGAAACCTGTATCAAATACTCTTGACGTCATCAAAACACATGCACACTGAGCATTTTCTGTTTCGGCTGTGCTCAATAAAGTTTATCTCCCTTGTTTTTACCTGAGTGGTATCCTCCTAACAGTGTATGTATCTCCTACCTTAAATAAATACAGATCAAGTAAATGTGTAACTAGGGAGGTTTACTACTGGACTCCAGGGCTGAATGTTCTGTCCCAGAACAAACCCTTCTCTGCTATCTAAAGAGATATTGATCAAGATTAGGAAATATTTCCTTCTCACCTAGAGGGGGAAATTTAGGGCACTACATTTTTAGCATTTCAGATGGGGTCGGGGAAACAGCTCTACCTAAGTTAGATTAGTTGTGTAGGTGTAAAATTATTATGTATGGGATACAGAGTTGACTTAATAGGAGCTGAATGTGCAACTCAGGTCATCAGTGTGGTCACACAAAAAAGATTAGGCTCTGTGTCACTTCAGCTGTTCCTCAGGGACAAAGCAACCAAGCACAATGGGGCAAGGGGTGAAGAAAGAAAAAAGTGTTCTGGTTTTTGTTAGTCTGGCTGGTGCAAGTGGCAAAAGAGAGCTGTACTCTTTTGCCAGCTAGTGTACAAAACTCTTCTCTGCATATATGTTATTGCTGAGAGCTACTTGGGGATGGTCTGTCTATGCACTTTGCCTTGACCAGATCTGGGAGAAAACCCGTGCATTGGTCTTCAGCTTTAATTTAAAAGTAGAACAATTACAGTTTGTATAGTTGTAATTTGTAATAGAACACAGGAATCTATGTTTTGGCTTTCACTCTCAGGTATCAGTTTAAGAAGCTTTATCACAATATTGTAGCCAATACATCGTTCATGAATTTTCTCTTAACTGTTGGCAGACTGTGACTGACCCTTATGTAAGCAATGATAATGCTTTGGATCCCTTGCAATTTTCCAGAGATACATTCCCCAAACTTACAATTCAAAGCCAAGGTGCTTGCAAGCCACATTTGCTTCATTCATAGTCCACTCACTATCACATACAAAAAAGCTGTTCTTTTGATTCACAGGTTTTACTCGAAGCAAACTTGAATCTCCATGGCCCACAGAGATTGCAAATGTTTCTAAAAAAAAGAGATAAATACAAAAATTCTGAAATAAAATATGTATATGTATCTAGTGGAAAGACAGCACAGAAACAAAGCAGGACTAATTTTGTATTGACAGCCAAGGTTCCTATGGAAAAAACCCAGTAGATTGGGAATCAGAAGCTTCACATATTATTCCTGTATTTTCTGAGGATTCACTTTGTGGCTTTGAGCCAGCCTCTTTATCAAAGTATAACAGTTTCAGGATAAATGAGGGCAATGGTTCCCACCATGAAAGAGTACCTGGAGGTCTAGTGAGGAAAGGCTGCTTCTCTGTATAATGACTTTCATTACAGTAATCAGCCAGTAACACTTCAAGTGACATGGCCAGATCATGCTTCTATTACCTGTTTAGCAAAACTTCCACTGTTTACAGTAGAGCTAAGGTTCTCAGATTAATTTAGTGAAGCCATACTGAGACCACACCAAGACAGAGAGGCTCTCCAGTACTTTCCAGTGGAACAGGCAGAGTTTAGTTTTGCCACCCTCAGGGCGATGGGCTGAGCTGCTGCTGTGAGGAAAGGGACTGATGGTACTGGGACACAGCCTGGGCAGGAGAGCCCTAGCCTCAGCTTTCTACTCCTGCTGTNTTCATAGAATCATAGAATCACCAGGTTGGAAAAGATCCACCGGATCATCGAGTCCAACCATCCCTATCAAACACTAAACCATGCCCTTCAGTGCCTCATCCACCCGTCCCTTAAACACCTCCAGGAAGGTGAATCAACCACCTCCCTGGGCAGCCTGTTCCAGTGCCCAATGACCCTTTCTGTGAATTTTTTTTTCTAATGTTCAGCCTAAACCTCCCCTGGCGGAGCTTCAGGCCTTTCCCTCTCGTCCTGTCCCCTGTCATCTCTCTCCAAAAGATAACCTCTCTGGTAACGTTCTCAGCAGGTCCCACCCATTATGCCTCCCACCATAGCCAATACTGTACTTGGAAAATTTGGCTTGTTCTTGTGTCTATTTTTTCCCCCTTTCTACCTGATGATACGAGCAACCTACAAGCAGCAGGGTGACCTGGGTCTGTCAATCACTTTATTTTTATGGAAATTGACAGATATTGCCCATTTTCAATGATTTTTCATTTTCTGTTTCTTGTTCTCAAAAGTACAAGGAAATTACTAGACTTTCTGAGCTCTAAGTACTAAGCATCTCCTTGACCATAAATCACTGGCTAATACATTTTGGAAAAGGAGGTGTTGATACCTTCAGACATGCATTTTCCCTTGTGTAGAAACTTTGCTTCAGGACGTTGACACTCATAGCTCTTCAGGTGACAGTAAGTATGGAAGTACTTCCCATTGGTAGAACAAACTGAAGAGCCGTTCTTTGGGCACTGGTAGGGAAGCTTACAAAGGCATTTTCCCTCCACACATCGTTCCCATGGGTGACAAAAAACTTTTTCACAGGACTTGTGTGTGTATTTGTTGCTTAAGCATTCTCCTAGGAGGTAAGTGTCTTGCTCAGCTGGCTGGGCAGGCTCAAGCTGCTGAAACTCGTATTTTTCAGTATTAGATCTTGCATTCTGTAAGGCACAAAATAAAGAGGATTAAGTCTTGGAATTGCACCAAGAGCTCTGCAGATTCCTTTACTGACGTCAACAGAGTGTTCATTCAGGAGCCTTTTCTTAACTTATGAGCACAATTGTGCCAAATGTCATTTATAGTGTTTATTCCCTTGCCTTTGGCTACCTCATCTTTCTCAGTTCTTCTGGACTTTTTTTCTTTTTGGGTCATTAGCCTGCTGTGATCTTCACTCTCACTGGTCCATCACAAACTTTACACTCTACTGTTCAAACATCAGCTGAAATGCACAGCAGATTACAAACATGTTTTAAGCCAACATTTTAGAACACACCACAGCAATGGGATTGTCAGCAAATCAAAACATAAGGAGACTTAAACACCAGAAAAATAAAAAAATAGCAACTTGTTTCTTTTCTGTTAGTTTTTTAATGGCTTGGTTGGGACTGGGCTTAAATATCACCTGTAAGTATCTATTAACTACTTAGAAGCAAATAAAGAAATCTAAAATCAATGATTTGTTTCACCATGTGACTGCTGAAGTAAGAAGTATCTTGAAGATATTTGAAAATTAACTGCCCTCCTTTATCAACTCTTTTCCTGTATCT
>WAAB01011149.1:2153-81324 GCA_013389865.1 Piaya cayana
AGGCTGAGAGGAGACCTCATTGCTCTCTCCAACTTCCTGAAAGGAGGTTGTAGAGAGGAGGGTGCTGGCCTCTTCTCCCAAGTGACAGGGGACAGGTCAAGGGGGAATGGCCTCAAGCTCCTCCAGGGGAGATTTAGGCTAGACATTAGGAGGAAGTTTTTCACAGAAAGGGTCATTGGGCATTGGAACAGGCTGCCCAGGGAGGTGGTTGATTTGCCTTTCCTGGCAGTGTTTAAGGCATGGGTAGACGAGGTCCTGAGGGGCATGGTTTAGTGTTTGATAGGAATGGTTGGACTCAATGATCCGATGGGTCTCTTCCAGCCTGGTGATTCTATGATTCTATGATTCTAAGAAGGCATATCAACAATAAGTGATATGTAAGTACTTTTTTTCTCTTTTTCTACCCCTCAGGCCATTGAAGGGGGCTTCTTCTTAGCTGTTTTCCTAGAATCAGACAAATCTGGACCACAAATATGTATGTCAATCTTCATTAAGAGGGCCCTACTATTGCTGAACCATGTAACATAGACAGATTATTTACCTAGAGATAAAGGCACTGTTTGAAACCTTACATGAACAAATACAGCTGAAAGACCAACTGCCCACATCTGGGAAAACTTAACCAGAAATTACACCAGGGATTGATCACAAAAGGGAAGGAAAGGGCTGGTCAGAGTGGGCTTCTGATATTATTTAGGTAGTGATAGAGTTTGCAGAAACAAGAGACTGTAGAGAAGTTGAGGAAAAAATTGTAGTTCAAATAGAATGTATTTGAACAAGCATAGGCAGTGGGTAGCTCTAGTGTTATTTTGTAAATCAGCTCTAGGTTTGGAGTGAGTCACTGAATGGCTTAGTACTTGTGTAGCAATACTTCTACCAAGATGTCTGTGTTCTTAAAAATGCTCTGTCACATACCCTATGCAATTTTGTAGGGATTTTCATAATTTTCTATTGCCTCCAGGAGAGTGAAACTCTAGGTTTTTTTCTATAATTAGCACAACCTTCTCCCTCACCCTCCAGTCTTCACCATGGCTGGAAGATTAAGACTTCAAGTCTTTTTGTGAGTTCATGGAAAAGCTAAAGTTACAACATAGGTCAGATTATTGGTGTTATGAGCTTTCTTAGGTGAAGATCTCTGTTCTGTCTAGAGTTACGACCCCAGAGAGATAAGCTTGTCCTTCTGGCCCACAGGTTCACATACCTACATTCTTTATAAAAGGAACCAGGAACAGCTGAAAAGTGCTCTGGTTGTTCAGAAATATAGTGCTTTCAACTGAAGGTTGCATAGCACCTGCTTGCTTTATCAGCTCCTCCCTTCAGCACACACTAAATTAATTCACGCATTAAAAAATAAAGTGTAATATTCTGCTGCCTGGTCTTCTTAGACTGCAGTGTCTTCACTTCTCAGTCATTGCTGGAATGTGCCAAGCAATGAAATGTCAGTCTTTGAAATATAGTTCTTGCGAGATTTTTTCCTCTTCAGCAAATTTAACTTTATCTCATAATAATATTTAATTATGTCCCATTTAGTATTGTTCCCATTTTGCTTTTATCAGCCTTCATTATGAATGCCATATTGCATCTCAACCCTTCTGCCTCTGAAACTCATGTCAATGCCAATATGTTGGTATTACTAAATACAGAGAATGCATAAAAATCAATTCAGCCAGCACTCCTCCACTTTTTCTGAATTCGTTGTGTCACCTCCGCCTCCAGTGGCCTGTCTTGAAGAGCCCATAGGTAATTCTTGAATGCATGGCACTGCTGCCCCCAGACTCCCTGCAAAACAGTTGTGCAATGTACTTGTTCTTTTGTGTGTGTGTGAGAGGATACTTGTAAATCAAGCAAGAAGAAAATGCCCAATGTTTTCGTAAGTGTGTGAACATTTGATACAGGGGGAAGGTTCACATTTTCCACCTCTGCTTTTTAAAGTGTAAATTTTCACATCTGGGCTATTTAATTTGTTGTGAACCTGCTACAGGCAGTAACTAGAGGTGGGGGAGCCTTGAAGGTCAACCTTGGGTGAGTAGTAAAAGATTGGACATTACACAGAAATTTGCATTATTTTCTGCTTAGAATCTTAACACTGAGCAGCACTATGACCCTTTGTGCTGCCCGAGCCCACAAATTCCACAAGGTATTT
This sequence comes from Piaya cayana, assembly GCA_013389865.1. Classification (NCBI taxonomy): domain Eukaryota; kingdom Metazoa; phylum Chordata; class Aves; order Cuculiformes; family Coccyzidae; genus Piaya; species Piaya cayana. Next base: position 4,297 of record WAAB01011149.1, read on the forward strand.
TCATTCCCACCTACCTTCTTCTCAGCCTGCCAGTGTCACTGTGGATGATACGAATCTACCACAGAGACAGGAAATATGAAGGAAATGTTAAAAAATATTTAAGTCCTTGCCCATAACAGTTTAATATTTTTGATGCAATAATGCACCCCAATTCTGTGGTCTGTGGGTGGTGACCATTGTACAATAGCCAATGGGAGTTTTCTCTGGTGAGCTCACAGACCCATTTCAAGAAAGAGTATAGGGCACCATGCACTCCTCAATGCTTTAGCTATATCTTATGCATATAAAAATATTCATACAGAACTGTACGGTGAATTTCTACATTTCTTGGGCCCAGTCCTGGGTCACAACTATTCGAAAAACTTTGTGACCTGAGTCTTCGTCACAGAAGATGATGGTACACTAATTACCAATTATCTTACTATGGCTTTCACCACTGTTTCCCTCTGTCCATGAACAAGAAGTGACCAAATACATGAATTCCCTTCCTCATTTGGAAGGTCAGTTTTCCTTGTGGTTTGTTAAAAAAGGGAATTTTTATTTTATTGGAGAGATATGAATGTTTTTTATGATCTTGATAAAAACATTGATTAACAACTGCATGGTTAATGGATATTAAAAAGCTCATCTAGGGTCTAATGGAAGTTATCAGGGCTTCTTTTTACTAATGTTTCTAATTGATTCTTCATTTAAGTGATAGCCTTTTCTTTTTAGTGGCCTGTTATTGAAATGGACTTCTGGTAATAAAAAAAAGGATATTAAATCTTTGGGAAACTTTCATGTAGAAATCTACACTTGAGCTGTACAATTATTCTAATTACTGATTTATCATATCAGTGTTGTAAAATCTGCAAAAAAAAAAAGAACAAAGAAAATGCCCCAAGTTACATATTCTCTGCACCTTTTCCTAAATTCCACCCACCATCAGAATCAAAGGCCTGTTTCCAACACATTGTTTACTAATGTAGATGCCATAAAGTGTTACGGTATATTTGTTCTAACATTTGAAAGTATGTTGAACTTTTAAAAGGTAGCTCACAAGACATTTAGCCAAATTAATTGTTCCACAAAGCAGTTTCTGAATTTTGAAGTAGAATTGTACAGCTCGAACTTGTAAGTAGAGGATCTGTTACAGGCAAGATGCTACGCAGAACAATTCTGATAAAAATCTTAGACAGCAGATGCTACTAATACAGTTCTGTACACAACAGAAATAGGACCAATTTGACATCAGTTCTCCTCAGAGTTGACACATGGACCCAAAAGTCTGCACAGCTTTCCTAAGACACGTGAATACATAATATTTTCTATCCACTTCTTCAATTAGAATAAAAAATTAAAAATTACAGTGTGTTCCTATTCATACTTCTATGAATATAATTAGTATTTATTGTATTTGTTGGTATACTATTTGCATTTAAAGAACAAGATCATTACACTTACAAAAAAACCCAAATCTTCAGTCATTGTAAATAATGCTGCTCTCATTGAGCTCCCCGACTTATGCTGGTTGACATTCTAAAGTTTTTACAGGGATTCATTAACATTATTGACTTTTGTGGAAGCATAAGATGGCTCTGTAATGCTCATTGCAGTGATTTCAGAGAAACAAAAGCACAGGACTACTAGAAATAATTTAAAAGAGACTTTTAAAGAGCTTGCAATGAGTACACACAATTTTCACGTGCTTATTTGCAAGCTATCAACATGAGGAGTAGGCATCCCTGAATTCTAGTTGAACAAGACAATATGAAAAGTGATTGACTGTGCTATAACGTATTTTTACTCAATAGTCATGTTTTTACCTCTTGTGTAGCTTCCTCTAACGAAAATCTGGTTTATCTAGAACTAATCTTAAGAATATTATAATCACATTACTAACAGTGACATCCCTAATACCAGTCCCAACTTTTAGTGACCTTCAAGTATAATCACATTAGATGACTTATTTTAGAAACAGTTTATATTGTTTTGGGGTTTTTTTAAAAAACTTTGCTACATGTGTCAAAGAATAGCTGGATTTGTGATTTTGAATGTCAAGGAGACTGCTTAAGAAGTAAGGGTGAATAAAGATATATTCCCCTGAAAAGCTGTGCCTACTTCCAGTGTGTAACTCATACCCATCAGCATATGAAAATTAATTGAGATTTGCTGCAAACAGCCCAGAGAGGATCCGCATACTACAAAATAAAGTAGAATTCCCTGAGGCAGAGTGATGGGGTCCCTGGACTCCCTGAACTCATGAGATCCGTTCAGTCATGTTTCTTTGGGATTCAGTGAACTCACAGAAAATTAGGGTGGAGGAAGGGACAAAAACATCTTGAAGGATTCAGTTTGTAAATATGCAAAATAACACATGGGTAGGAAATAAAGAAGTAGTGTGTGTAATAAATAGAAAAGTGATAGAACTAACAGGGCTGAGGAAGGCTTGAAAACCACAGAGGCCAGAGCTGAGTTTAAAAAAGCAATATGCCCCTTGAGTAAAGAAGCTTTACAGTAAAGGAGAGAGGGGAGGAGAAAAAAAGTCTGAGAACAGAACAACCAGATAGCCAGATTCTCTCTTTTATCCTGCCCACAACTATTTTTTTTTCTTTTTTTCTGACTTCAGTCTCCTCTGCCGCTGTTGGTATGACCATGTTACAACTAGGTGCAATACACCCCATCTGTGTTACTAACGATGTCCCCTAACCATGCTAGAAAGTGAAAATATAATGAGTTTCTTTTCTAAGTGCACAAAAATTGGAACACCCTCCATCTGTATGATACTTTCTTACTTATATGAAAGTAATTTAGGGAGGAAAGTGGGGTTTGAGATACTTATAATAAAATGTGATATTTTCAAATGCTGTACATTGTGCCCACAGATAAAAACTTCTAAACCAGCTCTGTGTTTCAAAGGGTTCAGTAAAATTATAAATAGTATTATTATTAAAGTTATTTCATAATGGATAAAGCTAGGACAAAAGTGGAATTATATAGTGTATCTAGAGACAGCAGGGCCATTGACTGTTGGATGTAATTTCCATTTTCCTTCTCTGACCATGTCTTCACATGACTGACTGACAAGTTCTTTGTATGTGATATAATAAGGACTATTGGTGAAATCTTGTTTCCTCTTAGAGGATAATGTGTGATATCATGGCAATGACAAGCATGAATGACATGCCAACATTTGGCACTCTTTCTTTGGTAAGCAGTGAAAACATTATCAGTGAGAGGTGTCCAGCAGCGTTAAAGAGTAACCCAGTCAGGACAAGTTCATATCTGAGTCAACATCAGCTTGATAGAATTGCTGCTTTTGGCAGTTAATGTTGACAATTAATACAGTGCCCTTATTGTGTATGTGAGGGACTTGACTTCCTTTAGTGGACATAGAGTACAAAAGCCAAGGAAACAGCTGCTGGGCACATAAATGTCTTGTTGGAAAGATGCAAATATATTTAGAAAGATAGATTTGTGTTGCTGGCCTTTATCCCTTGCCTTAAGTATGTTCTTTCTCATGGTCAGACACAGCAGTGCAAATGAATAAAGGGAAGCATTTTTGACTGGCTAGTGTACATCAGGTCCCGTAGACATTCTGAATAAATTCACGTTGCTTGTCACTTGATACAGTTATGAGATCTGAATGATTTTCAGTCACTTCAGTGAAGGCTGTATTTGAAACCTGGTCCCAAAGCCGCAAGGCAAGTGTATTACATACCTGTCAACTAACAAGACTTGCCAAAATGAATCTACTCATATGAACACATGATCATTATTGCTGTTCACACTGTGAAACACTATACACTGTGACAAAAGTAAAAAGCAAGAGGATTATTATGCTAGACAGTCACTTACTAAATATATTTATTGTGGATAAATGAATAGTCCTTTTGTAACAAAAAATGTGAGCTTTTGATAAATTTCTAATATTGAAAAATGTAATATGGGCAATTTAGTAAAACTTGACCTTTACATTTTGCAAGGAATAAGAAAATATTTATATTTTCAGGCCGAACAAATATTTTTGTGCTGAAGACTAATAAATATTCCATATACCAAGCACAAGTATAGGCAATTGAATTCAGCTAGCAGCTGAACCATAGAGGCCAAATTTCTTTACACTGTTATAGAATGTTTAATCATTCAACAGATTTAAATTATAACCTCCTTACAAGTTAACAAAGTCATATAGAGGAACATACTGCATGCACTTTGTAGGCTTGCATTAGCAGAACTGATCAGTGAATTGATGAAGCTGACAAGTAGTTCACTGATAAAGAATTGAAACAGCTCCTTGAAATAGAATTCAGAAATGTACTTTTTTATATGAAACTTCCACAGGAGACAGGAGACTGTAACAGTATAGAAGTAGATTTAGAAGTTAGTTCTACTGTCAGATCTAGAAAATTGACTCTGTCTTACAGATTACTTCAGTGACCAAGGACTAAAGAACTGTCAAAGATTCCATCTAGCCAAGTAAGAGCTAATGAAATAGAAAAAGATACTAGGCTCTTGCACAATGCTGGTTGATCTCATTTCCAAAATTTTAGTATAAGTGGAAAAATATAAAATGCTTTAGAATCCCTCAGGCAGAATATTAACCCTGGTGTTTTGAAATCCATACTGCAAAGTAACCCCATAGCAGGCACAGTATTACTTTATCTGCAAAGTGCTAATTCAGTTCACACCATTTCTTTGTATGTATTTTATTAATAGGAAGACATATGCTCTGCATCAACCACAAAAAAAAAGTTACAGTGCATTTAATTCACTGTGCTCCTCACTTCTCTTTTAAAGCCTTATTGTTCAGTGTTAATATCTAGCTATTAGAAGCATTTCTACTTCTGCAAGAAGAAAGTAAAAAGAAATGTAGTCATTACTGTTGGAAAAAACAGTTTATAAATAGATATGAATAGTGTTGTTTGAATGACATCTGGTTTGAATGACGACTTCAAAAAATAACTGATACTGCTGAGTATCGTCAGGAGAAAGCAGTGGTTTCTGCATTGAGAATGTCTAGTAGTATGTTTAGAAGACAGAAATTATGCAGTTTATAAACTTGTTAGGGCTTTCTACAGGTGTAAAAGCTGGAGTCATTTTTGAAGATCCAGTTAAGAATGTATTATGAGACACCTAGTAAAGAAATGCTTTTGATCATATCAATACTTCACATTCCCTTCCATTCTGACTTAAGTTTCCTATTTTATAGGAAAGTTATTTATATGATGATCATGGCTCAACCATGGCTATCCCAGCTTTCAGACTTCAATGTTCACCACATTATAATGAGTTCCTAGTATCAGAATAGACTGAACTGCAACAGTGACTGATTAACTCCTCTTCGTTCTGCCTTTAGCTTTTGAAATCATGTGACCCAAGTGATTGATGTAAAAGATTTTCATAGAATTTGCACCTTCTTCTGGTAAGAATAGAGCTGGATTAATGTTCAAGTAACTAATTCTCCTCTCTGAGATCTTTACAATTCAGTCAACTGTGTTGTCTAACTTTATGCTAAAGGTACTTGTGAGTGCTGACAGACTCACAGACCAGGGGCTATCAAGGTTAAGCAACTAATAATCCTTCACTTTACCTTGTTCAAGATGTGAATTTTAGTCTCTCACCCTGAAGTGATATGGATATTAGGATAAAGTGATGTGGCTATAACTTCACTGAACATCAACATCATGGGATGTGAACCAATTGGTAATTGGATTAAAAAGGTGATTTTTCTTTAAAATTGTAGGGCCTGCACATCTGCTGGTCTGTAGCCTCATTTCTTGGTTCATCCATTTTGTGTCCTTTACTGACAATTATGGCACATAAGCTGAGACCTTCTTAACTCAAATAATTCTACAAACAGAAAATGTACAACCAAAAAAACCCCAAAATCAAACACAGATACAAAAGAAATGCACAAATAGAGGACTTCTCACTCCAGCATTTAATTTGTGATGAGTCTGTATAAATGGAATACCTTCTGTCACCACTGTCAAAAGTTTTTCCGTTCATAATACTGCATATGTGAAATGATGCTATTATGTCCCCAAAACACTATCAAAAGGTCTTTGGTACAGTACTTGGTCTTGAAAGCATTTTTATTAAACACACACGATTCTAAACAAACCAGTATTTGATACAGTGTATTCTTATCTCCTGAAAGGATTAGATTAATATCATTCTACTTTTATGCATTTTTCAGACAAAAAGACAACTCCATTTCTTACTTAAAATTTGTGAAAAATGTACCTGTACAGTAGAGAAAAGAATAAATACCCCAGCTTTTTAACATATTGAATTATTGTATATAAATAAATGCCTAATCACTGTTCTCATAAGACCTCTGTACATGGATCTAATCTATCAAGTATTTATGGAAAATTTCCATTTTACCTTCCAGAGGTGAAATATAAGATCGTTTTGGTGCTTGAGGCTGTCAGGAGAGAATGGGAATAGGGTTACAATTAGCCACTGTTTACCATTGATTTTTTTTCTTCTTATCTTTATAAATATTTCAGTGACTTCTTTTTGTTCCTTTTCATTTGCACCTTTGAAGGTCTATATTTAGAATTAGTGAATTTGAGTGGCAAAATCATGTTTAAAACTTATAAATAAACAGCCTGAAAACTTCAAAGTCTCACCATCTACGTATTGCACTAGACATGTCTGTGAAGGGGAAGAGAAAAGCAGTAGAACTAATAAATTATTGAAGAACGTGAAATCATTTTAAATTGGTCCAGTCAACAAGGGGAGTACACATTTTATCCAAGGTATCTTTAACATAAGTATTGTAGATTTCTCTTACTTCTACAGGCAGCTTCTCTTAGTCAGCCTGTTATCAATATATGCCTTTTGTTTGTGACACAAAAGGTTTTCCACTATAATTTAACAGGTTTTACTTCCAAAGAAACATCCTATGTGTTCTTTCTCTCTCCATATATGCAGAGTCTTTATGAGGAAGGCTTTTACTTACTGGTTTGTTTTTTTTTTTTTTAATTTCACATGTACTAATAGTATGATTTTTAGAAAAAGGAGGTGTTTTTACAGCATCATACAACTGGTATGTTTTGAAAGAGCAATATGTAGCTTGTTGCCCTTTGATGTAAATTTGCAAGGAAGATAGATTATAGCATCAAGATGTTTCTCTTTGCATAATAAACTACAGAGGACAAAGTTCATGGCTGAGAATTGTGTGGGATACAAGCGACTATCTTCCCTACAATCAATTATTAGGATGATTATATTGTGTCTGGAGAATATGATGCTAATGACTAGCTAACGCTTAGAATACGCACTCTTGACTTGAAAACCTATGACAGTTAAATGCAGCAAGGGGAAAGGCCTATATGTTGAGCTAGCAGCTCTCTAGTGTTCATAATGAATAATTAAAAATAACAGTCTTTATGTGAAGCTTGACAGTATACATGTCCTTAAAGTATATTTTACTTTGTAAAGAACTTGGCATAATGACAGCCAAAGAAAGGCATCCTACTGCACCCTGTACAGACACAGCATTGGAAAGCAGGGAGTTAAACACCCTCACTGTTCAGAGGGTCTAAGCAGGATTAGCTATGTACTTACTCTTCTGTCTTCCAAACAAATAAATAATTGAAACCCATTACCTCTTTTAGGGTGTTTACTCACATGCTTCCTATATTCACATCAAAGAAGAGATCAGTGTCAAAGAGGCAGTCACATTTAGCTGAGTCTCTTGGAGACTACTGATTAATTAGTTTTGCATTTTGGAAGTGCATCCAAAGATGTTGTAAAAGTGTGTTTGTTTTCGCTTTTGCCAAAACTTGTTTAGGAGCACTCTAGAGGATTGCAGTGATGTACTCAAGATGGTTGTGAAGAAAAAGGGCAATCAGGTCAGGTGTGCATGTGCCAGCAGTTTTTTTCCCCTTATGAAGTTTCTGCACCAGCTTTCAGAGAAGTAACCAAATGAAACACATACTGGAATTAATAGAACGGGAAGGATGGGGTAGGAACAGGAGTTCCAACATTCCACTTAATCAAACAGTCTTAAATGAAAGGTACACCAAAATTAACAATTCAGTTCTAAAAAAAAAACCAACAACCCAAACAGTAAACTAAAACTGACTTAGATGAGGAAGATGTAAACACTGTAAATGTTGCACAAAATATTGCCTTTCAAAAGGTTTTAGGCCCTATTTCTTTTTTTTTCTTTTTTTTTTTTTTCATTAAGTGTGGTAATATGATGTATGGGGGGTACTCAGTTATGGCAAATATTGCCTACAAAAGTGTGTTCATAGTGTTATTTGCCTTTCTGTCTCTGTCTATATCAACTCCACATGCTGCTCTGGTGGCCTGCTTTGTACTTAATATAACTTGTCAAAACACATCTATCAGATGTATAAAAAGGCAAACCTGGGTGGCCAGACTAGTCCAAGCCTGGCGCAGATTGCATTTTACCAAGACCACAGAAATATCTTCTTCTCTATGAGATTAAGATGAAAAGCAGGGTTCGTTGTTGTGCAACCAGATTTTAAAATAATTACACACTTGCTAGTGCATTAGTAGACCATTACTGTTTATTTGAATCCCACATACTGTACTTTTATGTGGATTTTAATTGATTTTTAAAGCTGTCAGTAAAAAAAAAAAAGAAAAAAATTAAAAGTGATGTTGCCACTTGTTTTAAACTGCCTTTATTTTTTTTTAAAACCACTCATTCATTTGCTTCTGCACACTGAACTTTTACCATCCCAGTACCTTGACTGTTTCCAGGAAAGGAGGCATGTGGTTCCCTTTGGATACTGGCAGACAGGCAGCTGGCTCTTCTTTGAACCATGACCAATGCCACCAGGATACCTCACATCTATGATATGCTCAGTGTTCACCCTGTGACTGTCTGGGATCTCATACTATGTGCTATAGAGGCGAACAGAGCTCTGGGATACAGACTGGAACTCTTACTGATCCAGGCATATCTGCTTCTGCTCCCAACTCATTTCACACTGGTCTGCAGCATGCAAATATGCTTAGCTGTTGGTCCAGCACATTCACTGTTTTGATAGGGTTTTTTGAGATTTTCCCCTCAAATTTCAAAATTAAAGTCCTGAGAAGTGAAGAGTCATGAAAATATTAAAAAACCCCTTGATCCATGCAGCTCCATTTGCAACTTATTTATGATTACCTACCAAGTGCACAACTGGAACAAACTATTTTAAACACTACTTCTAAAGATATTTTTGCTAAGATTTCTCAAAGGAGTCCCAAATCCTGTAGAATTTATGGGTTGAAAATCATTTCTCCCACCAACGTGAGACCAAATAACTCAATAAAATTATTGCAGCTTCAGATCTCCCTGGAAGTGCAAAATGTGCAGAAGAATGACCATGAAAAGATATTAACATTTTTATCCTGTTTGAGTGGTTATTACATTTGTATTCAAAGAAATGCCTGAAGCAGGACCGTTCCAGCACAGCTAGAATTCTTACAGTCTTAGATTTCCACAGTGTTTTTCGGTTATTTTTTGGTAAGTAGAGCAAAAAGCATTGGAAAACACAATAAGAAAGGTAACCCTTACCTGCTAGGTGGATGTAACCTGATTTTCTAGACACTGGAGGGAGAGGGATCTCCAGGAGCACAGTGGTAGTTCCACATCCTCCTAGGTCACTGGGTTACTTCATGAGTTGGTTGTGAGGTTAGGGACAATCACTGTGTGCTCTACAGTTGTGTAAAGGGGGAGAAGAGAGGAAATTGGAGAAATTCTACCAATATCTTTAATGCCTCCATACTAACCTCACTGGAGAACAGCAATGTTAATAAATTGCTTTGGAATTGATGCTGAATATCTTTGTATTGATATCACAAATAGGAAAATACATGCTCAGAGGTAACTTTTTTAAGTTTAGTGAAGACATAATAATATGGAGTTTTGCTGGCTGTAGCAGCACTAAGAGTCAGTAGCAATCATCTTTCTTCTAATAACCAAATGTGCTGAATATGAGCTGGTTATTGCAAACACAATCACTCAGTAATTGGATAAGCCTAAAATATCTTGGATACATCCTTGATCTAAGAGTTGGCAGCTTATTGATTATATCATTGTTTGGCAAAGAGGCATGCAGGCTGCAGGACTCATAAGATCCATACCCAGAGCAGACTGCTGGACCCACTGTCATGGAATAGGCTCCAAGTTACTGATTCAACTACATTGTTAGAGAACTGGCACGCAGCCTGTGAGGCGTAGACACAAAATGCTTAAAAGATCTAAATATTAAAGATCTAAACACTAAACAAGAGCTGTGTAACAGCATCCTTTCAGGGCTTGCTTGCCCAGGAACATGTAACAGCACAGGATGGCGAGGGGAAAACATTGCAGGATTGTGTGACACACTAAGGCACTGCTGATACAATTCATTTTGTCAAAAGTAAGCATCAGGATCAGTTTGATGGCTCCATCCAAATCCATGCTGAGGAGGAAAAACCCAGATTTAGGTTCTTTTTTGATTTTCCATAACAAGGCAAAGAAAAAATATAAACCCCCTACTCCTTAAGATCAGTGTTAGATCAGCAGTAAGGAAAGGAAATTGATGAAATGTAGTCCTGTTCAGACCAATGTAATACACAACACTTCCACTTTTAAAAGATTGTGTAGCTAAAGATGAACAACGATTCTGTAATTTGAAGAGGATGGATTAAGAAGTTAGTATTATAGCTGAATGTGAAATTAAGCAAAGGCAAACAGGTGTGCATTGGGTAGCCCTTAAAATCTTACCCTTTTTAGTTAAGTATATATCTAGCTATATCTTCCAGATTTATTTTCCATTTATGATAGAGGGAAGATAGCTCAAATTCAACAAATATCAATGATGTCTAATTACAAGCACGTATTTTTTTACCTGAGGCAGTTGATGAGATTTTTAAGTCCCACCTGTGTAACAATCTCAACCAATTCAATGAACGGGCTCAATGTGGATAAAAATTCAAATACCTAAGCAAAGTTTATCCAACACAGACAGTACTGAGTGGCTTTCATATGCCTTTATTTACTCTAAGCTCAGATCTCAATTATGATGTGTGAACATAGGAAATAGGTCTTCTTGCCAGGCAAAGTATAGTCCTCAATATGAGTAAGGCTGGCAGAATCAGGATTTTAGCACAATAGTTGAAAACTGATAATAGCACAACTTTATCTGATTGCTGTAGTGATCCAGGCCTATCATGCTGTGGCTTCAGTAAAGGCTTCTACCTTTAATCATTGTCTTCCAGGCTGTAGTCTCTGACTTATTTGAAATAGCTAATCTTCCCGAGTGACTTGTCTGGTTACATTTGTGGTACCTGACCTACTTTGCAGCGCTTCCTTTGGTACCATCTCATCATCTGATGTCCCATGAAAGCACTCAGAATCGGAACTCACTCCCAATAAAGGCAGATAATTAAATAAAAATAAAAACACATTTGACAACCCACAACAAAGGCAAATCTGTTTGCCTGCTGAATCAGACAGCAGTTCCTGTCCCCACAATGCTGCAGGATGATGGATCACCAAAATGCCAAATATCAGAATAGTACTTCACACTGTATTCTTCCTCTTCTCTGGAATATCAGAGTACATCAGATACGTTAATTAGTCCTCCCTCTTTTCCTGCGGTTGACTGTTATACCTGTTTAACAGGTGAGGAAATCAATTCACAAAAGTGTTGCAACTTGCCTTCTCTGAACTCTGCACCCACTTTGGGTCAAGATGCTCCAACACTCCAGGCTTTATTTAAAACAACCCTATCATTTCTTTAATAGCAGGCAATTTCCCTTCCTCTAGGATGAATCTTACATCCTCTATATTTGCAATTTAAATAGGACAGATGAATAAACCAATAGTAAAATTCCCATTGAGGTTAAGAAGTGTGAGGACATGAAATTTATTTCTGAAGGAGAGGTGACGTATTTGAAAGAATTTCTGGTTTTCTTCCCCACCTCCACTTCACCATGTTATTAACCTGTTTAATAACACATATTACTTCATGCAAACTAATCCCCTTTGAGCTCAATGCATCCAGGTTTCACAAGACCACATCACATTCAGAAAGGAAAGGTTACTGCCATGTTTATGCAATACAGCAAAATAATTTCCTGTTCCAATTGTGAATACTGTCTTGGTCGCTTAAACTTTCCTGGCTAGTGGGTTCTTACTGAAGTATGAAAAAAATAGTCTCATGAAGGTGAAATTTCTAAACTTCCACCTGTACCTGACATGATAACTACTGTGACACCAAATTATGTGTGGTGATTGCAACATAGTGGAACATACCAGCACAAATTATCCTCAGATCTCCTAGCTTTGTAGACTTCTCTATAGTAAGACCATTCAGATAATCAGGAATTAATACAGTAGTTTCTACCTACAGACTGTGAGCTGCAATCAATGACACATGATTTCAAAAGCCATCTCCCAGCAGCTTTGTCACCAGTCACAAACGTATGGGAAAAAGTCACATCCCCTTAATCAAACAAATTAATAAGGTAGATAAAGGAGATTTTATTTCCACTCAGAGCCAAAATACTGAGGACATTGGCACTTCCATTCCCTTCTGTTGTCTCTTTGGCTCATTTTCATGTGCCCAGTGTTCGCTGACAGCAGATGCCAGTTTCAGCAAACAGCCTCCTGGACAGTGACTAGGACAACTTCCACAAAGAAGAAGGGGGAAGGGGTGAAGCTTGCATGCTGCTGCATTACCCTTCTTTATCCCTCTGGGATTGGCTCTTGTTCTACTGTAGACCTGAGAGACTGCCTTTTCACTCAGTTGATTTAATTTAATTAGCCTCTGTGAAGCAGAAGCTTAAAGTTGCTAAACCAAAGCTCACAAGACTCCAGTTGACAAAATGCAAGGCACAAAATCAAAAGCTAATTTTTTGAAAAGTTCACTTGTAGACCAGCATGAAATACATGGAAAAGATCAAAAAAGTCTTAGACATTTGTCATAAATATGAAGCTTCAAAGACACAGTAATTTAGCTTAATCGTGAAGAGCATTAGCAGACCGGCAAAAAAGAATTAAATCTTGTCTCTGGTACTTCAGTAAGATTTTCAGATATGTGTTTCTGTAATTCAGCAAAATACTTCACGGTATGAACAAAATAATAATAAAACTATTCCTTGACCTATTTTCTTAAGCTTTATTCCCAATTATTTTCAGTTGTTTCTGAAAAAGTGGCTTGTATGGTATAGCTACAGCTGTAGTACTTTAAAAGTTCCTTCTGTTTTGAAAGAACTTATGCTATTCAGTAGTATTTCCTGTTTAAATCTATCACTCTTTGACCCTCTCTAGTGTGTTCTCCTTGCTCTGATGCTAGCTGTTAGAATCTGTTTCAGTTGACTTGTTTATATTCTTGCTATCTTCTGAAGATTTCATCAGCACTGGACGGTCAATCATAAAACAGTAGGAGCTAAATTCTTCCCCTTCTCAAGTGACTTTCCTTCCTCTTTAAAAGATTCCAAATACTGGTGCACATTAGAGATTTTACCTCTACCTTGGCAAGATTTTTGTAATGATGTCTACACTCATGGCATCCACAGAGCCCCAGTAATTCTTTATCTGTGTAACTTCACCAAGGATGAAAGATTATTTGGCTTCTTCTCTCAGAAGAGCACTTTGCAGGTCTAAACAGGCTTTCTTTAGCAGAAAAATAATGGTCTGGAAAATGTCTGTCTCTCATTATACAGTTCTTTTCATGTTGCATTTTACAATAATAAAAAGTAAATGAAGTGTCAGTAGCTGTTCAATAAGTCAAAAGCATAATCAAGAATACAACAATTTACCAAAAATTAACTTAAACCATTTTTCTGTATTTTAAGTACACTTATCTGAAATTCCAGAAGCTGAGTGCTCTTCTTTGTCTATATTGCCTTCACAATAATTGATTACACTTTTCTGTCATACTGTTCATTGTTGAATCTATCATTCTCCATCTCCTAATTCTGGATGTGGAAAACATTGTAAAATTAACAGGTTAGACGAACACAGCAAATCTGTCTCTCCCTCACAAACTGTTACACTCAGTCACTCAGTGTCTTTCACTAAACTTAGTTAAATTATGCAGTGGTCAACTCCCCTTCATACAAGGGGGTTTGCAGGATGGCTGAAAGGCTGTTTTCAGCATAGTCTCATTTAGCAGATATTCCCATGTGGCTTCCATGCATCCTCACTCTATTACTATTCTCTGTGTAAACACATGGATTGCATTACTTAATGCCCTTTTGATCTAAACATTAGAAAAAACAATAACCAACACCCCCCTCCCCCCGCCAAACTAATGAGAAGTCAAGTTTCTTTTCAAGCTACTGGGCAACAGCACATTTCCCCTCTAATGGCTCCACCTGAGGCTTCTGACTGCTGTGGCTCATTTCTCCAACCCTACCTGCATTCTGAATCTCTGTTTCTTTCATTGACCATGACTCTTCCCTTGATTTTTTGCCTCTGTGTGTGTGCATTTTCCCCCTTTCTCTACATTTCCCCCTTTCTCTGCTTTTTTTGGCCTCAGAACCTCCCCCAAGGCTTTAACTACCGCTGAAATGCCGTTTGTTTGTTGCTTGCTCCTGCTGGGTGGGAAAGCATTACAACTTTGGGAAGAATGGTCAATCTTCCTTTGCCAGTCTGTTTTTTTGAGGCGGATTCTCTACTGGTGTAAATAGCTGAGCTTCTATGGATCAATGTTACTTAAGCTGAGGATCTGTGCCTTTGATTTACTTTTCCCAGCTGTAGCCATACTGGCTTGTTCAATTACTTTTATAACTGTGCCATTCAATTCCATCTGAGCACTACTATGGCACTGTGATTTAGCTTAGACCCTACTTAACACAGAATTTATTGTCTCAGTAGATAAATGATGACTGTATACTATTTCTTCTAATAACTTGAATACTACTGATAACATAATGTGTACAGTACATTTGATGTGGAAGTGTCCCAGGTGCTTTATAACATAGTATATGAACTATATAAAAAGATAACTTTACTCCCTGTTGAAATGTAGCTATCTCCACTGTGATACAGGCATAACCACACTGCAGAACAGTTTGGGATGCAAAGTGGTGTCCAATTGAAACTGCAAGAGGAATTTTGTGTAAGTAGAATGTGATTACCCAAGCTGGATGTCAGCCAGGACTCAAGGAACACCCTGGATCTTGGAGAAACTGCCAATAGGAGGTGGAGATATTACTACAGGCATACATGCTCTTCTTTCTTGATCAATTCCAAGTGGACAACTTGTTGTCTTTAAATTTCCTCTTTAATGCTTATCTTTTTTTTAATCAGTTGCTCCTTCTGTAGGTTTATTATGTGTTATGATCTGGTTTCTTTCTTCTTACGTTTCCTCTCCTACATGTCACACATCCTAGTATTTCCTTCAACATGCCCCACCCGAGCCCTGGCCTTCTTTCATCCAAAGCACACCTCATCCTAGCAAAAAACCAAAATTAGTTTTTTATGTCATGTTCTTGAATAAAAAGTTGGTTATATGAGGGTAATACATTTCAGCATATGGATACACGCAGAATTTGCACTATCAAAAATAGCTAAAACAGGTTTGGTATTATTTTCCCCCGTTACATCAACAAATTCTTCCTCTTCCCTCCAATTGTGCTGCTGAGGGATGGTTTCATTTCCTAAATGAAGTGTCCATACAAAGATCCCCTCCACACAACCCCTCCTAAAACCTGTTAAGATTTACACTAAATGCAATGGAAAAACTTTTCAGCCAGAAGACTGCTTGATCCTGGAAAGCCGTGTGATGCTGAAGGACTTCAGCAGTGCTAAGGTGAATGTCGGTAGTCGTAAAAATGAACATTATAATTTCTCAGCTCATTTTATAAACCAGCCCTCCACTGGCTTCCAAGCTGCCTCACAAACACACATACCAGAGAGACTACTTGGCAGCACGCTCAGGTGCAGCTGCCCTTGGGCAAGGTTTTCACTCCAAAACACATCACTGTGTGTCAAGGGCTATTTTTCAGTGACTGCTCCACCTGTGTTCTGCTGTCCAACATTTCACTAGAGGTCTTCACCAGCCTGAGAGATTTGAAGCCATCTTCATACTGCTATGGAGTAGGGATCGGTGTCCTGAGTCTGGTTGGAATGGCTGGGAGTGTTGGTTCTGTCCCTTTCAGTTGCATGCTTCCAAATTTTGGTCAACCTGAGAATCTGCTCATTAAACATGTTAAACGTGAAACATTTAAAGAACAGTATGCTGATTGGCCCTCATCTCTCCCTTTCAGTATAGTGTGCTCCCCTTCTCTACTCTAATGCAATTCTTCATCCTGCTAAGTGAAATCAAATGCCAGAGTTCACAGAAATTCTCTGGGTGAAATGCATTTTTTTCCCCCTGACTTCATTGCACCATTGTCTCACTTTCTGTGTGAAATGTTCCACTCAGCTCCTCTCTGCAATCAAAGGCTGATGAAATACCAAGGCTCAATTAATTATTACAGTGCTTAGCAGCACTGCTGAAGTCAGTGGGTGGAGAAATCATTCCTTTTAATTTTGCAGTGTGTTCTATCCTGCCACATGAGTTCTCAGGTCAGGATCTCAAAATATACTTTGTGGAGAGTTTCATTTGAACTGCACATATCAGGAAACGTATTTTTCCATTTTGATACGATGCTGAAGTAAATGTTTATTTGTTTTACTTTGAATACCATCATCTTTTTTCCTGACCTGTGAGCCCTGAATCTATTTGAAATTTTAGTGTTATTGTCCCTTTCACTGAATTGATTTAGTTTGTCAGATGGTTTTCTGTGTGCATGATGAATCCCTAGAAAATTGCCAACTAACTATGCAGCTATGTGAACGAGGGGGATGGTGGTTACAACAAGAGTTGGAGTATTTCAGAAAGAAAAAGAGAAAAATCTTCCCTGTCAAGCCTGAGTCTGTCTTTCTTTTAGCAAGAAAGAATCAGAGCTCTCATTTTGCCTGGAAATTTTGCAGATGTTCATTTTTGTGTATTTAATTGGCTGCATTGTCAGTGACATGAACTTTTGCTAAGGGAAACTAAAAATACTTGAATAATAAACAGAAATGGAGTGTAATAATGATATGTATTATTTACTGGAAAGTGCTGAATTTATTATTGTGGCCATCATTGTCATCAGGGTTATTGCTGTTGTTATAGCTTTCTTGAGATGTATCATGCAAAACCCAGAGGATTTGACTGTGCTATGCACTGAGTGAACACAAAATAAAAATCTGGTCCCTGCTGCAAAGAGCTTGCAGGCCAGGGGAAGAATTGATAGTGCAGTTTTTTTCTGAAAGAATTTATTTGTGATTAAATGCCTTTTATTTTCTCCCAGATGATTTATAGATGCTTTAAAAACTCAGAAGCTGCTCTAACTCCATTGAAATCAATGTAGAAGCACAGCTAGGGCTGATTTATTCCTTGTCATGTGAAAACCTAGAGCTTATATGTACCAGCATCACTTTCTGTAGTACTGAAATGCAACCACTTCTCGTGTGAAATATAACAATTTTTACACACTTTCTTTCAACAAAAAATAATAAGATTGACTCTTTAATTACAGAAGACAAAGAAGACTATCTTTATCTGATCAGGCTTCTTGGCAGAGTGTGAGCAGATCTGGCCTAGTGCAATTATTGTCTTCTTTTGAGTTTGCTGAGGATACTGGCGTAATATCATTGTTTTTTATCTTCTGATCTCAAGTGACCGCAACTGTTCAGGGCTTTGGTTTTCTCTGATCTAAATGATTGCAGCTCAAGCACCAGAGTGTCCCCAAGCACCATGCTGGGAGGCTGGCTCCGCACTGACTCAGAGGGAGCATTCCCATCTAGCTGACTCATCAGCAGTCAAATGCACTGCCAGCAATCCAGATATTAAACTGATCCTCCATCAACACGGGGGAAGGCGGGGTGGAGGGGAGAACAGACTCATTTTTAAAAATGAAATACTGATGGTACTGAGTGCTTCAGTTGGATCATGATGCCATATGCAACAGACCAAACAAAACAACTTAAATGGCCAAGTTATTGAAGTTTGCAAAGCAGATGCTGTGTGAGCTTCTGCCTTTTCTTCATAGGGTTGTTTATTACATATTGCATCCAGATAAATTTGTCGTCCTTTCAGTAGGACTTCACAGGCAAGGCTCCTGAACTTAATTTTTACCTCTCTGTCTCTAGCTAGAATGTGTGAAATATTTTTAAAGCCAAGGTTTGTTTGTGGAGTAATTATCTTTTATTAGATCAACTGATATAGTTGGTAAAAACCCAACAAGCTTTAAGGCGCGCAGACTTCTCTTCAGATTTTAAACCACGTTAAGGAAGTAGTGATAAAGAGTATGCTATATGATTTATTATTATTTTGGGGCTTTTACATGTTAGTTCTATAAGGCTTTTTCCAGTGTAATTAATAATGCATTTGTAGTTGATCTGTCATTGGTGTTGGATGAGGTAAACTTTCATTGCCTTTCTTCAAAAATTCAGATTACTTTTTTCCACATAGAAATTGAACATCAATATTACAATCAAAATTCTGAAGATAATAGGGCCAGAAAATGTTCAGATGAATAACAGTTCGTATGAAAAAAGTTCAGATGAATTTTACTTCAAAAATTTTAACAATTTTGAATTTTCCAACAGCTCTTACTGTCATGAGCTTAATTACATAGCAGAAATTTACTTCTAAGAATAATAATTCTGCCTTGGCAAAAATCTTTTTGACTAGAAACAGCTGACAAGATTGACTATTTCCCATTTGGATTTGACAGAGTTACATGCTCAGATGAGGAAAAGGTTTTCAAGGTACCCCTGAGGAGCGCTACACATGACAATATAACTCTGAATTTGATTTTAAGAACTTTTAGAATGAAATTGCATTGATGATTGAGTTCCTGCCTTGATGATTGAGAATCATGTGGCTGTTTTTCTTCAGTGGAGGGAAAGTCAATCTTATTTTTGTAAATGAAAGCATTTACGAGATGTATAGAAAAACTTACAGGAGAACAGCAGCCTTGAATTTCATGGGTGTTACATCTACAGTCAAGCCTCACTCAACTTCGAGGGGTGTCCTCAAACTTCACTTCTCTCCTTTTCCTCTTCTGTTTGCCCTCCCTTACTGTAGTGTCCCTCTATGTGAGTGGTGTTTAGGGTATATCTTCTTTGGCTAAAGTGAAAGATGATTGTGGTTTTTGGAAGGAAGTTCACATGTGTTTTATTATTATACATATTTAATTTAACTAGTGGACAAAAGCCCAATAATTGAACATGGATATATTATAAATCAAACAATTTTCTAGCTCTTCGTCTTCAAGGCACATGTAGGTGAGGTACAAGAATGTAACAGAAATACTTCTTTTTTAATGTAGCATAATTTTTTTTTGCTATGCATTAAGAGCATTTTTTATATAAAATTTACTTTGTAGCAATGCCACAATGTGAACTTTTATTTGAAATTGAACAAAGTGTAATAATGGAATTCTGATTCACAGCAGGGGAAAAATACAGCTGAAGCAAATAATATTTTAATGAAGTACTTTTGTGGAAGTAAAAACTGTTTTTAGTGCAGATAAGAAGGAAATTACAGTAGCCAGAGAAGATTGTGTGAGTCTGGCCATGCCCTCATGTCAAGAAAGACCCGATCTTGATTGCACATTAAGAAGAATGTGGTAGTTTGATTGAGATAGTGTGCTTAGTTTTTAGCAATAAACACTAAGCAGCTATGTGTTTTTGTGCTAAATCTTATTATTAGAATTATATTGTTTAACCTTTCCTTGAGAAAAAAATTACATAGAAAAGATAAAGAAAATATTTGAGTTCTTAATAACTCAGTGTACATTGGAGAATCATCTTTCTTTCTGTAATAATACATGAAATGCAGTGCACTAGATTGCATTTTTAATGCTTCAAGAACATTACTTTGCAATGAATGTGCTTCAGAAAAACAGTTTTGCTGTGTATTTTATTGGCTGAGTTAACACAACAAATACTATAAATCCAGTAATTACTAATTGCCTCCTCCATTATAATGTAAGAAATGAATCATAAACCTTTTATTACTTTAACGGTGGACTACAGGAAGGATTAATCTTCCAGTGAAGCATTTTTCATGTTTACCTGTTATACTATACTCATTTTCTCTTCCCAGTCTTCCTATTTAATGCTCTGTAGTGGCCCCTACTGGGAAAAAGCATGCCCCAAACTTTTCAACCGCCTTGGCATCTGGTGATAAGTGTATTTAGCTGTGGCAGTTTAGTAATTGCCTTTTGGTGAGGAGAGGAAACAAAATAAGGAGGTGAATCTAAGTAATATTTTGCCATCCATTGCTGTAGTTGTGGCATGCACACTGTTGCAACCTTCGTTATGCTACCTTTGTGCTTGGAAGCTTGACAAAGGGAAACTGAGGACCAAGAGGTATTACATGAGTCAAATATTCATGTGTGTTTTGCACTGAGCCCCTGATATAACTTAATTACATAACTGGATTCATTTTCTTTTCATAAAGTGATATTCATTAATAAATCCGGGGCAAGGGAGCGGAGGGGTGGGTGAGATATTTAAAATAGTGCTCTAGTGCCTTTTCATGTGTTTATTATTATTATTACTTTATTATTATTATTTATTTTGGATTTAAATATCAATGGGATCTGACCCTTGCAGGTAGGAGTTGCACAAAAGCATGTGAAGCAGCAGCTCCTGCTCCGGAAAGTTCTAAGTGTATAGGAGAGGGAAGAAGTTGTGCAACTACTTCCCATTTAAATCAGTGGCTGAATGAGGCAAAGAGCTAAGATCTTGTCCAGTTCCACGTTTTATCTGTTCTATACTATCTCCTTTCAAGCCTAAACACCCATATGAAGTCTTTCACATTACTCACTCTGCAGAGAGGTTGCTATCCATGAGACACAGCCCAAATACTCCTCTTTAGGAGAAAAATTCCTTGTAAACGCTTTATCTGTTTCAAAACTGAACTTTGCTGTAAAAACCACAGGTGACTTAGAGCAGAAGATTATGTTTTGAGGAGGGAAATAAATCTTGTGCACCTTGAGGTCTCTTTCCTTCTTTCTGCCAGGTTAACACATCCTTAACTCTGTAATGTCTTATACATGCCAAGATACAGACAAGTGGCGTAAAGGGCTGAAGCATAAATGGAAGTTTCTTCTGTAATACTCACCTTTGACTTCTATTGAGTGAAAAGCACAAGCAACTC
The DNA here is from genome assembly GCA_013389865.1 of Piaya cayana. Lineage (NCBI taxonomy): Eukaryota > Metazoa > Chordata > Aves > Cuculiformes > Coccyzidae > Piaya > Piaya cayana. Next base: position 25,449 of record WAAB01011149.1, read on the forward strand.
TCCTGAGTTGTAAGTTTATAGCATTTTACAGCTAGAAAATGACCCAGAATCCCAAGTAAATTCATCAGTTCTGGAAACAGAAAATAATATGAAAAGGGAGAAGAAGACTGAGAAAACAAAGGTTAAAGGCTTTTATTTACTTAAAGGAACTGACTTAGGGATGATGTTTCCCCTCTTCAAATACCTAAAAACATGTGAGAAATCAAGTTTGTTTGGACACATTACTTTGTGGCATCTAGAGTCAACATATGACAAAGAGAGAGGCCATAGGAATTGTTACCAAGATGCAGGCTGCTCTGGAGTTTAGAATCCAAATCGATTCCTGCAAACACCTTCATACAGGATCTTTATGCCGCCCATCACCCCCGCTCTTTACAGATACAAGTGGTCCATGCACATGAGTTAAAAATGAATTTGGTAATGACAGAGGTCTTAAATCTTGGTGAGGTACAACAGAAGCATAAAGTAGCCATACAGCGTGAATCTGGGTAGAGGGATAAGATTATAAAATAATCAAGGTTCAGCAGCAAGAACAAAATCCTTCAGAATTCTCAGCTTGCTGCTTCTGTTGTACACTGTACTGGGGTTTAAGGCTGTACACAGAGAACAAATACACCAGATATTTTCACCCCTGGTCACCTTTTCAGTTTGCCAAGATGTCATTGTTTTCCTCCTTGAAATACCAAACTCAACTCCTACTTCCTTATGGATGCCACACTGTTTCAAATTACCTGATGTGTTGATTGGTAATATGATAATATGAAATAATATGACCATAACAACAGTAATGTTTGCATTACAGAGTGAATCACCAATGTGACGATGTTTTGATTTAAACTCAGCCTCTATTCCCTTCTGTATTTCAACAACTGCACATAAGTGGACAACTTAATTTCTCTTGATATGTATTTATAACTGAAGAGCCAAATAACAGAATGTATCAGTAGAAATATTCCTCATCAGCATCCATCACATGCAGCATGTTAGATTACAGGTTTCTCAAAATGTAATTTATTGCTAAATTTTTTAGCTTGATTTGGGTGTCCATGCAAAAAAAAGCGCTAGCAGCAGGAGGCTATGTGTGGCTTCTGTGAAGAGAGGCTAAGGCTGGGCACCTCAGCCAATTTGTTGATGCCTCTGGATAAAACGTATTTAAGAAAGAAAAGAAAACACGGCACAGAGTGAGGAAGAACAGGGAACAAAAAGAGCAAGAAGCAGCAGAGGGAAGACCAAGGTCAGGAGGAGGAGGAAGAAGAGGAGGAGAAGACTCTCTGTGATACAGCAGATATGCACACAGCAACCGATAGGGAGGACCTGGGAAGAGCAGGTGGATATTTCCTTAAGGATCTGTGACTCATGGAAAAGAACACACACTGGAGCAGGGGAAAGTGTGAGACGAAAAAAGTATCAGAGAGAAACATTCACTTTCCTTTACATTTTGAATATTTTCCAGTTATTTTCTTATTTGAAGTTCTCACAATATTATAGAACATTTATTTACTTGGCCTCAAAACTCTGTTGTCACATGGGGATATAGGGTAACATGCACTTTGAGAAGAGTTTGCGATATAGCCATCAGTGTGACATGATCACAGACAGACTGTGGCGTTCCTAATGCTTCTCCATTAGTTTTATGCTCCAGGTTAAGTTACCTTTGACACTGAAATGCTTCAAAGCTTTTCACTGTCAGATGTCTAGTTAACATTTCTCCAAATCCTATTGCTGAATGTATTTTTCCTACTTTGGGTCATTTCATATTGGTCTCTCCAAACTTTGGCTCACAGGAGTTGTTGCCTTGTGTTTTAATTGGGGTGTTGGTCGACAGCCGGCTGAACATGAACCAGCAGTGTGCCCAGGTGGCCAAGAAGGCCAATGGCATCCTGGCTTGTATCAGAAACGGTGTGACCAGTAGGTCCAGGGAGGTTCTTCTCCCTCTGTACTCAGCACTGGTGAGACCGCTCCTTGAATACTGTGTTCAGTTCTGGGNAGGAAAGGGTCATTAGGCATTGGAATGTGCTGCCCAGGGAGGTGGTTGATTCGCTTTCCCATGGAGGTGCACGAGTAGATGAGGTCCTGAGGGACGTGGTTTAGTGTTTGATGGGAATGGTTGGACTCAATGATCTCATGGGTCTCTTCCAACCCGGTGATTCTGTGATTCTGTGATACCAGTAGTTCTCAGCCTAATACAGCATTCGGGAATGATAAATCAACCTCCTGCATCTTCATGAGAGGGAATATAAATGGCAGAAGAAAGGGGAGAGAAACTGATTTTTAGTTGCTGCAGGACTTCTGGTCTCACGAGACATTATTTTTACAGGCCATTTTATCTGTATCACTAACATCTGAAATATTTCTTAAGGAAGAGGAACCCTCCTTCCTCCAAACTGAAATTCTCACATGACTCCAGAAACCAGAACTCCTTTTTTTTGAAAAGAGTATTTTTTAAAGAAAAGGTTATTCCAAAAAATCCTAGCTGTAATGCCATTGGATAGGGAGACAAATAGATATTAAAGACTAAATTTATTACTAGTTTAGATCAAGAGAATCCTGTGACTAATCTAGTTGTTCTGTCTTTTCTGTATAATATTGTCTGTAATTACAGCTCTATAAAGAAGCTTTATGGAAGTTATCCATTGTCTCCATCACAACATTCTATAACTGTCCCTAGTAGCTGACTGACCATTTATTGCAGACTTTCATTTCTTGACTAATTGATATAGAGGAGATTGAGTTAATATGGGTGAATGCCTATACTTATAGATATATTTTATATATATAAAGCCAAATGCAAATGTGAACAAGCAATAACCAATACAAATTTAATACATGTCTAAGATTTTAATAACAGCTCTTGCACTGTCTCAGGGATAAGGTTCATGAACAAAACAGTGATAAAGGACTACTGCCTGTCACAGCTGCTAAAAAAGTAGAGGAAGAATAAGAAGGAAATAAAAGGAAAAAAAGTTTTTGTTAATTAAAAGGATTTTGCCTTAGAATCAAAGAGGCTGTGGGTGAAGAAATCTGCAGAAATTATCTAAGGCCGCCTCAACCTTAGCATTTATTATTCAACACCTCACTCATTGCCCTGATTATAAATATTTAATCACTCAACAACTGTAAGTGCTTGTGTCTTCCTGGAGGACCTGCAAGCATTAGGAAATAAAGGGATGGGGGGAACAGGGAGGAGGGGGACTAAAAAGGTAGAGAGCCTAAAAGATGTGTTGAGACTATGGAGGAACAAGTGAAAAGGTGTGAAGGACGCCACTGAATTGGGCCTTTGTAATCAGGTTGCATGAACACCTGAACACTAATTCATTTTGTTTCTATTCACTGGACTTCAAAGCCATATTTTTTTTATTGTGTGGCAGTCTCTGACAGAGGGTGCCCTTGGAGAACAGGCAGAAAATGTTATTAATGAAAGCAGAGCCCCGAGCAGTGTGAGGTGTCATCCGTGTACCCTCCTTTGTCTGTCACAAAAAAAAGCAGGCTAGTTTGGCAGGCTTTTGGGTCTATCAATAATGCATGAGAAGAATTACATACACCCTGATGCCAGGAGAAGGGAATGACAGGGAAGAGGGTTGTGTTACACTACTCTGAAAGTACGGTTACTTCCTATACGTCCTCCCCCTCCATATAGGATGCATGCTTTTGAATACTGGCTTATAGTACACGGGTTACATGCTCTCTGAAGGAGTGGTATTACTTTCTGTATATGTAAAGGGCATGCAGATTTTCCATTGAATGCTGCTGAGGTAGTGGAAGTATGCTGTTTCAGCCTGCAAACTGATGACATTTGTTGTAAGAGTTAGTTATGTATTATCACTGGGGAAAAAAGACCTTATAACAATAAGGAGGAAAACCCTCCTTGATTCTTAACACTTGAGAGTGTTTGATGTGCCCGCAATTTACCTTCATTGTGAGGATTTTGGTTTAGACACAAATGTATTTCATGTTCTTTTCCTTTGTTGTTTTTTTTTTTCCCCCATGTAAGAATGAGGAACTTCCAAAACCTCAACATATTCAAAGGAACAGCGTTAACTTAATGATACATGCTGAAAAATACAATTCTTTTTTAAATTTTGTTCTGTAACAAGAGCTGAACCCTTGAGGGCTTATTTCTTTCCAGACAATATTGTACATTTTTCATAATTTCTTGTATAAATATGTCCTCCACAAGCTCAGCCACCAGTGATTTGGAAAAGTACTGAGAGGCCTGTGTTTTCTTCTCAGAATTTTCAGGATACAGTGGGGGCACTCTGCACTTTGGCTCAACCAGTTCTGGTGCAGATTTTCCAAGAGATTTTTCTCAATGCATAGCTGGGATTTAAATGCTTACGTGAATATTTTGTGCAGCTCATTTCAGTCAAAGTGTTACTCCTGAAGACTGCAGAAGGAAGGCCTTGTCAGTTGCTTCAGCCTCCAGCTCTGAATCTAACACTGAGAAGTTTGTTATGAACCAAGATCTCTCATGTCCTAGGGTGACTGAAGAAGGCTGAACGTGCGTGAGGTTTAGTGCATTACACATATAAAATCTTCACTGGAAAAAAGTGAAGTAACTGGTCAAATTGGGTGGATTTGAGGATATATATCTTCCCTGTGTAGGCAATGGGAATGAACCAAGCTTACTGTACCTGGTGGAACTGGTTGGCATACAACCATGCCATCCTGACTGTGCCAGTTCTACTGCACAAGGACGTCTGCTCTTCCATGTTAGAGATGCTGTAACATGAAGCCCAATGATAAAGAAGATACATTTGAGATACTCAAATGCTATTGTTTGTGCTGTTCCTTCTAGCACAGGTGCATGCTGCCTGTGATGTCCAAAAGTTATGAGTGCTTTTATGATCATTAACAATGATCTTTTTAAAATGGAGAAGATGCTAAGATAGTAAAGAAAAAAAACTAGAACTTCACTTCCTTTATAGAAAGAAATTAGTTATTTTAGTAGAATTTGCAGGAATCTGCAAAGGAATCTATGAGATACTATTTTGAAGGAAGTAATATTGTCTCGTCCAACACAGATAAATAAGAGACTATTAAAGTTATGCTGTATCATCAAACGGGTACCTAAGCATCTTAAAGATTCATAGTTAGCCCAGTTTACTGTGATTCTACATTTGTAACATGCACTGCAATAGAAAGACATTACACATAGTAATAGGACCTTCCTCTTAAGCTGCCTCCTTTCTTTACAGTGGTTGTTTTGGATAAAAGCAATTTGAAAGAGTCATGATAAAGGGAAATGTATCATCACTATGGATGGATAGATGTCTGAACTGGAGCTTGAGGTGACTGTAGCTAATATTTCAATAATAGCACTCACAGTCCTCTTCTTTTCTGGAAGCACTGAAAGGATGGCTTGCCAGCTCTCTGTTTTTGCAAAAACACCCAGAGATCGAAGCCCACTGCCAGACTCAGATGTAGCATGGATATGACATGATCCCCTTTGCAGGCTTCAGAGTGCTCCTGAGAGATTCTGATAAGTCATGTCCTACTCCATCTTTGCAGGTATTTTTGCCTGTTTAGAAAGCTAACCCACAACTTGTACATCTTGTTGTAATAATGAATCTTAGCACTGCCTGTGGGCCGCCTCCTACTCGTCTTTCTGCTTCTCTCTGTGCCTGGGGTTGGTCACAGTCTGAGCGAAAAGCATGCTTCTGCTGTGGTGCCAAGCAGCCCCAGGCTTCTGCCAAGCAACTGCCTGTTTTGACTTTGGTCACTGTGTGTAAAATGGCAGATCTAATGAGACAACATGGAGCAGCTGGTTTTGGCTGTTCCTCTGGCACAAATGATTACAGCCACAACTTGGGGTGTGAATGACTTGTGTCTCAAAGACCATTTTCACTCACATAAACTCCTCTGAAAATTCCTTAGTGGGAGCAATTTTGTGGCCCCAGAGTCATATTTCACTTGTGTCAAACTCTCCTCTTTGTGCTTCTCCTGCTGCTGTTTTCTTCCTGGATGCATTTTGAAAAGGGCCTCCAGCCCTGCAGTGAGGGAGGCTCAGAGGCCCAAACATTCTCCCTCTACCTTCCATACAGTGTGTATCCTAAGATGTCAGCTCAGGAATCACCCCTCATTTGGGCTCTGTGAAGATGTTAGTGGCACCCACTGTCTGCAAAAAGGTATAAGCCATATATGCCACCAGCACACTGTAGTTCTGGCTTCAAATGTGAAGATATGATTAAGAGGTCTGTTCTTCCCTTGGTTCATGCAGATGAGTTATGTTAATAGAAGTTACACATGTGGACATCAAGGAGAACCTTATTTTTCTTGAAATTAATATATATGAAACTTTTAAAAATATTATTATCTTCAAGCAGCTCTGAAGTACCCAGTGCCCTTAAATGAACTTGAAAACGGTAATTTGTATCTTTGTAGTGATCATTAGTCACCCCAATTGTCAAACACTTCACCTGTCTTTGCTTTGCTTTGCTCTTTTTTTTCAGCGAATGAAGACAACTTGTGCAATGCAGTTTTGATAAAGTGAAAATTAAATAAAAACAAAACCCTATCTCCACATATACTGCACTTTTCTTAGTAAGATCAGTGCACAATGTGTCATCTTCCTCTCTTCTCCTTGGAGAGATAAAAAGTGACTCATTACCTTGCTTCACTTTAATATTTTAGATATATGAAAAGACAGAGACAGTAACAAGAGTCAGTGAACAGGAATATGAATGCTGGAGGTGGGGGAAGGTTCAGAGTGATACATAAAGAGAAGTTGAAGTGAAATAACGTTCTGGAGAATGAACACACTTGCTTTTGATGGGGGAGGTAGGGACAAGTGCACTTCTGTTTACTTAATTAGCATGCGGAATACTTTAGAATAAGTTACATGCATTTTGATCCCATATGAGTTATTATAATAGCTTGCCAACATAAAAACATTTGGAAATACCAAACAGTGTAGTGAATCTTTAAAAGAGCCTGTTTGCAATCAATGGTTGTTTTATGTTCCTATTAGAGAATGGAATGATATATAGCATTGCTGCATGATATACTGCACCTCAGTTTACTGAATTTCTCAGAGAAACAAACAAGACCATAATGACTCACAAGCACTGAGGGTAGTAGAGACCTGTGTGGGTTTCACAATAGTTTAGTTAATACTTCATAGCATATTGTATGCTGAAACACACTATCATCTTTTCACTCCTTAGTTCTAAGTCATTACATATGGACCCTTTTAACATATATTACTGAAAAATCTCTAATATAGTCTATCATTTTAGTGAATTTGATTAAATCTCCATGATGGAAAATAAGGTATCATAACACATGCACTTATATTGCAAAGGTCCTGCTGTAGTTGAGTCTTGGATGTCTTATTATGTTCAAACAAGCTGTCCTGAGAAAAAAATTTAGTGAGAAATGAACTTAAAGATCTAAAAGCATTTAGATCTGAACAAATTACTGAGCAAACTTGCCTTGCCTTGAAATCTTAGACTCATTGTAAAAGATGTTTAGTCTACTCTGACTGTCTGATCTATAAGGACTCTGTTCAGAGCAAATTTCCCTTTTCATAGTTTTGGCCACAGAGACTCCATGAGGCTTCTACAACTCGGCACTTAGACATCTATCAGGCTGGTTTTAGAGCCAAACGTTTCTGGGCACTTCTCCGGAGGAGCTTTGGCTCAAGACTTTGGCAAAAGCCACTAGAGCTGAGCAAAAATGTTGTCATGCCTACCTTCATGCCCTTATATGGGAGAGCCATTGACTGATAACATCAGATCTGCTTAGTCCCTAGTGGGGAACAGTGATATCACAGAGCGCAGAGTCCTTCCAGGCAGGATGACAGCAGTACTAGGGTATACACAAATGAATTCCTTATGCTTGCCTGTATTCTGCTAGAAATATTGGAGGGGGCTCTGGCACATGGGTTTGTCATAACTTGCTATGGATCTACTTGTATCTACAAATTGACTGGCATGCTAACAGATGGTCTTTCTTCTGTGCATTTATCTTGCTTAAATATGGCACTATCCCTGATGTGGAATGGCTGCTGGCTTCCACCACAGAGGTGGCTGCATTTCAATGTCAGACATAGGACCTTATGGGAGGAAAGAATTGTACAAATATCATTTGTTTCTCATAGAGTGTTTGCATGTTGCATCATGCTTCTAACGCTGATTTTCTTGTAGACTCTTATCCTTCTAAGACAGTATCAGATTCATTCTCTTCTGGTTCATATGCTGTGGTCTGAAACCCCTATGCATCAGGACAGGGAACAAATTCAGCTTAAAAAAGAATCCTAAACAGAAGCAGAAAGGAAGAACCTTGCTGCCTCTACAGTGTCTTCTACCAAGTTGTATGTAACAAGCCTAATGCTACCCCAGGCCTGTACAAAACTGAACTTTTCTAACGGACTAAAAAAATCTGCTGTTACCATCACTTTTCTTGAAACCTTTCACAATACCAGTCTCCTTTTGGCCTTAGAGTTCCAGCGTATTATATGGCTGCAGCAGGAGTGACCCTTTCTACTGAAACATGGAAAGAAATGGCTGACTCCCTTCCTAGAAAGGCTGGCATCAGGCAAATGGCACCACATCCTATCTCTGCTTTATATGTCTTCCAGAAAAGCTAGCTTCTCCTGTATACGAGGCTTTCTGATGCATAGTGTCTTGTCTCAAAACATTGCCACAGTGGCATGGTCACACTTCCCCTAGCTTGATGCCTTTGCCAATGCACTATAAATGATTCTACAAGAAACTCTGGCCAGTGCTCACTGGGCAGCCATTCATCTAGGACAGCACCTTCTGGAGAAGAGTGATTTCCAACTCCTCTGACCCTACGCAGAGACTGCTTCTTAATCCAGGTGCATCCCCATGTGCAATGCTCTCGGATTCCAAGACTCTGTGAGCAGCTTGTCACTTGATACATCTGATTACCATAGTCATTCTAGACTTTACATAACACCTCTACATACATGTTGACACCTCACATGATAGTCAGAGAGTTTCCCAGACACCCTTTGCAATGTAATGTTGCACCAAATTCATCAAAGCTGGCACAGGGAGACATAAATCATAGTTCCAAGCTCTGCCCTGGGTATTTCAGCTGTGCAGTCTCCCTAGAGGATGGCCAAAGCTTCCAGCTGCTGCTGACCTTACTTTTGTTTTTTCTTCCCAGCTTTTCTGTCATTGAGCAAAGCCTTAAGACAACACAGGGCCCCTGCCTGCAAGTGTTCTGAATCACTGTAGTTTACCAGCTGTGAAGGTTTCAACTCTACTTGTAGTTTGGGTTAGGTGCATCAGGTGTGTGGAGTACAGCTGAACTATTGGACAGAAAATATTTTCTACCATCTCAAAGGAATTTGGACACAATCTAAACTTTTACTATCAAAACCACTCAGGCATATTTGCTCCATCATTCCCCTATGACAACAATTCTGCTAGTCATACTTGATGTAAATAAAGAGCATCATCTTTTTTTTTTTTCAGCTTACATCCTCCTTTCAGTCTTCCTTTCAGTTAAATCTTTTCCTTTCAAAAAAATCTTGTTTTCAGCTATCAACTGTGTACAGAAATGGTTTATATTTTCATATTATATAATATTAAGTGTGGTTTTGTCTTTCCCATTATTTTTCCATGTGGTTCCCTTCTGATTACTTGTTTATTTGTTGCTCCAGATGGCATGCTTTCTTATCAATTGTCCAGGACAGAGAACAATAATTCCATTTGTGTGGAAGACCACAGTTACATTAAAAAAGACTATGACCTTATTATACAATGTCCTATGAAATATTTTCTGTATCTTCTGCCCAGACATGACTTGGACCTTGTTTGCTGCCATGTTATCTGTACAGTTCATATTAATTTTTAATTATCAACTTCTAGACCTTCCTCCTGGATCATTTCCCAGAAGATCTTCTATACCACAGATTGTTTCCCTACTATATTTCTTGTATCCAGCTGTAGAGCCATACATTGAAATGACTGGAAAATTCTTTTGTTTGCTCTCTCTTCATCCTGTTATAATTAAATCATCTAAATCTTCAGTCCTCTCCTTTACATCTCACGCACATTTAGTATCATCCACTAATTTTGTCAATATGTTGCTTACTCTGTATTTAAGATCATTAATAAAGATGTTACATAAGACCAAAGGCCGATCCCTCTTGCTCCCTGGTAGGCACCACTCCTCAATCATTATGCTGTGGTTTATCATTACCCTTTCTTTGCAGTCTTGTTTACCCATTTATCCATTAATGTTTGCTTTCAATCCACATAACTGTTCTTCTCCAAGCCAACTTCAATTAACTTTCCAAGTAAGTTTTGTCAGCCACTGTATCAAATGTTTTTCTAAAATCCAAATACATTACATCTGCTGCTTTCCCTTCATCCATTAATTTTGCTGCTTTATCCAAATATGTGAAAAGGTTGCCTAGCAGATTAAGGAGGAAATTTTCAAAGGACTCAGGACTGTGCTCCATGTTCATGCAATTTGCATATGTTAAAGGTATAGCAGGATTTTTTTGCCCAAAAATAAATTGCGAGGGTAAATCAAAGTAGTTGTTTCTGTAGTTATTCGCACCAGTTTCCAACATTTAGAGAACAAATGTCTAAATTTCTACCTGGAAGCCAACTGCATATGTAAACACTTGCAGATAAAAAACCAAAAAACACACATTATAAATATCTGAATATGTTTACTTATGTTAGTGGCTTTAATTGTAAAAAGAATATTCAGACATATAACTGCTATTGCTTAAAATTGAAATGCAGTGTAAAATGTTAGTATAAAGTTGCCTGTACAAATTAAATCTCTGATGACATACTCACTGTTACAAGAAAGTTCTTGTATGTAATGACTATGATCCTATTGTTGGTTGGATGATCAGAGACTTTTAAAATACCATTTTGGAAGACTTTTAAAATTTTATTTTAGTGTCAATCCAGAATTCTAATAGGGTAAACTAATTAGATCTTTCAATTACAGTTGTCATCAACAACAATCTTTCAATATTTGAAAACTGTTCCTATTTTAATTTTCTTCAGTCTATGTGATTTCCCTAACCCTTCATAAAATATTCTTAGAATGACAATAGCTCGATATGCTGGTTAACCGAGATGATCTGTCATTCACTTTATTTTCGAGTCCTGACATAATAGAAAAAGAAAAAACTTTTTTTAACTATTTCTTTCTTTTTCAAAAGATGAAGTATCTCAGCTGTCCTGGATAAGAGATTTGGTTAATGTCAGAACACCATGATATTAAGCCTGATGTTTTCCACGTATTGCAACTATGTGCTTCTCTTTAAACCAAATTTTGAGTAGCTTATTTGGTGGGCTTCTACTCTCTGTCCATCCAACCATTCATCTGAATCTATAAAGCTACTGTCTTTTTCAGCACTTCGAAGCAGATGAGTTTCTTTTCTTTCTTGCACTGCATATGATTAGGGCTAAGAAAAACATGTAGTGCTAAAGTGGCAGTACAGACTCAGAGGAAAACCTGTCTCTTAAGAGCTGTCACGTACCATTTTGTCCAGGCTGCTCATCTAAACTCATGGAGCTAAATTTATTCCTGTTATAACTCTATGTCTTCATTACAATTTTGGCCCCTTATGCCTTCTTTCTACCCAAGAGGAAGCATTTCTTCACAGTGTATGAACAACCAGTGCAGTATCTCTACTGATCTCGTCTTTTTTATGTAGTTGTGGAAACTTTCACTGCTTGTAAGAAAATGTCTCATAGCCAGAAGACCCATCCAGAGCTGATGCAATTACTAAGATTAGAGTTCTACCTTCTACAAGTGATCAGAATGTTCATTGGTGACATACAATCTTAAACTGGATAAATTGTCAGCTTGCAGCTGTAGTTTGATGAGCTTCCCAGCTATCTGCAGTGATTGCTTCAGCAGAAGGGTTGCATAGTATTAACCATAGAACTGAGCAAAGTGAAATGTGTTGGATATTTAACTTTATCAATGATAAATGGGAGTATATTCTTTTCCTAAACATATTTACCCTGTTTTCACTCTGTATCAATGTCCTGGCTCTGCAAGGTTAAAAATACAGAAAATAAATGACCTTCCACTGTGCCTTGTAGTAACCGTATAACTTCTTAACAATATTTGAGATGCACAATGATCTGGTAAATCCCATGTACTGACAAAGGAATCAACCTTATTATCACAAGATTTTTTCAAATGGTAAGAAGGAATATGGTAAGAGATATTCTGGGAAACAAATAAGCACACAAAATGCAATATAGAGCAGATATGAACAGCAGATAGGTCTTATAGAGAGATGTGGTGTTATGAAACAGAAGCTGACACAATTTAAGCCTACAGGTAGGAAAAAGAATTCTTGGGAAATCTTCAGCAGTGCTAAGAGCCGTGTAAGGGAATGAACAGAAGATAAGGTTTTTAGTTCTACTCCTTCTGTACTTCTACAGCTTTGAAAATCTGAACCAATTAATATCAGAAATATGAATACTTTTTCAATTCAAATAAGAATCAAAATAAAATGAATAATTTACTGTATTTTAAAATAAATAATAATAGTAGAACATATTTAGAAGTCCATTACTTTCATAAGAGCAGGCAGGAAATCTTCAGACTTTAAGACGTGGGAGTTACTGTGCATTCTCATCAAAGTCCTAGGGAGGTACTCAGCATTGCCTTTCATTTATCGAGGACCGGATTTTGCCATTGTCACTCTAACTGAGGACAACCTTATTCCACAAGTGATCTAATTGACTCAGTGTCAGAATTTGCCTCTAATTAAGGATGTTCTTGTGATTAAAGTACAAGGTGTATGTCAAGAGACTTGTCTTTTCTGTATGCTTGTAAAAGTCAGAAAATACTTCTAAATCAAATGTTAAAATCTCATATTAAATGAGGATGCCTCTCTTTTCTATTGCTGTAACTGAAAAAAAAAAGCCCTGATATCCAGAGGCCGTAGCATTTCCCAGTCCAGTTAAATTCAAAGAAAGAAGTACTGAACTGTGTGTATATACATCATTATTTGTCACTTGAGAGTAGTCTCAAGACTTTAAGCACCAGAAACACAGGCTGCTGGTTGAAGTGATAGAAAAGGAACAACATTGAAGAAGTAATTGGCCAGATATAAGAAGATGGCATAACTCCAGGTCCCAGATTAATAGAGACCTGTGAAAATATCCATTTATAAACACTTGTGTCTCAGTTTGCTTTTTGTTAAATGGTAATAATAATGCAGCCCACCACAATTATGTTTTGAAATATAGTCCTCTGTGGTACGTATTTTATTGAACAATCTGGTTATCCAGTATTGTATTCAATTACTAGTACTTCAGGGCAGATACTTCTTTTTGGCTCTGGAATTTCACAGTTCAAGTATGCAAAAATTGTAGGCATGACTGTGACTGATACTATAACAGAAAAACTAAAAATTAAGTAAGTTATTTACTGTTTATATGTACTCTTAATTAACTTAAAGAGTGTAAAAAGTAATTTAAACAAGAGAAAATAATATACATGGTACTGCTAGTAAGTTAGTTCTCTTTAACAGCTGTTGCTGAATAAAATTTCTCCTAGGAAATGGTTGCTTTTTGTATCACATAGACAGGGTATTCCCCCTTCCTCACTACTTGCCACCTCCCTACGGCAACTTCAACCGGCAGCGTTTTCAACTGCAGATGAAAATGGTGAAACCTGAAAAGGAGCTGGAGGTCTTTAAAACCTCCTTCTAAGCCAGAAAATTGATTGGAGATCATAGAACTAGGCAAATCTGCATAAAATGTAAATTGAAAGATAACATGCATGAACAGGAGACAACATGCTTTATGTGCTGAGGAGATGTAGTTTGTTTTATATGCATCATACCATTGGCTGATTAATGACTTTTACTTTTCAGTCATGGGATCCGTTTCTAAAAACAACAGAAGTATTAGGTGATCATTGATTCGCTCCTTAGCTGATGGTAATGATTATCAAATGTTACCATGCTGTCAGTCTATTTAAACCTCTTGAAGAATGAATTAAGCACGGAAACTAAATAACCTTGAACTCTCCTTCAAGATCCCATTAAGATACAGTAGCATACGAGCTACAGGTAAACACTGTGCATGCCCTGAAATGAGGGGGTTCAATACACCACACTAAGTCACATTCCAGAGGAATGAAGTAATTGGGGGAAGGGGAGGAAGCCAAGGGATAAAAAAATCCATAAACATACAGTGGGTTACATTTTTAAAACACTAGCACATTCTAGCAATAGTATATACTGTTGCGTATCTTCAGGCTTACATGCTGGTATGAATTCCACTGTTGTGTAGCTTAGTTTCACCCTATTAGACTGTTGTTTATTCAACTGAGTATGTAGGTGTCTAACCATAGATCTTACATATTTAATTACTTAATTTGTAGGCAGAGTTGCAGAGGTAATTTTAAAAAGATATTTCTAGTTACCTGTTTCCTTCCCCATTACATTACTGAAATACTGACAACAAGTTAAAAGAAGTGTTTCAAAAACACAAATGGGAATTAATTGTCCAAAACCTACTGGGTCACAACAGAATTTATTTTAATGACAGACCACTGGAAACTTGACAATTTGCTCTTGAAACAACCTTATCTTTTGATGCTGTCTTAAACATAGTAGTGGCTACTTATGTGAGATAACTATTAGCCCATGTCTACAATGAAATAGATATATCAAAGCTATGTCTTGTGACATTTTTGGAAAACACATGTATGCATAAATTTTTGCTGAACACAGAGATGAAACCAGAAGCAAAATAGTAGTGCTGGTGTTGATCTGTAGTGTTCTGCTCCTTTTCTTCCATATTTGCTTTCTTTCATCAGTTTTGCATGTATATGCTTGACTAGGGATTAATAGGTTTGTTAACAGAGCAAGGATGGAGGTCTGGAGAGGGAGAGAGAAGTAAGGGGGAAAAAAAACCAAAAAAAAAAAAAAAAGAAAGAAAAACAGCCTGCAGACAACTTAAGATGTGAATTTTCTTGGCTCAGGCTTTGAAGATAAAGTAGTGCCCTAGGGACTGTGGTAAAAAATAAGCTCTCGTTTAGGCATCAGGCACAAACTGACCAGCCTCCAATCAGATTTGTTCTACTACGTTTCATTGAAGCAGCAATGTGTTAATGTTTTTCTCATTTTAAAGTCACACTGCTTTATTTATTTATTTTCAGTTCAGAAGAATGCAACTGTGATCAGCAATTTTAGCTCAAATGATGATTATGTGCATTGATAATTTATTTTACTAGTCTGTAAATGCATTTCATTGTCTACATGCAAACTTATCAATGGTCTTTATTGCCATTTGCTGTCATGAAATGCTTCTGAATTCCTCACTAATCTGAGCTGTACTAATATGAGGCTTTGAGGAACCTTGAGATGTATTCCTAGTTCAGCATAAAGGAGGAGTGATCTGTTGGTCTAGACAGCCTGACCCTTTCCTACTCTTCTAAGCTTCTGGAAGTGAAGACACGTCAGAGAAAGGGGAATGAGCATACAATCCTATCTTCCAGGAGCAAGAAAGCAGTGAGAGATGCTGACTAACTCTTGATTAGCACTGGTGGTATTGTGGGATTTAAAAGCTTTTTTTCACACAAATTTGTATGGGTTTAATTATTGAGATCTTTGAATATTAAATACTTAAAATTCATCAGTGTGTATGCTGTTAGCCTGCACTGACAGTCAGCTTAGGTAGGTCATATTACCTTGCATTTTCCATGGATAATGTGTATATGTGAACAGAAGTCTCAGACTCTAGTGGGTGCCTGGTAAATTCATAAGCTTTGGCAATTTGATACTAAGCCAGCTGCTGACTAAGCTTAGTGTCGGACAAGCTGACCTGATCCCTCAGGTCTTACACTGACCAGATTTGGTAAAGTTTGGGCACTTGTTCTCAGGTCTTAACAAATTAATTAGTGCCCAGAGCAGTACCTTATGACTGAATGATTCCAAACAGTCACAGCAACGGGACTATTGAAATAAACATTCATGAAAACTACACAAGGGAACATGACAAGGCTTTATTTAATTTGCAAGTCTAAAGATTAAAGACCTGTTGTCTGGGGTTTTCAGTCGTGCAATGGAGTTTTTCTATGCACAATACTTATCTTGTCTCTATCTCTCTGCTGTTTGAGCACTTCCCAGACTTTGATATTTATCTCTCTCTCAATACCTCTGTGCAACATCAAGTATTTCTACCTCTGTTTTGCAGAGTAACAAGAAGTGGGATAGGGTCTAAGGTCAGACAAGAAGAGTGCAGCTTAGGTAGGAACTGAATGGTGACCCAGGCTTAGTACACTACCCATTAGCCCTTTGTCTCCCTTTGTTTTCATGAAAAGATTTTTAGACTGCTGTTGAGTTTCTCTCTGAGACAGATCACTAAAATGGACAAGAAGGTATTTGTTTAAAATTTTATTCTAAAATACAATAACAAGGAAAAGAGGGATTTGGGAGGTAAGCAGTCTTATCATGGGAATTCATCAAACAAACACATCAAGGCATAATTGCTTCTACACTTAAAAAACACCCAGGCAATCCGTGTACTTTAAAATTCATAATTGTTTTACAAAACTAAGAGATAACACACAGGGAGAAAAAAGACTTTATAGATACATGAAAAGGAATTGCTTTTCTATAGCAAACAGCATATGTTCAAGTAAATGAAGTCAAAGAAAAGATCTCCAAACTTTAAAAATGTCTTTAAAAGTCATGATGTAAGTTTTTGAGGATTTTTTTTTTAAATGCAAATGAAAAAAATGAATCTCCCCCTTTTTAGCCTGTGCCAGCAGTGTCTGGTAAAGTGCCATTCTAGCTTATCCCTTTATATTATATTCTGTACTGGTACCAAATAGTGTCAGACACTACAAGGAAACAAAGATCTCTCTATTTTCAGTGAAATGACAAAAGCAAAAGTAAACAATAGAATGATGGGTCCAAAGCATTATAAGAAATTAAAGACATGTATACAGTTCATTCAAGAAACACTGAACCAAGTGGTATACTTATGGAACACTCATGGTCATTCAGCTGCCTTCCTCATGACCTTTGTTTCATTTCTACTGTAACGTGCTTGTTCCATATTCCTCCCAGGGCAGTACTGGGCACTATCTGAGCAGATTATAAGCAAGAAAAGTCCCTATCTTGGAACGCTTTTGATCTGAACAGATTGTGCATATAAATTAGGAGGATTGTGACAGGGAATAGAGGTTAATGTCTTGAGACAGAAATTGGGATTTGAACCCAACTTTTTTGAGCCCAGCAGAAAACAGAGTTTCTTCCTTAATGTGGATCTTATGTACTGGGAGTAGGTATTCCCACTTTTACTAATGGTATGTAGTCTATTGGATTAATTTTAATTTTCAGTTTTGTAAATAAGAGGAAATTCAAGTCTAGTATGTCTAATCCTACACTTCTTATTGATTCAAGCATAATTCATATTGTTTTGAATCAGTCTGAGTGGATATTTTTACTTATTACTCATCACACTGTATTTTCTATCAATAGTGTCTCCAAATACCAGTAATGAGAAACTCTTCACAACAGTGTCTCTAGGCAGCATCATGATTATGGGAATATTTTACATTTTTTAATGTTTCTAAGCTCCATATGCACTAGGAAGACTAGCTTCAGAGTGCAAGAAGGTCAGACAGGGGCAGCTCTTTTACTGCAGTATGTTCTTCTGCATGTTGCATTCTTGAGTTTCTGAGTTTCCCTCCTGTTTCACAACTCTACACTCTTTCCATTAAGAGTGAACCTCTTCCACCTCGCGTGCTGCTCCAGTGAACCACATGAGTTCCTGTTTGCTCTAGGAGATTATTATGCAAACCCCCAACAGTTAAAGTGTTAAATGGTCATGAATTTTGTCCCTTCATTTGTTATTTCTCTGACTTCCTCTTGAAGGCCTCCTGGAGACCCCAAAATGCTCATCTTAAATAACTGTGGACCTTATTTCTCTCCACAAAATGAAAGGTCTATATAGAAAGACAGGATCATAGGAAACAAGATTCCACCTCATGTACTTGGGGCAGGACTTTCCCAAGATAGTTTTCATGCAGAGAAATTATGAAATGCCTCATTTGAGAGAAGAACTTTTTAGAAGACCTTAAGAGGTCTTTTAATATTCCTTATTATCACCTATCTGTTCTTGGAACACATAAGCTGATCATCCTCCTCCTACCTTTGTGCAAGGTAGAACCTAGTAGCTAAAAGAGATTTGAACGGTATCCTCACAAAAGCACCATATCCAACTTCTCCCTCAAGAGCGTTTTTAAAGAATGTAGCTATATGAAAAGTACTGCGGATTTATAAGAGGTAGAAGGAAATAACTTGTTTGGAAGGATTGCAGTAACCTAATTACACATTCTCTAGGCTATGTCTAGTTTGCCTGAGCAAACTGTACTGATAAGTACATCAAAGACCTCACTTTTGCCTCAGTGGTGAAGGGTTAATATCAATTTGTCTTTCCCACTCAAGTGTTTCAGGGACAGGTATAAGCAGGGTTGATAGAGAAAAAGTTAAAATAAGATGAATGTGTGAGGAAGAGAGGAGGCTGAGGTGAGGAAAATTAGGTCTGGTTAGCTAGCTTTTATCCTTCCTAGCTCTGAACACTGGGCAAATATTTTTCCACTTAATTAGCTGTACTATCAGCAGAAAAAGGCACAAGTGAGACTACCAGAAATAATGCCTTTAAAAATTACTTACTAATTCTCATTTCAGAGATGTCTTCAAATTTCTTTGTGAAGAAAATAAATTCACAATGAGAGTGAATAACAGAAAGTTATTAACAACTGGGAAAACACTGATCATTTAACCATAATGTCAGTGGTGTACAGCCAACATTGATTTCACATAAACATCCACAGCAACTATATTCCAAAAAGAAACAAAGAGGAGGAATTAAGTAAACATATTTTGACATGTTTTTCACTGTCCTATATATGAATGCCACGTGGTAAATGTTATTCTGACTTTCAGACTCCCAAAAAAGACAAGTTAAAGATCTCTGACTGAAGTCATCAAGGATGCACATGTTGTTAAAATGTAGCATGTGCTTAAATATTTTGGACTCTGCGGTGTTAAAGCATGGCACATCTACATTTGCCAGTTTAGCATATCCTTTCCTCATTCTTCTTTGGATACTTTTTATGATTTTTGTTTGATTTCTTCACTTCCAGAATTGTAGAGTCTGGAAAATGAAGGAATGTGAAGAATCATTTGTTTTTACGTGGTAAAGAGGAAAAAATAATTAACAGAATAATTGTTATTTCCTGAAATAATGACTTACATGGAGCCTTTCATCAAATGCTGCTATTGCTTCTAATATGATTAGGCCAATGAGAAAAGGAGTTAGGACAAATTGCTTGGATCTGTTTTATGGACGAGAAACTGCAGACCAGCAGTCCTAAAATTATGTCTTCACAGCACAGTTCAGAGGCACTTACAGGCAGCCCAGCTAGCACAGACTAAGTTGGTATATTTTAAACCCAGTCTTGTACAAAGATAAAAGGTCCTGCAGGTAGGGCAGCACCTACTTGTAAGTCAGCTGATATTTCTCAGTGAAGCAAATTAGCTTCAATATCCTACTGCTTTAGCAATACTGCCTCCAGTTCTGGACTTAGCAGTATGAAGGTAAGCTGGCATATACTCATTCAGACAGTGCCTTGCTTAGTCACATGCTCATGTGAAAGGACTGTAAAAGTGACAGTCAAACACATATTTTGAATGAACACTTGGCTATTCTCCCACTACTGCAAGACTGACTGAGGTAGATATGAACGCATTACAAGGATAACTAATATTACTCACATTGCAGAGAGTGAAATACAGCTGTGTTCATAGCTACCTCCTCATTTGCAATGGGAATGAATCTCACTTTAAGCTTGGATGCTGGAGTCACTTTTCCAGAGAATCAGGTAGCTTATCCACGGCAAAGCTGAGTCCTGGGGCAGCTGAGATCTGACATCTGTAGTGTACTCAGTTCCTTCCACAACTAGGCTGTATAGGTCAGGGGTTGAAATGATTTTTGTGATGACATACAGATACATAAGACACGCAGTCTCTCTGGCAACCAGAGAACTGAAGAGTCTGATTATGTCCAGCAGTCTGAATAAAGGATGTTTTAGCTTCACTGCAGCATACTTCTGTCTCTTTTCCATGGCAAGAAGGACTTCAGTGACAGGGTCAAACAGCTGTCGCATGTTGCACAAACCTGCAATGGGTAACTGATACAGTTATAGTTCATGTAGATTAGTCACACCCAAAGAAACTTGCTTTCAAAGAGGGAATGAAAAACAAAAACATTCCTCAATGGGTTNTTTCTGAGTGACCAAAATGATCATATTAACTTTGTTATTCACAAAAAGAATGTGCTTAAAATGCTTATGTAAGTCTTGCCTGGTTTCCATTGTAACTATAAGAAAACTTTAAAATTATTTCAAGACATAAATCAGGTTAAGAATTAGTATTTGCAATGTATAATAATGTGTCTAACACTTTAACAAATAGTACAGTACCGTACAAAAACATGCAATGCAATAGCTCCCTTATTTATTCCTGTTTTTCAGAAAGCAGAAACTGTTCTTGCCATGCTTTACCCCTATTATATTCCTTCTTGGGAACCTGAGACCTTTTGAATCTATCTTCTGACCCATTTTAATATGCAGCAGAACAAAAGGATCACAGTGTCACCGATTAATACATTGTAAAGTGAAAGCCATAATTACAAATAGCAAAGGGAAAATGTATGCGTATAGATAGAGGGGAAAAGAGTACCATATGCAAGCACAAAATTAATATTTTTTCATCATATTTATGTTATTTAACTCTTCCTCCCCCTCTTTCTTTCTCTTGTCCCCTGTCAAAGAAACCTTTCTTTCAATAGTCTCTTCAGACATGGAAGGGGACACCAAGGGGAAGGAAGAATCAGCTTTCATTGATGCCGTGACTAAGGGCCATGGTCTTGGCCTAGACCCCTGACCCTCATGTCTGTAGCATTATACACAGTGTCTGGTGTGATCGGCACAACCTTGTTATTCAGCTTTTGTACTGTGCATATTTAATTTCAAAACACATTCCAATGGCAGTGGGGAAAAAGCTCACCCTCTTTTAAGTATATGATTCACCAGCTCTTTAGAGTCAGTTGGTGGCAGATGGGCAAGTGTGAAAACTTCTATTTGTGATCTCACACTATATAATGAGCACAAGCCACCACTGGAATCACAGTTTCTACATGGAGAGCCCTGGCACTCTCTTCCCTCTCAGAAATGGTTCACTTAACTTACACCACAGCAGGAGCTGTGCCAGTAGGCCTGGATGTGGCCACTGTCCCTCGCAAGCATCCCAAAGATCACCTCAGGCTTTCTGAAGCTTCTCTGCATGAGCTCTTTGCCAACTCAGTGCACTATGCTGCAAGGCAGTTTTTGTACTTTATGCCTTGAAGGACCTGGCACCACAGCTCTACCTTGCCACCTTGGGTGTTCCTATACCACAGAACATATAGCATCTGCTCTCTGCCACTGTTAATCAACTATGTTATAAAGCAGCAGTATTGTTGCTAAAGTGCTTCTTATATTTGAACCAATAAATCATCCAACTTTCACACAAAGTAGTCAGAATCTGTCCTGGAGTCTACAAAACAGAGTGGTTTCCACTACAGCAAAACACCCAGTCTCACTTGGGAGTGGAACGTTTAAGCATACACGCTCTGTGACTCAGGGCCTAGGTTTCAGGCAAAGTTTTAAGAGAGAGGATAAAAATAATGAGATTTCTAGAGAAACTACACAAAATTAAATTTGTCAACAGTCGTATCAAAGACTATCATTGTACTTCTCTGTCCTTATACCAGCAAAATGAAAACATTCTTTTGTGCAAGTTGTCTGCTGGGAAAGTATGAATTTTCACCATTTACAATAAGAACCTTTATAAATTTGACTAATAGAACATGAACATTTCTGAAATCAAAAACATTTTACATTCTTACGTTGTTGGTATTGATGGTATCTATTATAGCGCATTGGTTTGCAGACCCTAATCAGGAATTGGAACTTGATTGTGCAAGGCACCGTACAAATAAAAAGAAAACATTCTGCACCCCAGTGATCTTGACATTCATGGTGTCTGATAGGATCCAAGAAATTTAAGGGATAAACAAGGAGAATGAAGTGACAATAAAGGAAGTTATTACAGCAGCTGCAGCTCAGCTTGCTATGTATCTGCTCAATTTAAGAGAAGGAAGTTTTATTATTTTTTTCTGAGTCTTCAGCTCCTTCCAATTTTTGGCAAGGACCACAGACCTAATCTTGTGAAGTGTTGAATGCCTCCAGTGATATCATCATCCCCTTAGTGACAGCCCGCAGAGTAGAAGGACTAAAAATATTGTAAAATAAGGAAGAAAACAAGAGGTGCTGGAAATCTGAAGATAAAAATTGTTCTTGAAGAATTTGCTGCCCAGTTAGGTAGCTTTTGTCTACAAAAAAGCTTAAGGTCAATGATAACAAGATTCAGTACCCAGGGATGAATTGATCTTCACCCTCTTCTTGATGTATGCCTAACCACTTCTTGATAGGCTTACTGCAGGTCAACACTGGGCAACAATATATTTGATATCTAATATAAATTTTATCAATAAGTAACTCTAAAAACCTAAGCGAAATATTTTTGCATATAAACAGTTTTTAGGACCATCGTTTGCACTGCAGGAAGAAAGTAAAATATTAGCTAATCCGAAAAAGGAAAAAGTTGTAAGACATCAATAAAAATATCCAGTAAGCTCATCTATCATTGCATTAACATAGGGAGTTCTTTCTGCAACTTAATAGAAATCTCTTCAGTGCATGTTCTTTTCCTTTTTGCTGTAATTTATGTTAAAAAGTCATAAAATATGATTTTTGCTTTGCTTATACTTACTGTTATTATTTGTGGTTGCACCTCAGATGCATGGGGGCTTTTTATACAGTCACAGCAGGTCATCTCTAGGGTTTTTAATAATAGTAAGACCAACAAAGACACCAGAGGAAATAGAATTTAAGAAAGTGAAACCTGACAGTTGTTATATGCTCGTTCAAATTAGACGAATTTTGTTTGTCCTCCAGCTCTTGCCATTAAGAATGTGGTCTGACTGGATTCATTCTAAAATTAGAAAGATATCATGTCAGGCATCATCAGAACTCTGGCTTTCAGATAATGTCAGTCCTCTTAAAGTTTACCATATCATGTAGAGACATTGTAGTTTATCTTCAGGCATAACAGGTCAAGGTTGAAGACATGTTTCAATTCAATGGTAGTTTGCCATCATAGATTTTTGTCCTTTTATGTGTTTTTGTGCCATCCATGATCAAACTGTGAGTGTTTGCATTCATGTCTTCGGACAGCATGGGATCTAACCAGAAAACCAGATACAAACAGTCCCTGCAATGTCTCGTGTTTGTAGTCCATGTTGATTCTGGATTCCAAATAATTTAATGTCATCTCCACTTTTCAGTTTGCAGGGAAGTTAAAATAGACATTTTTATTTAATTAAGCCACACAGAGTATGAGTAATATAGAGATTATTAACAAATATTTTTGAAGAAAGATAAAGCAGTGTGTTCTCGCTCACTCACTCTAAAAAGCCTTGGCCAAGAGCCAATTATTATAAACTGGTTGAGCTGGCATGAAGCCAAGAAGCTGATAATTCAGCATGAAGCCAAAATGGATGGCTTTTCTCCCATTCTCCTCATTCAGTTATAGCTTGTGGGTGTGACAAACGTCTCCACCACCCAAATTTTCAAAACTACTCATGGATCAAACGTGTGTGTGTCTGTGTGGGCGGGGGTGGTGCTGGGGGAGATCTGCCATGTATTGTGTATTTAGAAAAGGATATGACACGCTGTTTATAATCTAACAAGAGTTCAACTGCTGCCTCATTTTATTTTGTGAGGCAGATGGCAAACTCAGATGTCCTCTTCCTGGGTCTGATATTCTCCTTTGATACTTGAGAGAACTTGTATGACCTAAGGTTGCACAAGACTGTTGTCCTTTCAGTGCACTGAAGTTAATGACAGGTCTCCCATGAGCTCAGCATTCAGCAGAGAATGGCACAGCATCCCATCCAGACTTTTTGACTTTTATCTTGTTTATCTCTGATTTCATTTACCTCAAACAGACAGTGGTAAGTGCAAAACAGCATTGAGACTGCATCCCCCTCTGCTCAAACACTATGCATAGTGGTCTGATGGGAAATTGCATCTACCCAAGTGGGAGGGAGGGTAGAACCAGGGAAGCATCCTGCACTTGAAGCAGTGCCATAGTAACACAGTCACCTGCTTATCATGGTGGCTGTAAAAGCAGCTTCAGGTAAGGATCCTATAGCCAAGGTGGTAAACTTGATGGAAACATTTTCCCTTTTTTCCCTCCCATTTCCTCCTCCATAGAGTTTGCATGATAAAGTGTGGTCTGAACTATGCTGGTTATATCAGTAAAAGCAGGAACAGATTTAGAGGACAAGAGGCAGACTTAGATGTCAATGGACAACTTTCCACACTTTAGACATTGTGTATGCAATTTATCTGGAGTAAGTATACAACTTTTATCAGCTCTACCAGTCTCTGGAGCCTGTTACATACCTTTCCTTCAACTTCTCTAGCCAAAGATATTGAACAAAGAAAGGCTTCTTCAAATCTGGAAAAAGCTGGAATATGCAACAGTGATCTCTCTCCTCACCTACATTGATCTTACCCAGAGTTTTCCTCTTCATTGAACATTGTCTTCTACACAAGTCCTCAAAAGCATAGATTTTGAGTTTACCAGTGAATTTCAGCTGAAATAGGTTAATGGGAACATGGCAGAACAGCACCTTAGGGTGCAACTAAGAGGGCAATTAACTGGGAGATCTTTAATACAGACAAATCTTTTACCTTTTAATACTCTGTGATCCAGGATTTAACTGGCAGCATTGTGTGGCTCCAAATGGTGGGTTAAAAGTTGAAGAAATGAAATGACAGCATGGTAAAACACTGTTTCTGAAACCCTCCATACTATATTAAATCCATCTCTTGTCCAGTTTAAGAAGCCCTGGAATAGCACAGGGTTTAAACTTGCTTAACATTGCACCAGAAAGCAGATAGAAGTAGTCAAAACTGTCCTTTCAATCACTCTGGTCTCTCAATGTGCTCAGCACTCAATGTGCTGAAAACTGTGGACAGTACCCAGGAGATGAAGAAGGCTAACAAACTGATGCAGCATGAACATGCAGGTGGCTGATCTCACAAAAGTCATTACACATGTGGTTACCAATGACCCCTGCTTCTACCACAATGCACTTATTATATATAGGAACTAGTTGGCCATTTATCTGAGCAGATACAAAGAGAACTTCAAATGGTTAAAGTAAATGGAGTTGTGAAAGACAGAGTCTACATGAACCAATATGTTTTCTTTATTCCTTTTTTTAAAGTCAGTGATGGATATTAATTGGAGTTCTAAAATAAAATAACCTGTTCACCCAGCTTGCCTAATGAAGATGCCTTCAAGATTTATAGTCAGGTAAGTATGACTAGAAACTCATATGTCAGTCTTGGGACCAGGTTCAAGCTTGTGGATAATTATTTAATGCAAGTTAATATATTATTTCTTGCAAATCAAACACAATCAAATGGAAAAGAACTGCATGGCCAGGTTCTCAGTGAGATTGTCTGTGCCTCTTAAATGTATCAATATAGACCTCAGTTAGATGGAGGGTGGTGGTAGCAATACCAAACACAGCTGATTATGATAAGGAAGTATGATATTCTCAAAAGAATGCATAGCCATTTGACTGAGGACTTTGGACCTGTTTGTCTCTTATATTACTCCCACTTTTAAACACTGCAATTGTTCCAAGGGCAGTGGGGTTCTTTAAATTTATAACTGCAGTGATGCACGACAAATCAAGGCTATGAACTCAGGAGGGTCTAATTATTTTGTTTTCCAGTGCAGAAGAAGGGTGTGTTTTATTGCAGACAGATTCCAGTTATATGATTACAAAGGATTAATGCCTGGTAAGAACTGCAGGCTTTGGTCTCCAGGAGATGGTCCTTGATTCAGCAGGGTGCTTAAGTACTTGCAGAATTTTGAGTAGTAAGCAGCTCCATGACTTAAAAAGAGGTCTAACTTTAGAAGATGTGGTTTAGTGGTTGAAGGCGCGACCTGGGATTCAGGGCATTACGCATTCTAATCCCAGCTTTAGTGGTCTCTGTGGTCTTCTCTATTTTTAATGTGCAAATAGTAATCCTTAAGTCATGAAAAGTGCTAAGCTTTATTACAAAACAACATGTTTCACTTTTACTTTTATTATTGTTCAATCTCTCCAAGTGTTATACTTACCCCCAAATGCTCTGATTTTGTAACTTGCAGAGTGTTTCTGGTTCATGTCTGGTACTGCTCTTAATCAACCTTTTGTCAAAAGGATAAGGGGAGACTTCCCACTGGTTGCTCTGCACTCTACAATGTATGGTAGAGCTCTCCAGCTATCCAAACAAAGTTGGGAATGACCAAGAAATACACTTTCTCTTGAGCAAATGCAGGCAACAGTTTTCTGACAGCTTGACTGGCAACTCTGTGAAAGACAAAGATTGATCAGAAAAGACTTGCTCAGTTGATAAATTGGTCTTATGTAGGGACAGGTAACTCCAACATGAATAGGCATCCTCTTAAGACTAATCTGGATAGTAAAGGAAATGCAGGTCCCTTCTAAGCTCTGGAAACGATTCTGTGCTATGTGTCATCATTTCATTTATAAAATTTGTGCTAGTGATCAAAAAGACGGCTAGTGTATATCCTAGTTTTCATTCTACACAGCATGCAGGAGCCCCAGAAAGAAAAGAGATGTTTCTGTGCCAAAAGTTCTGTCATCAGATCTTTTCTTTTGATTTCCATTTCTTGGACTAGACTTGTCCACAGTCAAGGTAATAGCAGAACTGAGTGGAAGATTGACATTGTGTATTCTAAACCTAAGAAGTGTATTCTAAGTAGAAGAAGCTTATCTGAAAAAAAAAAAAAAAAAAAAAGTGTTCTTTGGTCCTGAATAGACTCTTGCCCTAGCCAGCAGCTAACTTACAGATTCTTTCCTTTTTTAGAAGCTCCTATAGACTACTTTGAGCTCTCAGAAAGCTGCTGTATTTCAGTAATTACTACAAAGTTTGGTAAATATAATATGATGCAAATTCTGCAGTTTCCCAAAAGCACAATCTAAGCGTAGAATGTCAGATACAAAGTGCTTGTTTGAACACTAAAATCTTGCTTTCACATTTTTTATATAAATGTGAATGAAGATGTGAATAAAACCAGAGCAATACAGGCAAAATGTAAGTGAAAAAAGACAAAGCAATTTACCAGAAGTTTGTTGTATAGATTTTATGCTGTGTTTCTTAAGTGGAATTTGCTATTCTTTATCTTCTTTGTTAACTTCAGATTTTCAAATATCTGGGGACTGGCAAAAAGTAAAGTAGGTAAAAAAATATTGATGATTAATTTTTCTAGGTTTTGCTTGTTTGCTGAAAATTCCTGTTAAAATCTTCAATCATGAGTGATGATGAATGGGTGAGTGTGATGCAACAGAATACAAAGTGGGATATGGGCCTTTTGTCAATGTTGAATATGTTCGACTGACCTATCTGGATATTGGTATACTACTGAAAGCTTGTACTGCAAAGGTTCATTGCCACAGAAACAAAGAAACATGACACCCTACAGAAATGTACAAATACTGCAATCAGGAATTGACTCTCAGACAGGAACCTGAGAAATGAATTCAACCTGAGTTTCAAACGTTTGTCCTTTGGGATTGTAATAGGAGGCTTTATTGCCTTCCAGTCACTTTTTAGAAAGAGCCTGATCTGTGGACTTGTTGTAAGCAAACCTACTGGGTGGATCCCTCTGGGAATACACCTCATGGGTAGAGGCTGAGTAGTTCTAGGTGGTGAATTAAATTATAAGCTTTCATGGTAATGTGAAGAGTAATGGATTTATGAAAGTGTCCTATTGATTACAAATTGAAATGCAGGTGACCATTTTTATCATGGACAGCATCCTCCAACTCCCATTCTTCCTTATGCTATTAACATTTTCTGCTGTTAGAATACCCAGCCTGAGTAAGGTGCTCAGGGTTGGTCTTTGGTTATTTGACAAGTTTTATCTAATTATGCATAAATTAATGCTAACTAATCCTAACATTCCCATTAATGCAGCCCAACAATTCAAATGTTGCATTGTGCATGAACATAATGTATGGAAGAAAAAAAATAGATTTTATGTAATGTAACCTTTAACAATATCTGTTATTATTAATCTCTCATTCTCCAACCTGAGATTTTTTTCACCTTAAACAGCTTTGATCAGATGGTAGACAGTGGAAGGTAAGTGCTTGGAACACAGAAAGTCTGTCTCATATCTAGAGAAAAGCTTCAGAAACATATGTGTTTGTACAAATAATTCTGCAAAATTCTCGTGATCCTGAGCCCGTATGTGGCACCGATTTTTGTTCAGGCAAGCATGAAACTTTAGTATGAACATTTTCCCCTAATACAGATCAGTTGAAGTGTTATCATCAGGTGGACAATAGGAACTTTCCCCAGAGGGCTCA
Organism: Piaya cayana; assembly: GCA_013389865.1. NCBI lineage: Eukaryota > Metazoa > Chordata > Aves > Cuculiformes > Coccyzidae > Piaya > Piaya cayana. The sequence continues at coordinate 54,002 of WAAB01011149.1, forward strand.
ATACAACATTGCCTCAGCCCAGGCTCAGTTGAGTCAACTGGAAGAATGTAAAAGGAGTATGCCTCTACGTGACCTGTGAGAGTTCAGCAGAAATTACCGACATACATGCTCTATGGAGCATAAGAACTTGGAAGACAGGAGGGAGACAGAGAGAAGATGATAAGGTAAACATTGCTGTAGTTTTCACAGTTACATATAAAATACGATCACATAGGAAGGTCATAGAACATGGAAACTTAGTCATTATTGGTGTATTATCTTCATTATTTTATATTTTAAATTCCACAAAGCTTTGCAAATATGAGTATTCTTAAAAACGAAGGTTGATAGCTTTGCTGTAATCTAGCTAAGTGCTTTTGGAGCACATTTTTGCATCTGTCAGTCAACAGTAACTTGTAACTCAACTCTGCTTCCACTAAACGATGCTTAAATGAATTGCTTTACTGTAGCATAGCAACTTATTTATCCAGTCTTCACTGTTTTCAGCCCGTCTCTTTATCTATCCCTTATTACATCTAGTATCTGGGTGTCTGATACTCTTCTGAGGATTTTAGCCCGACAACACCCCTGTCAGGTAGGAAGTATTATTCTCCCATTTTACAGACGTGGGGAAAACTGGGACTTAACACAAGGTCACAGAGGAAGTCTGGGGGTGAGCTGGCATTTGATGCAGGCCTTTGGGTTAAGGATGTAATGGCATATATACTAAACGAGGTTTACTAATCAGGCTGTGTAGATTAGTCATTGTGGATAGCTTCAGTTTTTGTAAATACTACTGTACCAGTTGTGTCTTGGGTTTTTATTCTTTTCATATCAAGTTCCAAAGAATATTTAAACACTACATGAGTTACGTTAATTATGCAAAACTTGGATTTTTAATGAAAGTGGGTTTTTTAACCTATGTTATCTGATGTCCGTAACATTATATACCAAAATTCATGTGTAGATTCACAGAGAAAAAACCAAAAATATTCTGTATTTACATTGCCGAATATTTCTGTAAGACCAAAGAAAATACATAATGAGTCTAGCAAGGCATTCCATGCTGACGTAATAATGATGGGAAAAAAGCAAAATCAGTGATAGCACACAAAATTATGAAAATCATGTTTTGTATTTAAGTCTGGAGTGTGTTTAAGAATTCAAATGGCTGGTTTTGGCAGACATCTAATTGTAATACTGTAGCATAGCTGCAGGCAATTTTCTTTGATTTAATTAGATGAACTATGGTATTTTTTTTCTTTTTGCAAAAAGGCTTTATTATGTAGAAATGAAATATGTATAAATTTAATTTTTAATCTTGTCACTACAGAGTAGGAAGGAATAAGCTGATTCTTTTAATTTATCCTCTTTGTTTAAGAAAAAATTAAATTAATCTTATCACAAATATTTATGAGTAATTGATTTGAGTTTTGCACTGCAGTCAGAAGTGATAGAGTTAAGATTTCTTTATATTTCTTGAGAACTGAATCTGCTGTGACCATCTTTCAGTGTGTAAACAAAGACAATGTGAAGCCTCAATTATGTTATTTTTCCCCCAGATTATGTTAATATTACCATTTAACTTAGAATTTGGACTAGGAAATAGATCAAACCAAAAGATTATTTACTTTGTAATTTTTCTTGGTTTGTGGATTTTTTGTTTGTCCTTTTTTTTAAACAGCTATTTCCAAAAAGTAATAGTTTAATTTCATAAAGTAATTTATTGTCAAAGATTCTCTTTAATACTTATTTCAGGGGTTTTTTGCAGGCCAAGCCCAAAGGATATAATTTTAAGTAAATTGCAAGCAATTATAATTACAGGTAATCAACACTACTCACAGGGTTATATATCATATAAGCATTTAGTTATTTGAGTTTCCCAGATCTGAGTAGGATGTTGCAATGTCCAATATCTAGATCACAATGTTTATTAATTTTTCAACTAGTAGTTGATGTCTTAAAAATTCCGTAGAAACATCCTTATGTTTCTCTCAACGATGAAGACAAAATCCCAAAATTCAGCTTCATAGAAAGTAGAGAAAAATTCACTTCCTTGGGAGACAACATTTTGTTGTGTATTAAGGTGGCTGGTTCAGGAGCTCTTGAAATAAAGGAGCACAGAGGTTAGGCCTTTGCCTTCTGTTTAAGTTGTGGCTCCATGAAACCTCGTAACATTTTACCAGCCTGACAAAAATGTTTTCTTCCCATTGACAGTCGGGATGATAGGACAGTAAATTGAATTATCATCTGCTGTCAAATTTCTGCAGAAAGAGAATGAGTGTTTGCATCATTTTTTTTCTTCTTTTTCCTTTTCCTTTTCCTTTTCCTATTTCCTTTTTCCTTTTTCTTCTTCTTTTTCTTTTACCTGTTTGTCATTGAAAAGTGTTGATGCATTTGAAATTGTTGTCTGACACCAATTTTAATAGCAGAGGAGTCCACAGTGATTAACTCAACCCAGTCAGGGCAGTACAGGTCAGATCTCTGCTTGGACAGATTATCTAATGAATCTTTTTCCTTTATGTAGGTACTTGTTTTATAAAGAGTCAAATAATAGAAAATTGATCATGAATAGTGTATAGGGTTCTTATGATAACAAAAGTGATAAGATCATACTTTATCCAGAAGAGAAGGCCTTTTTTTTTAGCTTATTCTTTTGGCTTTTCCCCAAAGAAGGGACTTTCCAGTGGACTTGAACTATTCATAGTGCAAGAGTTTTCTTCTGAAAATTATGATTCTTTGCTTTCCAAAAATGTTATATGGCATTGGTTAGACTTGAAAAGACTTAAAAACTGAACTCTCTCAAAATGAAATCATACATTATGTGTCACCATTTTTAAAATAAAAATTTCAGATTGACCTGAAAGGGAAATAGTCTTTCATTAGTTTGTTTTCACAGCTTAAATAAAATAAATAATTTACGCACAGTTCTCATTCTGGATAGTGAAATTCTGATATTTTTATTTGTTCAACATATTTTGTATTTGTTATTTTACTGTTGTTGTCATCTGAGTGATAAACACCTTTGTCATGCACTTCTTAAAATTTTGGTGGTGGTGTTTTTTTCTTTTTTGTCTGAGGAAATATTAGACCTATTCTTGGAAATGGAGAGTAAGGTTTAACCCCAATCCAATTTTTTATCCGTCCATGTAGCACTAGCAGAGAGTCTGATTTTCACATGTGATTGTGTTTGAAGCTTGTTTGGCTGTCTATTCCAAAATGCCAAATATAGGACTAGGTTTTTCACTGGTGTAAAAGAAAGTAGTTTCTGAATTTCTGCTAAAAATAACAAGCATCTTGCTCCAGATTGCTCAACAGCATTCCATATTTTCTTTTTTTTACAGTGTAGACCCCTGTAGAAATAATACATTATTTTTGATTTTGTAGAACCAGGAGAAATTTTTAGAAGGCACTATCTCATCATCTGTTTAAGCCAGCTTCCTCATGCTTTTATTACTACAGTGCACACAGATGAGAGTGGATGCTGGAGGAAACCCAGTGTTTTAAAACTTAGAACTACGATGAGGGAGTCAGGACTGCAAAATTTTGTTCTGGAGTAGCAGCAACTCCTGCAAAGGGCATTTATTCTTCTGTTCTTATTTCAGAAGGAATCTAAATAACATTTGTTGCATAGATATTTTGCATGTCCAATGTTGTGAACTGAGACCAGAATCTGAACCACTAGTAAAATGTGCTGCAATATAATCTGCTGTACTGAGAGGTTGTAAGGAGTAATTACTGTTTGCAAAGCTTTTCAAGTTCCTCAGAAGAAAGATGCTATAAAAGTACAAAATACTGTTGTTATTATTATTATAAACTTCTAAATGCCAAAAACTAGGCAGTAATAATAGAAGTGCTGAAACAACTTTAACAATAGTGATGTGAACACATTAAGCTGTAATAAAGCCAGAATCAACTAAATCAATCAAGTAGGCCTTGCAAACTGCTTGTTAGGACAAAATTGCATCTTTTATAAAATAAATACTAGAGCAGATTCTCAGCTGATCTAAATTAGCCCAGCTCCACTGGAGTCAGAGACTTGGGTTTAAAATGAGAGTTGCAATTTTTTTCTTCTTATTCTTTTCTTGCTGCCATTGTTCATCTATGCGTGAGCGTCTATGTGTGTCAATATGCATGTATGTGGATGTGCATGCTGCAGAAACAACAATGCTGACAAAATTTATGTTAGTTTTATTTGAGAAAAAAGTCAAAGTTATGACAATAAAGTTTCATTTTAAAATGGAAAAGCCTCTTGTGTTCCTACCATCATGTAGGTAAAGTTCTGAAACATGACTTGTGTTCCATAAAAAATGCCTTTGCATCAGTCATTCTCTTCTTTCAGAAGACAGGATGTTTTTGTAAAGCAGAAAATGGACCATGTTCAGTTGTTTGGTTTGTATGTTTAGCTGTGTAAAAGTAGGAATTTGTACACTATGACTTACTACTCTTTTCCTATGTCATTGACTCTTGCCCTAATTTTTGATAATTTTTACAAGACTATTGAACAAAACTACATAACCAGCAAATTCAGATAAACAAGGAAACTGATTTTACAGAAGTTGCAACTAGATTTTCAAAATATTTTGAATAATTTGTAATTGTTTTAAAGCACTTTTATTGTTTTAATACCTGCTTACATCTAGTATCTAGAAAGTACTCAGACATTCTCTGATTCTCCAATTCTTTAACATGTTAATGTCAAATTGACTACACTAAAATTGTATATTATCTTATGATTCTTCAGTAGCATGCTATATAAAGCATATTAGATTAAGTATGTCTGATTTAATATCTTGTCATGATGATTGATCTTTTTACTTGGAAACAAAGTATTTTTCATGTACTATTATAAAGATAAAATTTCTTACTGGCTTATGCTGTCAGTTCAACTTATGCAGGCAAAAATAGCAGTGAAAGAAGTACTAGGGGAATCTGAGACACATTACTCAGGACTGGATCGGTCGCTGCCTTTCTCTCAGTCTTCATCTTCTTAAGTGTAAAACCTGGATTACTCATGCTTATATTGTTTATAAAAGTGACAGAGCTTGAGTCCCCATGTTTTCTGAACACAGTCTCACATCTATGATTTCAGAGCTAGATCTGGACTGGAGGAAGTAGTGTAGAGGGGGAGTTAAAGTTCCAGATGCCAAAAATATGTATCTTTAACTGTGACTTGGTGACTGATATTATATGAAACTCAAATCCAAATCCAAGCAGATGTTTCTGATCTGTGTTTGAATGTTGCAGCTTGGGACCATGAATAGTTCTAAGAGACTTATTATAATTTATTATTAATAGGAGTAATGATTGATGTTGTTGCATTATTTAATAATTGCACTACTTTCACTATTTAATAATAATTATTATTTGCACATGCAGATCAGGTAGTTAAAATTCTTTTCCATAACAGATGCAAATAGATATTAATGAGTGATTCATTGCGAACAGTCTTATAATTTCCCTCCTGCATTTAGGTATCCTTTACTTTAAGTGATCCTTGGTACTACCACAATGTAGTCAGTAGTGAAATCACTATTGAAACCATAAAGAATCATTTCTTTGTCCTGATTACAAAAGCACAGCTTATACAATGCTTGTTAGCTATTTATCTATCTTCACAGCTAATATTGTAATGCCTTTATATCAAGAGCTGATTTCTATTCACTTTCTGTATAATATCCAGAAAAGTGCTTTCCTGTACTCCTTTAAATAATTAAATACAAGTCAGTACTAACAATCATATCTCTGGTGCAAGTCCAGTTCTGGAATCCTCAACATAAGGATATGGAACTCTTGGAACAGGTCCAAAGGAGCGCTACAAAGATGATAAGAGGGCTGGAGCATCTCCCATATGAGGACAGGATGAAAGAGTTGGGGTTATTCAGCCTGGAGAAGAGAAGGTTCCAAGGGGATCTTATAGTGACCTTCCAGCATCTGAAGAGGCCATACAAGAAAGCTGGGGAGGGACTGTTTACAAAGGCTTGTAGTGATGGGACTAGGGGCAATGGTTATAAACCGGAGAGGGGCAGTTTAGACTAGACACAAGAAAAAATTTCTTCATGATGACAGTGGTGAGACACTGGAATGTGTTGCCCAGGGAAGTTGTGGATACCGCATTCCTGGAGGTGTTAACCTCAGGTTTGATGAGGTCTTGGACAGCCTGATCTAGTGAGATGTGTCCCTGCCCACTGCAGGGGGCATGGACCTAGATGGTCCTTAAGGTCCCTTCCAATCCAAACTCTTCTATGATTCTATGAAATACTTCTAAAAATATATATATTGATAAATGCACTCTAAAAAATTCATTTCTATAAATAAGCACCACAACTATTGAACACAATACCTGATCTTTGAGTAAAAGAGGAAGAAAACCAGCCAAATATTCATGTGACTAAGTTTTTTGTTCACAAAAGTCATGTAAATTATAAAACAATATGATGGACATAGATTTATATAATACATGAGTTGTTGTTTTTACACCATCTTCACATATAAGTACCTAACTAACATCACTAAAGAGAACTTAACTATAAAAATACCATTATTAAATACTTATTTGTATATTTGTAGGATTGCATCCTACAGAAAACCTAAAGCAAGGTTAGATATCACCCCAGTGATTATCTTCCATGATGTAGGCCTAAATTTGCGGTGCAAAGTCAGTCTGTAATCAGTAAATTTGGTTATTTTCTACGGGGGAACAATTCTGTGACAAGCAGCAATGATAACGTTTTGAGAAAGTTCTACTTAGGTAGAAGGCTCTCTGGGCAGACACTGCTCAGTATGCAATTAGCAATGTCCATTCTTTTTTTTGTAAGCAACATTTCAGCAATTAGGAACTTTTTAATGAAGTCAAATGCGTTCTCAGCTTGATGTATTTTGGGTGGACTCTTCCTCAGTAAAGTGAGATAGGACTCAACTGAGACATCTTTGCTTTTTTCTGTAGCAGTCTTTTCAACTTCCACTCCTTAATAAGTCATGTTCCCCTTTTAAAGACTTTAGTGTAATTTTTAAAATTATTTTTTTATAGCTTGTGTCACCACTGCTACCATCAAGATTTCTCTTTCAATAAGATGCTGATTGGATGAATATGGTTTCCAGTAACTCAGCCTTTGTTTTGTAAAAACATTATTACAACGTTGTATAACACTTTAGAAATGTTTCAAATTTAGGCTGGCGTGGTGACTTAGCAGACTAGGGGGCTAACATATGGAGTCTGCTACACACTAGAGACTGTGGTTTTATTGCTGGCACGACTAGTCAAGTCAGGATTAGCAGCCATGGTATTTTCAGCAAGATCTGAGATAACAAGGCCACAGGTGTGGTTACCTGACCCTTGCCAGAACTAGGACAAATATTGATGGATGAAAATAAAGATTGATTTAGTATAATGGCACAGATACTTCTGCTATAATGTTTCTTAGGATTAAATAATTTCCTTTGTTTTCCATTAAAATTATCAAGTGGTTCAAAATTCAAAACATACCCCAAATGGTAGCCCTTGTTGGGTGCAAAGCCATGCATCAGGACAATGACCCTAAGCAGGGTACCTCTGACACCTCCACTGGTCCTCAGTTGCAGCTGTGAATGTGCCAGACCTTGAAAAACAATTTGAAAAGCAATCAAACAAGCAAACAGATTCCTTTTCATATGAACTCACACTGTGGGCAGGATCCCAAGCAAGATGTCTCTCATCTTAGCCCTGTCTCTGCTGTTGAAAAGCAGAGAAAAGAGGAAGAACTTTCTTGGAAAAAGAAAGCTGGCTGAGAGTGGGAATGATATGCTTTAGGTGTTGATTATAGTGTAATAACTAATGGTGAGATTTCATTAGAAAGTAAAAGAACACATGTGTAGGAGAAAACTGATCCCATTAAAGAGCTGTGCAGAGCCTTCTTTTTGTTTCATGGTAAAAGTACAAAGTGACAATATCAGAACAAAAATAAAATAAGAGGGGGAACACATTCTCTATCTTAAAAAAAAAAAAAAAGAAAGAAAGAAAGAAAAAGTGGCAGTTAAAGCCAATAAAGTCCTTTATTTGAATGCCATTAGTGGGTTTGGCAGCCATCCGCACCATCTACTTCAGAGGAGCACTGCACAGATTAAGAGAGGCTGGATGCTAATTTGCACATATGGAAATGCTTTTTCTCGCCGTTCCGATGACTCTGTTGTGGACAGATGGAATTAGTGAGCACTCCAAAGCCGTGAAGGCAAACACATAAAAAAAATAATATACCCCCCTCTCCTCCTTCCTTCTTCTTTCTCCCTTTCTCTCTTTCTTTCTCTCTCTCTTTCTTCCTTCCTTTCTTCTTTCCTTTCTTCCTTTCATGAGAAACTTCTGACTTAAAATAAAAAACATTAGCAGACCATTTTTCCTGGCATTAACAAGCTATTTTATAATATTTCATTTACAAATAATTTCTGAACTGGGAGCTATAGTCATCTTAGCTACAACAAAGTGTGCCAAAAAGGACTGGCATATTAAAGACAATCTTCAGATTAATTTGGCCTTGTATACTGTGTATAGACCCCCCCTCCACTTTTGACTATGCCTTGCAATGCTCCCTTTCCTGACATTGGCTATTAACTCTATTTTCTTTTTCCAGTCCTCACGATTGGTGTACTAGTGACATGTTCAGCTGTCTTATGACCTGAGTGTGTCCTAACATCTTGCTGGGATGTAAGGCAAAGGTTTGCCTTAGGGGCAAAGATGATGATAAAAAGTGACGCTGACCAAGATCAAAATTCAGTCCCTGGTTTTCCACCTGTACAAAAGCCATTTCATCTGCCTGCCTTTGGACTATTGGACACTGTGGACAAACTGTAGGATGCAGATGCAAGGGAGCAGCCTGCACCCTGACCCAGGAAGGAAGGTGTAGGAATTCTTCCTGGGGCTTTTCCCTGAGTAGCACAATTCCCTGACTCTAAAATAGGGCCATGCCTTCAACATTATCATAACATTGGAAAAAGGATCAATCCAAGGAGACAAGAATCACTTTTATCTTCCTAATTTACAAGGCTAATTTCATATGCACCTTATCTTTTGGCAGTAAAACAAAGCAGATTCATCAGTCTTTATAGTAGCTGAAAGTCAGTGACCTCTGTTGCCAAGTGTCTTTTTTTTTTAAAAAAATAATCTTCGAAATCAGCTGGCACCCACAATTAGCACTCAACCACCCCCCAGACTTTGGATGCAACGAATACTGGAAACTGAATCAGGATTCAAATATGGTGAATTAAGACCTCTCTCTTGCACTGTGACTGGCTTGCTGCCACGAGCAGGAAGGTCTGTGCACAGTTGTCTCTGGGGCCTTTAAACCACATAAATCCATTGAATATGTCCATATACTCACCTAACTAAAGGCAAGAACTGGGCTTTTGCAAAGGCACCGGATTGGAACTCTCTGCTACAATGTGGTGAATGATTCAGAGGAGAATCCAGATCCTGAAGCTCCTTCAGTGCGGCCTTTTTCTTCTGCACTCTCTTCACTCAACTTAGGAGAATGCCTTAGTAATCTTAATGGATTCATAGCTGAAAACAGTGTTGAAATGCACCATTTTGTTGACTCTCACTTAAGAACCAGCTATGAAAATGTGTTTTGCCGCCAAGTGATTTATTTTATTTATTTTTTTTAAGAGCAATATTCTGAGCTTGTTTCTTTGGTAGCATCAGTCACAGCTATCTAGCAAATTGAAAGCACATGTATTTCAGGCAGAGCAACAAAATGGTATTTTTTGTGATCAGTTCCAATTAGTTATTGTCTTTACACTGAAGAACTTGATGGTTTCCACAGAAGATGATACCAAAGGAGAGATGTAATGAATCACTACCAAAAATGGTAACTGTACTTCTTCCTTTCTTCCTCTTTTACTGTTTTTATTTCTTTTAGATTTTTTTTTCTTCCTTCCTCCCTCCTCCCAACTCTTTCACAAGTGCTCTGATGCCAGAGGCTGGAAGGATTTCCTTGCAAAGAGCAGCATGTGGCTCTGGAGTGACAGATTCTTGACTTCTGCTCCAAGGCATTGTTCACAGTGAACAGGGAGGCTCTGACCTCTCTGATCACACAGCTGAGAGAAGAGGAGAGCATGCTACTGTTATAACTCTCACTCCTGCCTTTGTGTACAGTGCTTCTAATGGGGACACAGATTTATTCTGCTCTCTTCCTTTAGAGAACAAGGCCCAATCCTGAACTCTTTATACAGGCTGAACTCTTACTGAAGCCCATTGAAGCCAATGTCCTTCAGGAGGTTTGCTCCTCCTGTGCTTCTTGATGCACAAAATCAAAGAATTTCTTCCAATTGTAGTTATAGAATTTTTATATTCCTTCCCTCCACCTTTCTATATTGATATTTCTCCTTTTTGCCATGATTGAGTCCTGGTGCTATTTTACCTCTAATTACCTCTTGGTGTTTTGAGGAGAATATCATTGTTCTCTGGTGTCACAGCTGTGAGAAGAAACACCTTGCAAATTCTCCTTTCCCTATGTAAATCTGGTTGCAGCTATATCTTTTAAATAACCCTTTATATTAGGAGAGTTTATCAGTCAATTAAACTTAGACCTCATCTCATTCTACATAAAGCACAATGATGATAGTAATTAAAATTCAGTCCTGCAGTCTAGGAAGTTGGGGGAAAACCTGCCCTCCTTGAAGTAAACGACTTCACTCAAGTTGCCTACCAGCTTGACAGTACCCCCCTCCTTGCTTCCCCACCAAATATATTGGTGTATCCCATATGATTTCAATGGCTTTGAAATTTAATGCCACCAGAAGTGATTTGAAATTGCTGCTATTATTCACAGACAGCAAACCCTTAAAAAATCTGAGCTTCAAGGAATTGCATAAAAAAAGAGAAAATGCATAATGATCACATAGACACAGTGGAGGTTTGTGATATAAAATCCAATAAAGTATTTGTAAAAACTGAATGCTTTGGGGAAATACTGGTGAAGATTCTGAAAACTGCAAAGTTTCAATTTTTTTCATTTACCAGAAATTTCATAGAAGTATGTAATTTCTAAAAAAATGTTGTCTGAAAGTTGAGCATCGGGCATCTTCAGATTAAAAGATCCAAACCCCTGTTTGGGAGTATGAGGGAGGTTCTAAATTAAAACAAGAAAAGCCTATTCCTGAAATGTTTATATTTAGTTTGATACTTGTTTTCATATTACAGTTTTGTTTCTCTTCAGGGTTTTTTTGTTTGTTTATTTATTCTTTTAAGAAATGCTAAAATGGTAACAGAATTCCCCAAAACTGAAACATGAATGACAGAACTGGTGAAAAGTTTCAGCATAAAAATATTTAATTTCTTACTGTTTTACCATAAACACAGGCATTGTATTAATGATAAACAAGCTAATAGAAACCTTAGAGTAAATGCTGCATATCAAAAAATGGAAACAAGAAGAAAGTAATTCAGAAGAATTACTAGCAAAACGATAACAATAAAAAAAAAGTCAAAACTTTCTGCTCTCTCTCCAGTTCTTTCTACTTAGTTCTGCTTAAGAAAACCAATTAATGTTGCTTGTGACTGTCATATAGCTGGGCTTCATAGAAGATGTCTAACAGGAGAAACACAACAAACTACCCAAAACCTGCAATGAGATGCAGCTTCCCTGGAGGTGTTTAAGGCACGGATGGATGAGGTGCTAAGGGGCATGGTTTAGTGTTGGATAGGAATGGTTGGACTCGATGATCTGGTGGGTCTCTTCCAACCTGGTTGTTCTATGATTCTATGATTCTTCAGTGGCCACCTAAATTTCTAACTCCTACTAGCATGGTTAGATAGGTCAGGCTCTGAGTGTCTGGATCCTGCACCAGAAGAAAGAATAAGTGACCATGATTAGTTGTCATAACTCTCTGAAGAAGACAGCGCCAGTGTTAAGTACTGTGTGTTTTGTGTTGAAGTGTTCTCAAAACAACACAGATCCAGGCTTTCTGCGTCCATCAGTCACCAGGACACTGGCACTAAACTGCTTGAAGGAGTCTTGACCACTTATTGTCAAGAGTAACCAGTCCTTTCTGAAGTAGTAAACATGCCAAAGAGATGAAATCTGCCTGAGTTCTTTCAAACATACAGTCATTCAAATAAAGATGAAAAATCCATGCGCATTTTACCTATTCAAATCAGTTTCAATTTTGTCTTTATTGAGGAAATTCATAAAGGTAATGTTCTGAGATCAACAGAAACTTCCAGTAGCAACTAATAATTTTTCTGAGATTCAGGAAAGCTCTTGGAATTCAAATAAGCCTAAGGTTTAAAGAGTGAGGCTTTTCCATTGAGTGGGAAATGAGGAGGTGCACATCTTCAGCATCCTTTGGGCTTGTGATACATTTCACCATGAGCTATTGTTGTTCTTCCTGAGCCATGGTTTGGATTTTTCCTGGAGGGACATATCAAGTCAGCTGTTAAGTGTGGCGTGCACAGCACCCCACCCTCTGCTGACAGACCATGAGTTTGGACTCAGCCTATCTTAGCATGCTTGATAGCATGATCCAGCCTGCAGGCTGTTATGTGTTTTGGTCTGTGCACTTTGGCCATACCAGAAGCTACTCTCTTAGGCTGAATGTCTGCATAGGCAGTAAGTCTGGGTTTTAGGGTGTCCTAAAGAAATAGGAAAACTGAATCTTTCATAACACTGGATGCATTAGATGGAAGAGTTCAAATGCAACAGTGAAAAACATCCTAAAGAGTTAAAAAAATACTGTTCCACCTGAATGATTCTTTAGAAGAGCTTGTATAGATGCAGACTAACTGTATTCTATAAATTCTCTCCCTATCCGTGTGTTCCTACTGAATAACTTCATTTGACTTTCTTTGTTTCTGGACTCTTTGGGTGGTTCCTCAATTCCAGGCAGCTGTTCTTGCAGCCAGAAACACGGCCCCATTATAGGGTGCAGAAAATATGGGGTGTGCTGGCATGAGCTGTTCATTGTGTTCTTATCCCATGGCTGGTCTCAGCCAGCCTTTATTTGTATATGTGAGTTATCTTCTGTTAATAATTTAAACCCAGTCCCCAGAACGGAGCAGTGTCACTTTCAAAGATGAGAGGATTGTGAACATTTGGTGTTCTGTCTGTCCGCAGAAAGCAAACAATTAAAATGTTTTAAAAGAAGTGTAATTAGAAAGCTACATAAAAGTAATAGAGGAAGCATAAATTGAAGTACCATCTATTACAAAAATAGTAAAGGATTCTTGGAACTGCACTGACCATAAGCTCCTGTAAGCTGCAATTTCATCACAGAGTTTTAAGTAAATTCTCTTTTCAGCTTCACTTGTCCCACATGAAAGAAAAGCTAACTTTAACACAGCAGACAACAGTCCTTAAAATGAAGCAAGAAGATTTTTTTCTTTAAGTGGAACATCATGGGGCTCATCAGAGTATTTAATAGTATTTTCCCTCCAGCTGTTTTTATTTATCTTTAAACTTCCAATAAAAGTTATGCTTTATTTCAAGAAGCAATCCATAATAAACTTTTTGGCTGATGGTATTGGTTAGTGCCTATGCCACCAACAGTGATGATTAATTCTTTGAAAAAGAAATAAAAAATGATTCTCTGCTATGCAGCACCTATCACAATGAATTTGAGTTGGGGCATTTGGGCTCTATCACCACTTTTCAAGTTAGAGGGAACAATAATTTCATTCCATTGCTGTATGATAAGGCTGGGAACTTGAGATGGGATCAGTTTCTTACTGGAAGGCAAACTCAGAGCAATTCTTGGTGTAGTACATCATTGCTATTATTCCATGGTAACGATATGATTCCCTGGGCTAGGTACTGTACAGGCATGACATGAGGGGCAATTCTTGTCCTAAGAATGTATTGTCCCAAGTCCCTGTGGTCATACATATGCTTTTAACTCCAGGCACTGTCAATCAAACTTTTGAATCAAATGAGATGTTTTATATGCACCAAGTTAAAGCATATGTTGGAAACTATACAGGATTTTTCCCTATATAAGCATGGACCAAGGGTAAAGAATTTAACTATTTTTAGTACACACTAAGTTTAGCAATACTTTTCTCTTTAAATACGGATGACAAAACCAGCAAAGCTACACATAAATACTCAGTTAAGACATGACCTCATTCAGGACTGCAGCCACAAAAACAACTCCTCTTCTGACCCCAAGTCTCTGTCTTTTGCCTTCAGCATGCATCCTTCTTTCTCCCAAAGGTCTATCTCATGGCTTCATGGAAACTCCTCTTCCCAGTACTGAATTAGTACAGATGGGCTCAGGCATTAATTCTACTTTTGTCCAGCTGCTGACAAGGAGGAGGAAACTGTTGAGACAAGCTTGATTAGAACCAGTGGCCTCTGGATCTCACGGCATCACCAGTTTCCATTGAGGCAAACCAGAATACTTACCCTGGTCAACACTCTCAATGTTAATTTCATTGTGGGTCTTTTTGGCCAGGTTCTGAGCCTATTGTTTGGTGAAGTAAAGCTGATTTATGTCTGCAATGCTGAATGTTTTCTGTGTGGAGTTGCATACTAAAACCTCATTTTGATGGCTGAATGTTTCATTACTGACTGTCACACATGTCTTAGGAAGGGGAAGTGTCTTAGGAAGAGGAAGACACTTTTTCAGGAAGAATGCTGAGCTAGAAATTTTCACTTCACTGTTGTCAGAATCAGGCCTACTGTATAAATTTTTATGTATCTACATTTGGATTTACCATTCATCCAGCCATGGAGCAGGAAGACAGACCAGCTGATTGACCTGGTCTTCCATTACTCTCTTAGTATAGACTCTTACTTATTACCAACTTGTGCTGTACTCACTGTCTGTGTGTTTTAAAATAGCCTGTTAAAGAAAAATACTAACATATGCCACTTGTTTACTTATCTTCTTCTTACCAGATGAGATCTTTCTGAAGTTGAATGCATTGTTTAATATTTGTTAAACTTAATGTTCACAAAAAGATTACGTCTTGTGTGTGTGTGCATGTGCATTGTAAAAGGTGATGTTAATTACATGGTTTCTTGCATTTAGATAGGAAGATATGCTGATGAACAGAGGTGAGTTCCAACAGTTTGGGCCAGTTTGTGTTAGTTTTGTGTGAAGTTCCCTGTTTTATAAGAATGAAAACTGTAAATTCTCCTTGTGGAGAAATCCAGTCTGCCAGGGGTTGGAAGTTGCCAAGGGCTGTCTGGGGACTGGTATTCCACTGATCTTTTAACAATATGAACTGAGGCTTTGTGTATAAAGGCCTGCAGATGAATCCAGAGTTCTGTGGGAAGACAGTGGAGGGAGCAGAGGGATTAGAGGACTTGTTGGAATGGCCTGCAGGAGTTAATGTTTCTAAGTAAAATATGCATCAAGAGCCAAAGTTTCCAAACTACTGAAACTTACTGCTCTTGTATTTGTTAATGCCATTCAAAAATAATAGTTCTTCCTCTAAAAATAAAAATTAAAATTCTGTGCAAAAGAGCTGTTTATTTCCAGAGACCTAACATTCACCATATACAAATAAGTTGTGTATTTGGTTTGCGTTGCAAAGTTTTTGTAGCAAGGGGGACTACAGTGGTGGCCTCTGTGAGGAACTGCTAGAAGCTTCCCCCATGTCCAGTGGGACCAATGCCAGTTGGTTTGAAGAGAGACCTGCTTCTGGCCAAGGCTGAGCCAATTAGTGCAGTGGTATTGTCTCTGGGATAACATATTTAAGAAGGGGAAAAAAATCCCTGCAGTATATCAGCAGCAATCAGAAGACAGAAGTGAGAATATGTGAGACAAACAACTCTACAGACACCAAGGTCAATGTAGAAGAAGGTGAAGATGTGACCCAGGTACCAGAGCAGAGATTCTCCTGCAACCTATGGTGAAGACCATGGTAAGGTTGGCTGTCCTTCTGCAGCCTGTGGAGGTTCATGGTGGAGAAGAAATCTATATACAGCCCATAGATAACCCCTTGCTGGAGCAAGTGGATGCCTGAAGGAGGCTGTGAACCTGTGTTTGTGCTGGAGCAGGTTTGCTGGCAGGACTTTAGACCCTGTGAAGAAGCCATGTTGTAGCAACTTGTTCCTGAAGGAATGCACCTGTGGAAGGGACCCACAGGTCTGCTGGAGCAGTTCATGAAGAAATGCAGCCTGTAGGAGGGACTCACATTGGAGGATTTCATAGACAGCTGTCTCCTGAGGGAGAGACCTCATTCTGAGGCAGAGGAAGAGTGTGAAGAGAAAGAGCAGCAGAGACAATGGGTGATGAACTGACCATCATACCCAGCCCCTGTTCCCCTGCACTGCTGTGGGAGCAGAGGTAGAGAAACTCAGGAGTAGAGTTGAGCCTGGGAAGCCAGGAGAAGTGGGCAACGATGTTTTAAGACTTAGTTTTTATTTCTTATTATCCTACTCTAATTCGATTGGTAATAAATTAAATTAATTTTACCCAGTGGACTCTATTTTGCCTGTCATAGGAATTGGTGTGTGATCTTTCCCTGTCCACATGTCAGCCCACGAGATTTTCCATTATATTTCTCTCCCTGCCCACCCGAGAAGGAGGAGTAATAGAGCAGCTTTGGTTGGCATCCAGTCAGGGTCAGCCCACTACAGGGTGAAATGTTAACTGTTTTGAACTGAGTAGGAATATTGCCACACATTCCAACAGGGCCATGATTATGCTATAGTCCATTTAGTCAACAGACATTGGCAAAGTAGACCCGAGTTACATTTTTGGGCTTCTCATTAACATGCCATGCAGATTTCACATACTATTTAGGTCCACAGTTTCCAAAGAAAACTGTGACTTTTCCTGCCTTTTATTTTACAGATGTTCACATCTATCTTTCCAAAATTGGGCACTACCAGAAACTGATCTTTATCTGTCTATGGCCAAAAGCTTGTTTAATGAACAGGCATGCACAAGACAATGAAAATAAATGTTGTTAGCATGGACTAGCTTCAATCTTGAGAACTGAACTTATTCCCTGAGACAGTCCATCATGTCTAACTTTTGCACATGTAAGATCATACACCTTTGCTGATACTTAAAGATAACAGTGCACATGAAATAAAAGAATTATCACAATTTGTGCAGGAAACACTTTATTGATTCACTGCCAAATTTTTAGTTGCTTTTATTTGTTCGTTTTGGCTTCCATACGTTAAAATGCTTAGGGGTATCCTTTTAATTAAAGTGTTGTTTATTGCAAATGGTATGTCATTCTTTACCTGCTTAAAAGCAACGTGTTGAAACACAGGAACTTCCTTTCTGCACTATGACTTCAGTAGTAAGAAAAATTTATGATTTAGCTCAATTTTTTTAATTTTTGTCAGGTTTGGCACTGTTCGAAAGCTGTTATTTTATAGCTTTAGATTGTCTACACTGTAAAAAGCAAGGACAGCACTACATTAATTTGAAGGAAACAGAACAGAGTGATGCTTGCCTCACACTTTTACAATATCCAGGGAACCTTAAGCAAAAAATCCATCAGGTGTTTCAAATTCCTCACAAATAGGGGACTCCATTAAAAGATAAGAAAAATAACTTTATAATTATAGTTGAAGAACTGAAGGTTCTTGGTATTACTAGTCTTTGGACACCTCAGAGCTTTCACCTTCCCTTTTCCCCCTTACCCAACAAATTCACTCTTCTAACTTTGTCTTCTGCAAGTGTCAGCCAAAAGACCCCTGTGCCTTCTCCCATCTTGCTTGTTTATTTGAGGAATTTATTGCTTCCTCCATTTTTCCCATGGAACATCCTGGTGTGTGCTATTACCTGAAAGTGTTCAAATAATGTAAAAGATAGAGGGTTTTGGCACAATAGTACAGCTATTCTAGCTACATGATTAAAAGTAAGTAAACAAACAAATGAACAAATAGATAAATATTACTTATCTGACCCCACCATGCATGCAGGCACAGGACAAGGGAACAGTTAGATCTTTAATTAAACTCTCTTCATGTACTCCTGTTTCCATGTAAAAGGTGTATAGTCAAAAAGTTATTTACTTGTGTAACTCATTTGGTCAAAGAAATGAGTATCTGGGAATGTGATATCCTCTAATAATGCCTGAGTTTAGTATTAACCTGAGTACTTAAATGAATTTGCTGATCATACCTAAGACTCACATAGACTTTACTCAACATCAGTTACATACCTCGTTTGGCACCTGTAGCAGTGCCTGCTTAAAGGAAGCCTAACTTTAAAAGAGTACACAGAGATATTTTCTTTACTCTTTCCAGATGAGTTTAGTTTCTACCTTGAAGTTAAGTTTAAAGTAAAAACACACTGAGCAGGAGACAGAACAGAAGCTTTTCCTTCCCACTCTCTGGCTCACAAACAGACAATTTTAGTCTCCAGACTTTCATCTTTATGAACTCTTTACAACAATGATTTTGTATTTGTTTAAACTATGTTCTTTCTCTACCATTTAAGTCAAAGGCTATCTCCTTGTATAGTATGGATAATTTAAAAATTGACCCCTTGTTTAAATAGCATACCAATAGAAAGTCTTTAATAATGGTCTCTAATCCTGTATAGGACTACTCTGGCAGCACTACACGTGCTGGGTAAAATGTCAATAGGAACACATCCAGAGTAAGCATTGCTTGTCATAATTAAGTAGTCTTAAGTCCTTCATGAGTAAATAAAAAAATCTAGCTTAGTTAGGAAAAGAAAGGAATAAAATATCATGTGCAATTCTGAATTGCAGTAACTGGAGACAGACTGGAGCTGCCAGCTATGGATTCAGGGAGATGATTAGAGGGATATTTACTGGTTTAGTATATGCAACCTCAATTAAGAAGGGAAAGAAGGAAACTCTTTTGGTTTTTTCACTGAATGGAAGGTATTTTCCATATAATAACATTACTTCCTACAGTGTTACCACTATATAACAGTTAGTTGACCCAGGAAGGCAGAGGACAGCATTTTGAATCCCATGTCCTTTGAATTTGTTTCTTGAAATAAAGTTTTAACTGCTTTTCAAACTGTCGTAGATATTTTAGAATTTAATTGGATATGTGAATTCTTCTTTATGCTGGAATATCAGGTCTTTATCATTAATTCACAAGTATATCTGTAAGCATTGGATATGAACTTCATTCTTTCACAAATGGGCTAACCAGTCCTGTGCATCTGATATGAGGAATCTGGTCTCTGGAGTTTCTCTGCGGACTCAGTGGGGCTGAGATTTCCCTTAGTACCTGGTGACTACACCACTTCAGTTCCTCATACCCCAGTCTCTTGACTACTTGGCATGAAATCACCAAGATTGCATTGCAAAATAAGGAAGTTCCCTCACAAGGAAGGAAAGAAAATTAGGTCAAATGTGTGCTGACATAGAGGGTGCAATTCACATGGCATCAATGGAGTTGTTTATTTACATCACCAGGGAATTTGGAATAATCTTTTCTGCTTTGTCACAAGTATGCTAAAAATTTTTAAAGATTGTTTAAAGACCCCATTTTAGCTTTGCTGATTACTCAGTCTCTGCAGTCATTTATTACTCCAATGCTACAAAGTAAGAGAGATTATCCCTTAATTAGGTACTTTTTATCCTTATAAGATCTTTGACTGCACTAGATCTTCATTAAGGTTTTTTTTTCTTTTCCGATGCAACTTTCTTGAATCAGCTTTCATGTTTCTCTACATTTTTCCCTGGTGAGTTGTTGATCCAGGGACCAATGAATGTTAGTAATGGCCTAATCATTATGAATATTTTTAAACATACTTCAGAAAATTATTTGTAGGTTATACACTCAAAAATTCTTATTCCCCTGAAGGCTTAGAATGTGTAGCTGGGAAGTTCATCTATGCCTGGAGAAAACACCCTTCATCTCTATGTATAACTTCTTGTGTGCAAACATGGAACAGTAATTCATCCAATTGTTACAGTTATATGAAACTAAGAGTTATACACATTTTTAGCAATTCTGCCCGTATACACTATGGTTCGTGAAAAAAAAAGACTTTACAATTTCTAGGAAGAAATTAATCTAATGGTCCCATCTCTATTTTTACTATGATGCTATACAAAGATTAACAAAAGTCTTTGAAGGTACTATAAAGATTACTCCAAGTCATTGTGACCAAAGTGAATCAAGTTTTTGACTATGTTTTTAATGAATAAAATTGTTCATTGTGACCATTTTTTGTTTTGGTATTTGAAGTACAGTATGCAAATTCTTAACCTAATACAACCACAATAACCTGTCCCCACACCATTACCTAGAGTAACAATAATAATGAATAAGTAATGGTTGAAATAAAATTTAAATTATCTATTCTCCAATACCAGATAATCAAGGATTGACTTTATGTCTTAATTAAGGATTTATATGACATTTGGAATCTGTAACAGACATGGTTTGCTCCACCACAAGGACAACAAAACAGACATTTTAATGGTAAAATCATTAATCAAGTTAAAATCCAAAATCAACTTCACAATACTTCCTTCTTCTGTAAACAAATGAGCAGACTGGAATTGCCATGATTTAAAGTTGTTCAAAGGATCTTCAACAAAAGCGGCTTTGAGATAGACATTGATATAAAAAATGCAGGCAAATAAAAATTTCTAAGATTTGTTTTGAAGTTTAGAAGTCAAGCACCTTTTATCAGGCCTGGGCAACATGTGTGAGTGATCTCCATCAATCATGTGCCACAAGACAAAAGCTAGTTATGGAATTTATTTCCCATTTACATGTATATGTATAATTTCTTCAGAAATCTTATGCATATTCTTTTACTTTCCAAGGTCTGATTTTAATGTTATGAGACAGTCAAAACACTTGCTAATTTGGAGATGGATCCAGCACTCTGCTTGACCTTGGTTTTGAGATAGAAAGAAAACTTCAAACAGAGGTGATTACAGAAAAAGAGACACCTATTCTGCACATATTATACTTCACACAAGATTTTATCTTCTTCAAAGAATGAACAGTGTCTGGAAAAACAGTGTTTTTAAAGAAAGCATTCTATCAGAGGGACATTCTGTCTAACTGTCAAAGAATACCATTATTTAGATGAAACAATTTACTCTAGCTTAAATCAAAAATATTCCACTTTTTCTAATAATAACAACTTCTTATATCAACATGGCTGCACCAATCCTTCCCTGAGAAAAGGCTACCTGATCTTTTGAAGTCCTTCCCACACTTATTTTCCAAGATTAGAGGATGCAATTCTTAACCATTGTTCTTATGGCAAAAGCCAGGTGAGTGGATTCCCCTATCTTGAATCACCAATCTATGACCAACTCTCAAGAAAGGGTATGCATTTCTGATCTAGATAATGGGATGTTGTTGATATTGTTGTTATCAGCATGTCTCATGTTTGATGCATATTTGTCATCCTCACTGAGGAGCCATGTTTGCATCTCCTGCAGAAAAAGTTGTGGAAGACGGTACTTTTCAAAGTCTAGCCATAATGATAAGAGTAGCACAAATGGATAAGACTCTTAGTCTTTTGTTCTCAGGTGTGTGAGAAGCAGAAGCTTTTAACCCCAAATTCTTATCTCTGACAACTCATATTCTCCTAACATTTAGAAGTATTGGTAAAATATTTCAATGACAAACGAAACAAAAGATGATATGCATGCTCCTAAATTGCTTGGGACTTTCAATAGGAAAAAAAAAAATCCCTTTGAATTGCTGAAGAAAAGCATTTGATGTGTGTAGGATAGACAGTCTTGAAAGGCAGCAATATTATGGTGACAGAACTGTGTTTTGTGCCTAAGTAAGTAAACTTGTGCTTGGAGGCATAGAAATTCCCTAATTTCCCCACAGCACCAACGCCTCTAGAGCCAACATTGGATTTGTGGAAAAAATCTGTAGATAGATCTGCAGAAGGAAGGCATACAGCTGTGTACAGTTTGTTTATTGTTATTTGGCTTTGTATTGGCAACTCAGTTAACTAAATAGCTTGTTGGAGACAAAAAAAACCCACTATCCATGGATACTAACACCCTTCTAGGCACTGGGTTCAGCACTTGAACTGATAGGAGTAAGCTTGTTCCTTACCTTGATAAAGATTTAATGAGTTTATACTTTCCCTTCAGGTGGGGGAGGAGGGTGCTTTGAAATAGGTTTGATAGCTTTCCTTAGTTCTAAGACATGCTTTGAATTAGTTCTTTTATTTCTTTGTGAAAACACAGGAATGAGACACCAGGAATAAATTGGGACAGTCTTATTCTTAACTTTCTCCTGGCTGCTTCTGATATGGATCTAGATTAATTCCAAAGTTAATATGAAAGCACATCTTATTCCTATTCCTCAAAAAATTTCTTTTTTCTGAAAAAAGCCATTTTAGAAACTTTATTTTAGAAAGAGTAGAAATTTTGTTTCAAAATTAATTTTATATTGCATTATTCTTTTTATATTATATCAACATCTGCCAAAAATAGACATGCATAATCTGCTGACAGATTATAATATGGTATTGGTTAAAATGTTCTATTGCTTTTCATTTGTTCATTGTCTTTGTAACTAAACACAAACTTGTAAAATTTGGGATAAAGCAGAATGTTTCAATCAGTACTAAGTAGCATCTGCTCTAAAGTCTAAAAATAATTTATTTTTTTTTACAGGAAACCTAATCATATCCATGTAGCTTTGCAGGGAAAAAAAATGGTCTCTTGACTTGAAACCATTTATTTTAACAAAATGTTCTATATTAACATTTTCCAGATAGATCTAGTGAGCACAACTCTACAGCTGATTAAACAAATGTTCTCTAACAAGGCCACCGAAAGTTCACAATCCAGTAATACTTATTGCTGGACATCCTCTATTTCTTTAGCCACTTTTAATTCAGGGATTCAGGATTCACTGACCAATGACCTAACAATGTATAGTCTTCAACCTGAGTTATTAAACAAACAAAAAACCCCCCAATGTTAGCCTATGGGAAACTTTCCACTGATGATAACAGTG
Source organism: Piaya cayana (assembly GCA_013389865.1). NCBI lineage: Eukaryota > Metazoa > Chordata > Aves > Cuculiformes > Coccyzidae > Piaya > Piaya cayana. Next base: position 76,858 of record WAAB01011149.1, read on the forward strand.
GCCAAGTCTGGCCATGAATAAAGGATAAGTATGACAAAACACCTTCATAAAGTGGTTTTCTTGGAAATGGGTAGTGGAACTGTGGTTCCCACACTAACTGCTAATCCATGCTAGAAAACATGCTGATTTTTGGAAGTTACAACTAGATTTCTTATTGCCAAAGTGTGAACTTTCTCCATAGCCCATTGTGACCATAGAAATAGTGATTCAACGAAGGCAGGAGCATTGGGGATCTTCTGCAACGTCACGTGGCTAATCCAAAAGTAGATAAACAGAGAGAGAGTGGACTGCTAGCTCTATCTTAGACCAACTTGTCCTTGCTAAGACACATTCAGATAATTGCTCAGGAAATGATGCTTAATTATAAGAGTGTGTAAGCGTGCATGCGTGTGCATGCACATGTGTTAAAAGAGAAAAAGATGCACATGTCCACTTCAACACAAATTTGCTGGTGAAAAAGGATGCTTGGACACAGTATACAGAACAAAATAAAAATGCACAAAAAAAAGTTCTCAGGAATATAACATAAATTTAACAATTTGTCTCTCAAACATTTAATTTACAGTTTCAAGCCTTTAGAGTTATATTCTATTTATAATTGGAGCCACAGCCTGCATGTATTTTAAATGCAAAGAGACGTTCCAACAGTCAAGTTATTATATTACTCGAGAGTTTAATTAATAACACACTAATTGTAGAAGCCAACATCAAGAGCCACACCATATTGTTTCCATTATATTTTGAAACCGTTTGAAGTGATTTACTAATTAAAAAAAAAAGAACTTCTGAGCAAAGTGTTATCTTCTCATGAAGACATCATTTACTCTATGAGTTCTCTTACTTTGCAGGCTATAGGATTCTTCACCAGGTTCTATGCTACAGCGTGCTTTTAGATCTGAATATAAACGCATAGTCTCATACTTAGAAGGAAAGAAAAAAATTCAGTCCAAAGCCTTTTGTCAGAGTTCAGCTAAGCTTCCCCAGAACGTGGATGTATAACAGCATGAGATCATTAAAAATATAAATGAGTAAATGTTAGAAAATTCCTGTGAAAATAAGCATTAAAAAAAATCTCCTGAGAAATTCATATCATAAATATTGTGTTCAATGTAACTTAAAGATGACATGTAAACTTCGTTCTAAAATACTGATTTGCATTTGTCCATGGATATTTTCTTTAATCAAATACACAAGAATTTCAGAAGTTGTTCAGCTTAGTGTAAAATCACTGAAATAAATCTGTTTTACTATTTCACAAGTAAACCTCTGTATCCCATATGCAGTTGGGTGCTTAGACATAGGGCAAGGAGGGACTAGGGCCCTCCTTCGACCCAAAGGTGACTGCCTCCTCCCGGACTAGTCACAGAATCACAGAATTACAAGGTTGGAATAGACTCACAGGATCATCGAGTCCAACAGGATCATCAAGTCCAACCATGGTCAACCTCCCATCCAGTACTTATGAGACCAATAGCAGCTATGATACACTAAGCAGTGACTAGCCTGTGGGATAAAGACCACAGGGTACCTTCCCTGAACAATTTCTCTCCTTAGCTTTGCCCAATTCTGCAGACGTAGGTTGGTTCTCCTGTCAGCATTCCTCCACCCATGTCCCCCTACTCCATCCCCACCCCCAATGCCCTGTCATCAACAACCATATTGTACAGCAGCAGGATTTTGCCCTAAGCTGTTGTGCTGACTCCAGAATTTCCAGTCCTATGAACTCACTGTATGATGATGGAATATTTCTCCCCCACCCCCTACATTTCAAAATAAACATCCTACTAACTTAATGAGATGTTAGGGGCAATTGAAATTATTAAATAGTATGGAAAATTGATATATTTGTGCTGACAATCAATAACAAAAATAACACGTGTATCTTGTTGCTGGTTGTGATACAATAGGAGCATGGCTTAAGAATTTTTAATTGCAGAAACTATTGAAAAGATTGATACTGTAAGAGCTTCTCATATCAGCAAACAAATTCAATAATATTATACATGCAAACTCACTAATAAGATTAGGAAATCTAGCAAATCTGATAGGATGTGTCAGTAGCACCACAAAAATAAGCTGTAAATCTGCTGAAAAAAATGCTGATATTCTACTCTTAAACGCACCCCCCTCCCTTTATTTCACTGTTTCCATAGGCATATAATGTTATCATTTCATGAAAAAAGAGACTAAAACATGTGAACTACCAGTTTACAAATTGTTCTGATTCTAAGTTTCTTCTTGATGGAGGATCCAGGTGAACTTATGTTTTGTTTATCTACAGAGTAACATATGTCATTTTATAACAAGTACATTCTGATTGGCTTCTCTCCTTAGCAAATGACAGTTCATCATTAAATATTTCTTAAGATCATTCAGCTTTAAAGCCCCCACTGTTCTTCAAAGACCAGATGAAAGCAATGTACTTCTGCAGTATATGTGCCAAAGGGCTTTGTTTCACCTGCAGGAGCAAACACGATCCATGTCTTCTTTAAGATTTTGTGTCCAGGCTGAGAATGATCAAGGAGAGAAAGGTTTCTTACCTTGTAAGAAGCTTTTCCCAGACAATTTACAGAAGTTGGATACTAATTTGACCATATCCAATCCTTCCTCATGCATGAACAGGACAATAAGCTTCACATTATTTTACAACTGAAATCTGAACTACTATTCAATGGATCTTCTGTGTCTTAGAGACTAAATCTACCACTGATAAAATTCCTTTTCTTGGCATGAGGAAAAACCATGCAAATATATCTCTGCTTCTTACATGAGGAGGTAACATTTCTGGTGGAGGGCCAGGATGTCCTAATGAGGCTGCTTGAGCATCCTTTACCTGATGCAGGATTATCTTCATTCTAATCCCAGATTTAGGTACTAAAGAAAACCTTCAGGGGGCCAGTTGTAATGCAGTGTTTCAGACTACTCTGTAGTGGTTGTGAGCTTGCAGCCAAAAGGGAGGGCATGGCACAGGGGGTGGGAAGGCACTGGGTATGAGGTGCAGCCATGGGCTATGGGGAAGGGAAGAGAGATCTTTCTCAGTGTGCCCAATGTCTCAGCAGGGCCAGACCTTCCCGAGGCTCGTCCCACAACAACAAAGGCTTGGTTCTGGCAGGCTTTTCAAAAGTCTGGAAAGAAAAAGCACTCACTAGAAATTCCTCTGGAGAATGTTCTGGGCACAGAAAAAAACCACATATCTGAGAAAAATCTGATGTATGGTAGAGCAGGGAGCATCCAAATGTGAAATGGAAGCAAATTAAAAATGGATAAAATAAAGAACTTGCTGTGTATTAGAATTTGTTTATATGGCTGTATACCTCTGTAGGATTTCTAGTCTCTTTAAGATGAAAACAGGCCTGGTTATCCTTTTGCACATTAGCAGATCAATTAATTCCTCTAATCTGGTGATTCGTGTGCTTAGCTGCTTGGTTTGATGTTTGCAACCCTCAGTTATGTGAAAATGTTTAAGTGTATTCAGTAAGTATTCTTTTTAAAAGTGCAACTGACCTGTTTTCTGATTTTAATAAGAAATAATAAGATTTCACTTTCATTTACTCCATGGCCTAGATTCTTCTGTCTTCTCTCTCAGATTAGTGAGAACAGTAGCATCTTGGAGATTTCATAAAAAAAAAAGAATCTTCCACTAAAACTTCTGAAACATTCAAGAACTTTATAAAACATTGTTTCCAGCCAACAAATATCCTCTAAAAAAAATACCTGGTTTAATACTCCTTACAAAGTTTTCACATTAGCAGTATCTAAAGCTATATTTAATAATGTTATGGTCCCAACAGTTCAGCAGTTAAGGTGATAACTAACAGCAGAAAACCACAAAAATTGAGTGTATGACTAAGGAAGAAAACAAGCTTACAGAACAATTTTTTGTCTCAGTCCCAAAAGAAATAGATTTGAAAGGTTTTCTCACCTCAGTTAAAAGCTGGCAATATCACAGCTTTCCAGAGTAACTTGGTATAGATTTATGTCTTCATTTGAAAGAAGTCTGGGATTAACAAATAGAAAACAAGACCCTATCAAGTAATAAACTACTGAAATCCTGTAGTGAGCCTTTTTCCCTTCGTGTTTATACTGAAGCTCTTGGAAGACCAGCAGAGAAAGCAGTGATGTACACACAGCAGCAGAAGCTTGTCTACAACAGAAGTAAGTGTGGTCATTGACACTTCCACAAGAATCAACCTAAACATGTTAATAAATGCAATAAAAGAAAAACTATTTCTTATTGAAGCTTTCAGACAATCATAGAATAACCAGGTTGGAAGAGAACCACCAGATCATCAAATCCAACCATTCCTATCAAACACTAATCCATGCCCCTCAGGACCTTGTCCACCTGTGCCTTAAACACCTCCAGGAAAGGTGAATCAACCACCTCTTTGTGCAGTCTGTTCCAATGCCCAATGACCCTTTGTGTGAAAAACTTTTTCCTAATGTCTAGCCTAAATCTCCCCTGGC
>WAAB01011155.1:0-32319 GCA_013389865.1 Piaya cayana
TGGACTCGATGATCCTGCGGGTCGTCTTCAACCTAGTGATTCTGTAACTCCTGCAAAAATACACAGGCAGGCATGTATTTTGGGAAGGTGGGACTTGTACAAGGCTGGTGGTCACAGCTCCTGCAGGTTATCCTCATCACCCCTAGCTGCTCCATCCTCCTACGGCAACTTTGTGCATGAGCGTGCAGGGAGGGTGGCCTGCTGGACCCAATCCCTGCTAAAACAGCCCAAAGAGCCATGGAGCCACGTGCTACCATGAGCACACAGCAAGTCTGCAACATGCACCAGGAAGGGGAAATCTTCAACTATACAGCACCAAAGCCCCCTCCCCAAACACATACAGGAGATGCAGCATCCCCTTGGACCTTCTCCTGCTTACAACATGCCTCTAAATTCAGACCCTGTCAGACCAAGGCAAATGCTTAACAGCATCAGCTCCAGGAAAGCTGTGACCCAGAGGAACCAGAAAAAGAGCCAGGGAGGATTGTGCGTGCACTTTCAGGCAATGTGGAGCCCACAGGAACTCCTCACTACCCCAGCATGCAAAACCTCATCCTCTAATCCTGGGGTGAGTTGTTTTTTGTTCGTTTAAAAAACTATTCTCCAGCCTTGTAAGGCAAGTCCTCATGGTGCCTAAATAAGCCAAGTATTTTTGGACTCTCACCCTGCAGCCTTGGGTTGGCCTTTGGGAAACACATACTCTGCAGCCCTCTGTACCCTGGTAATTGAAGAGGCTGTCACTACTCCAAGCCAGGAAAGGGATTACAGGACACGCTTAGGGGCTTGAATTCATAACCTTCGGCCTCCATCAGTGCTCAGTTCCCTCTCATCTGAGCTGCAGCAGAGGCACTGCCAGCCAGCAGCACTGCCACCACCTTCGTCCAGGGCATCCAAAGGGCACAGCCAGTTTTTGGGCTTCAAGCTGGGGCAGAGCGTGCCACCCTTCCAGGCTGCTCACAATTAACTGCCTTTGAGGCTGCACAGAATCAAATTACTATAATTTAACAAATAGACTTTATCTTAAAATGTGTGCCTTACCCAACATCTATTGATTCCTGCTCCCCCTCCAGAGAACTCTCCCCAGTTCAGTTGTCACATCCCTATTGCCTATGTAGAAATGATCCAGCTCCAGTCTCTGCCAGAACAGTTCACCCTTGCAAGATTACAAAACACAGCTGGTGACTTCCCTTTTTACCCCTAAATTAGATAAAGATGAAATTTATCGCGGTGGTAGACAGCAGAGCTTTTATCTGCATCCCTCTGGCTACCACACAATTTAAAGACAGCTTGGGTTTTGCCTGTCCTTTTCCAAACTGTGGATGTTTGCGCACAAAAACCAGGAGGATGGTGCCCTCTGTAGGCAGGGCACTGGGGAGAGCAGAGACCCAGTTTGTCGGGCTTGTCTCTGGGCGATAATGCAGCTGTTACAGACATGATCACTGGCTGCTGGGACAGCGGAAAGTGCTGCAGAAAGGGGGTGTATCTGGTAGCACCCCATCAGGCCAAGGAATTTGGATAGGAATGCCAGGGGTTCCCCTGCCCCCTAGCCCAGGCCTGCCCTCCTGGAAGTCCCCTCTGGCCTGGAATACAGACAGAGCAACCCCAAATGCATTGCATAAGCATGCTGTGCCTCAGTTTCCAAACGGCCACAAACAGGTTGGGTGCTGGTGACACCTTTGTAAAGCAGAGGAATGGCAGCATGCACCTAAGGAACACTGCATGCCTGCAAGTGGGGAGGGGCTTTCTTTCCTGAGAATAGGTGAGGTTAAGTAAAAGAGCTGCTTTTTCTCCCCCTTCAAAAGTACAGTTAAGCTGCTGTTTTTAATAGCCAGGCTGGGGTCATCATCATGACACAACTAAGCTCTCATGTTCCCCACAAAGGGTCTGGCAGTGGCCCCAGCAGAGCAGCTCAGTGGTTTGCAAGATCAACCAGGACTGCTGTGCCCCGAGATCTCCCCGGAAACCACATGGAGAAGCCAAGAAGTGATGAAGCAATGGTGAAAAAGCCCTCGGCAAGCACAGTAGCACTGTGGAGCGTGGTTCAGCTCCCGGAGAGCCGATGGTGCCTGAAAATCCAGAGGTTTTGCATTTCTAGTGTCCCAGCTCAAGGGAAGGATTTCTATCCTGCTGCTTTTCACCAAGAGACAAGGGAGGGAAACCGAGGGGAAAGACAGCCCTGAAAAAAAGCAGCAGCAGCGGGAAAAAGCCACACGAGAGCCTCCAGTGCCAGAGATTATGAAGGGATCCTTGAGATTTAACAGAGATTGGGGAGCTAGACTTAATTACACGCCTCACACTCTGGCAGTGAGCTACTGGCTGCTGTTCATTTCACTGATGCAGCACACAGATATGATAATCGCTGCCACGTAGCAGGGATAATCTTCCCCTCACCATCTCCTGGCACTTATTTTGCTGCAGGAGGAGCTGTAGCTGGCTCTACAGAGAGTTGCCCACCTGTGAGCATAGCTGGGAGAATTTAGAGGTGCAGGTGGGTGCACACAGATGGGTTTTCAGCCCTGAAGCAAGGGTGCACAGTGGCAGGGCTGAGCTGCCAGGCTGCATGGCTTTACCCATAGGTCCCCCGTGAGAGCACCCCACCCCAAAACCTCCTTGAAAGGGATGATTTGGTCCTCTTCACAGGTAAAGCCAGTGTCATTTATTGATAGTGTCCCCTTGACACAAGCAGGAAACTGAGCAGATGCATGAGATAGTCTCAGCAAAGCATAATAAAAGCAGGAGGGAAAGCCACACTCTATATAACACTGAAAGCCAGGAGTTAATAGAGGGTACTAGGGGTGCTTTGGCTCACTTCTCTACCCCGAAAAGGCCTCACAGGAGCTCAGCATTGCAATTGTATTACCTGTGGTGTGAAACCTGGGCATCTCTTACTTATTCCTAGAAGGGAAAAGTGGCCCCTGTGCCACAAGTGACAGTGCTGGGCCCCTGTTCATGATGCTGGGAGGGCATGGAGTGGTAAGTTTCCACTGGCTCCCAGCTCCCATCCTCCCTGGAACGTCAATCAGGTACCTGCCAGCACAGCCAATTCACTTCCATTTGGAAAATTAAAGAAATAAAATGAATTGTTTGCTTAATTTGAAAGGGTGGCAGGAAGCAAAGATGCCTTGGGCCCATGCCAGCTCACAGAGGTCTGCTGCTTCTGGCTCTAATGCAGGATTTCACTAGAGGAAATATCAGTTTCTTCCTCTCCTCTATCTGCTGGTACAAACAGTCCCTGCCCAGAAGTTCTCAGTCCACTTCCACCAGCGTTCATCCTCTAAAACTGAGCAGGGGTGGGCAAACAGAGGGATGCTCAGAGTAGTGACCCCCTCCATAAACCACATTCCTGGACCACAGGGACTAGTTGTCCTGGGAATGCTGCCCCATTGCCAGCAGGGACGGTGAAAGAGTCCAGGCTCACTGCCTTCACAGTGGCACCAGGGCATTGGGCTTTGCACTTTTGGGGTGCTAGTCTCAAGGATGCACTTCCATAGAGCAAAATGGGAAGGAGGGAGGCAGTGAAAACGAAAGGAAGGTGGCAGGGCAAACACTCCCAAAAATTTCTTCTCTCTACATCCCTACAGGCTTAGCTCTGGAAGTGGCCTCCCACTCAAGTTTTCATTATTTTGGGGGCATTACAGGCAATAGTTACTATTACCCCCTACCTCAGCTGCTCTAAGATCTAGGGCAACCTTCTGCTAACAGGAGTTAGCCTCACCTGGGTTCTGCAGTGCCAGAGCCCACAGGACCCACTCCTGCTTTATCCCAAGGGAGGGAGAAAGAGCCACTGGGATATGACCCTGATCTCTAGCTGCTCTAGACAGAACTGTACCGTGGGCTGTGTCCCCATTCCCAAAGCATCTTCTTCATTTGCAGGACACAAATGTAACCTCTCATTGCTTTTTTCCTCTTCCCCCCCTGCTTTGCAATGAAGGCGAATCCCCAAATCCCAGCTCCTTCCTGCCAAAGACACATGCACCTGCAGAGCAGCTGGTGCCAACATCCAGAGCAGAGCCAAGCACAACAAAAGGGCTAAAGAGCCCTCACTAGACAGAGACCAGCTTACAAAAACAACAGTATTTCACCCAAACTCAATTAAACTGTCCTGGGTTATTGCTCCATTTCCTTTCCCACCACTGAGGATCAAATGAGATTTCTGTAGCTACACAGAGATGCTTACACATCTTCCCTTCAGCTGCCCCCTCTGTGCTCTACATGGAGTGAAACCTGCCATGGGGTGGCACAGCTTTGCATGCAAATAATTTCCTCTCAGTGATAACATTTTCCACACTGGGAAATATACAACTGGGAGCGTGGTCCTGCCCACAATTACCCAACAGGGCACTCAAACCCTTTGCAAGAGTCCAAGTGAGTCCTTCAAGCTGGGGTCTCCTTGTAAAGTCCAAACAAAGGGGTAGCCACAGGCTTCGAAGTCAAGAGGGATTGATGTGACGGTGACCCCAAGCAGTACTGTTCCTCCATGTCCTGACACTCTTCATCCAAGGCTGTCCACAAGCTCTGACCCCACACTCTTTGTGCTGCAATTAATGCAATGAGGCATTAAATGAGGAACAGGGCATGACTCTTCCTTCCATGTGATCATCTCTCTCATTTTACCTTCAAGCTTTGGGGTGTTCCTCTAGTAGACTTAAAAGCCAGCTGCAAACTAGACTCCTTGTTTATATGCCACAGAAGTTAAAAGCCACGCTGGACATTCAGGGCATGGCTCCCATTAATTTCACCAAGTTTTACATGTCTAAGCCTCAGCCATCAGTATCTGACAAAAATGAGGTTCTCTTCAAGGCAAAAAAAAATCTAAGAAAAACGTACTTCACTTCCACAGACTTTTCAAAATAGAAGTATCTGAAATGCAACAGTTCTTGCAGGCACTCAGCAGGCTTTGCAAACAGATAAGGGAGTCTGGAAACCAAAATAATGAAAATTTCCTCTGCCTGCCTCATCTTACAGTATCTGCACATACACACACACCTCTGCTCAGTCATCAGCAATGCCTGGAGAAGAAATCCAGAGAAAAAAGTCCAAGAAGTTTAATGAACTGTCACAGCGTAACAAACTAATCCCTGCTTGTGCTCATCTCATCCCATATGAGAGGCTGGGAAAACACAAGTATGCAACATAAGGCGGTTATCTCTTATCTGCTCCATTGTTCAGTATGGGCAGATGACTGAGCAGAGATTCCTGGGTCACAGCAAGGAACCACTTGCTCTTCCACAATGCATGGCCAGAACTGAGCAAATACCTCACAATAATTTCCCATGAAAAGTCTGGATCTGTTTTTCCGAAATACTTCAGCTAAAGGTAAGGAGTGTTCATGGGAGCTGTGGGGCCTCACAGAAAGGCAGCTTTGAACTCAGACAAAACCCCATGCATTTGGCAGACTGGGTGCAGAATGACAGTCCTCAAGCTGGTGCTATTTATTTGTGGCACCAGAGTTCTCTTCTGTTGAGAGCAGGACCACAGCTGAGTGAGTCAAGGTGAAGGCACAGCAAAGACACAAAAAGGGGGAAGTGTTTTCATGAGCATTGAGTCCCTAGAAGATTTAACAACTGTTTTGAGGAGAATGCTGTGTCCCCAGAAGAAGGTAAAGCAGGAGCCAGCAGCACATAAGCTGACCTCTATGAAGTCACAGGGAGCCCAGTGCCTTATTGCCGACATGCTCACTCTTGGGAGGTTGGGCTGGGTGCCTTGCCAGCAGGCAAAAACAACAATAAAAGGCAGGTTCCTGCTGCCGAAAACTCTGGGCAAGCTGCTCCTGGGTGATATAAATGTTTGTTGGCAGGAGGCACTGGGTAAATAACACTCAGCAGTGCAAAAAACAGCAAGTAGCATTTTCTTGGTGAAGCATTACCCAGGCTTTCAATCAAAGCTCAAGGCTGTATTTTCTTCAGCCCTTTACTGAGCTATCAGAAGGCTTTACCTCTCCCATCTCCCTTATAAAGGCATACACACACACACACACAAGCATGAGCTTCTGATCCTCCAAATCCTCCCCTCTACAAAAACCACTTCCTGGCAAATCCCAGAAAAGGGAGAAATTCATCGTGTTAAACATCAGCTGCTCCTGACCAGCAGCTCCAGTCTTTATAAAAGCCAGTGTCAGAAGGTAGGACTATATTCTCATAACATGGGCAGGGTTTCAGAGATGCCTACAGGACAGCTGGTACCAAAGTGGAAATCACTGCAATGACACTAGGACATGGGTCTAGCTGAGCAACAAAGTCTGGGTGCAGGTGCTAAATCAGCAAGAAGGTGGACTTGGTTTATGTTTTTTGGTTGTGATTTTTTGTTTTGTTTTGGTGGGGTTTTTTTGTTTGGTTGGGGTTTTTTTTTTGCATTTAAGTAATGCTTGTCTCATATTGTCTCAAGTCTTATGAGGAGTGGCTGNGGTTTAGTGATTGATGGGAATGGTTGAACTCAGTGATCCCGTGAGACTTTTCTGATCTAGTGATTCTGTGATATTGCAAAAACATCCTGTTTCCAGCTGATGCTGGCTTGCTCTAAGCTAGTGGAAATACCACCTGTATTGCCAGTCACAGTGGTCAGATTTTTGTCTCCCTTTCCGGAACAAGTTTATAGGAATAGGTTAAAAAATGTCAAGAAAACTGAATTGCATTGAACAGCAAGGAAGGAGTTGGGGAAGCTGGTGGTAGTCTGCAGGAAACTGGTGAGGAGGCAAGATGTTAGGTTGCACAGCACACATTTGCTATTTCATGTCTTCTCTGAGAAGACATCCAGTGGCTTTGGCTCAGACCCTCACCATTGCTAACACAACACCCTAAAGAAATTATTCTCTGCAGGAAAGCAAATGGGGTGACAGGATCTGCTGCCAAACCCTTATGTCTTACAGGGGGAGAGAGGGGAGAGGAAGAGGAAATGAAAAACAAATCCCAGAGCCGGAGATGTGCCGAGGGGGCAGCTGCAGCACATTGTTATCTCTCTTGGCAGGGTGGGCTCTACGGAGGTCACTGCAAGAAAGCAGATTAAGTCCTTGCATCCAGACAAGCAGACATGCCCCTGTAAAGGTGGGGGGAAAGGAGAAGCTGCTTCAAATACCAACAGGAGGGTAGGTCTCACTGTGATGGTTTTATCCCTGTGGGCTGTATTATTGCCCAAAGCACTGGTGAGACCTGGAGAATATGAGCAAGTTTGTGGTCTCTCTGGTTGGAATCCATCAGTAAGGCTTCCCACAGAGGAGGCAGCCTGTGGAATGATGCCTACCTGGTCTGGTGCAGCCAGCCTAGGAAGAATGGCAGGGATGCACATGAAGAAAGAAAAGGAAAAGGAAGAGGTGAGATTATAGCATTAAAATATAAATGAGAGGAGATGACTACATACTTTTCAATCTACTCAGATAGTAAGCCACAAGTAACGAGGTCCCCACACACCATTAGCACATCACTTATTAATCACCCATTAATGAATGGGTTGTATATGAATCCCATTTTCTACCACTACAATATCTTTCAGCTATTCCTCCTTCCCTCTCCAATTTTATTCCAAGAATTTCCTCCAAAAACTAACACCAAAGTGCTTTTCACTTGCTCAGTTTTCTTCCTTCAACTGAAGCTTTGAAAGAATTAAAAACAAGCAGAAGCAGCTCCACAGCAAATTTCCATCTAGTCCTTTTTGGACCCAGGATTCAAATGTGCATAAATGAAATCTCCTTTGGAAACTCACATATAGCTTCTCTCTCAATTTCTCCACACAAACAAATTCAAACCTCTAACCTTTTTTCATTCCAGGCAAGCTATTTGCAAACTTAGCCAAGCTCTCTAGGACATGTTACCTCTCTTCTACTATTTGCTAAAGAGCTTCAATGGGCCAGCAAGTTGCTTGCAATAGCATCTGGTTTTCACCCATAGCCTCCAAGGTTAACTGCCTCTTGTGCTGTGGGTGAGGTAACTAAGGATTAATTCTGCACCAATACTGAAAATAACAGCACCTACTACTAAGATGTAATTGTTGTGAGGTATGAGTATCTATACTACCCTTTTTCATTTCAGAGAAACACCATGCTTTCTGGATTCAGTAGTGATTTCAGCAAAACCACAGTCACAAGAGATGCAGTTTTGGAAGAAGCAACTCATTACTCCACTATTTATAAAACCTTAAAAATACATGTACAAACATAAAAATACTGCCCCTCCGCCACTCATACACATACCACCTTATTTGATCAGATCTCATAAAAAACAGATGCTATCTTGGAAACTAACTTCCTTGGGAAAATAAACTGCCTGTAGTAAAACCCAGAGCCAGATTAGGCAGCTGACCAAGCGCACTGTCTGTACGATGCCTGCCACTTCGCAGAGTTTCAGGACAAACAGTGCAGCATTAAAGCTCTCTGCAAGGCAGGAAAAAAAGAGAGAAGACATGAAGATCTCACAGCAACTGCCAGCAGAGAGTTGGACTTGGTGCTGGGTTTTTGAGGTGATGGAGGCAGCCAAGCAAATAAAAAGCCCCACAACCCACAGATGTCAGCAGGTTGTCAGTGTCTCAGAGGCACCACCATAAAATCCACATGGAGCTAAGGGCTTGCTGGCTGGCAGGAAGGCTGGTGAGAAAGCAAACAATGTGCTCGGTGACAGCAGAGGTTCTGAGCAGGGAGGCTGTTGGTGCCCGGAGGTGGCAGAGAGCCTCCTGCTCCATCAGCTCAGCCTCCAGTGAACCACACCAGAGCATGCAAGCAGGAGGAGAGCAATTGCGTGTGTACTCGAAAGCATGAGGGGCTGCAGGCACAGAGTGCTGGTGGTCTTTCACAGCATGGAGTCAGTTGCATCATGCTGCCATCAGCCAGACGAACAGTACCGGTGGGATGGAGGGTCAGCCTCTGTGCTCAGATGCTTGGTGAAGCTTCCCAAGTTCGCTGACGGAAATGAAAGTGCGCTGAGCACGGAGGGATGCCTGTCCCGGATATTCAGTGTAAGGAAGAATGTAGAGTTCTTGGAGCGGGCATGGCCACCCGCAGCTGTGCAAACAACCCTGCCGAGAAGGTGACTTACCTTGGCTCCCAGCCGAGATCGTAGATCCCCGCCTCCAGAAAGCCTTTTCCTTGCCCAAAGACAGGACAAGCAAAGCAGAGGGTTGTTTCCCAGCAGGAAGCTGCCGTCTCACAGACCAGCACATTAAGCAAGCTGGCTCAGGTTAGGACCAAGCACCAGTAGTCACTGTCAGCCTGACCCAACTCAGCACATAGTGTTTGCTCCTTGGTTTCAATTTATCGTTACAACTGAGGATAGTTTTTCTGGTGGCAGAGAAGCCAGAGCAGCAACTGCAGGCAAGAGAGCTTGCTGTGCTGCTCAGGTCTCATCCTCTAACACAGCTACTGCAGCTCAGGAAGGATCCCAAATCCGGTTGGACAGTTAGATCCAGGAAAGCACATGCTGATCTGTCACACCCAAGTACTCTTGACTCTCACCATCTAGAGGAAACTAACTTTAGATGGTAAGACAGGGAGGAAGGGAGAAAGTTCTGTGCCAAATCCGGGGGGAGCTGGATACCCAGGAGCAAGCTGGCTGGAGGTCACAATGGAAAGCATCATGTGAGAGCCTGGACATGACCCCAGGTGCTGGGAGAAGAAGAGACCAGTCAGTGATCAGGATGCCCAGGTCATGCTCCTGGACTTATGACAGCTACCCAGGTTAGCTCCAGAGGTATGGAGCTTAGGATGGCTAAAGTTGTTCCCAGCTTTGCCCTCCTCGACTCCAACTTTAGAGAAAATATTACTTTTCTTCTATTTTGCCTCACCAGACTACCTACTGCAGGCAATAGATGCAGTCTACAATACATAAAGACAGAAGAATTTTAATTTTATGTATTTTTTAGAAATTGTGGCGAGTAGTAGCAGAGCAGACCCAGTATAATCTCTAAATCTTCTTTACCCAGGTTCCCTCAGCCTGTTTCCTCCCAAGCCTTTGTGCCATTTCAACCAACTTCTGTTTCTGGCAGTGAGCTGGGAGGATGATGGTCTCCCTCTCCAATATCCCTAGATGGGAAGACAGATGCCATGCTGTGCAACAGGTTAGGCTTAATTCAGTGCCTTTAGAGTTAGGACCAGGGATGTTATTGTATGACAAAGCACTAGTTTATCCAGAGCAAGTCAGACTCCACCACTATGCAGAGTCCTACTGCTCTGAGGGTATTTGTACAACATGAGTATATCCATCGTGCTGTCCTATATCCTAGCTCAGAGAGCCCTATAACCTCTGCCAACAGGCTGTAGCATTGGCTGAGAATCTCAGGCAACTAATGTAAATTGAAAAAAAAATATGAGAAGAAATATTCAAATTAATTAGAAAAATAAAAATGAGAGAGGGAAGAGGATCCTACAACACACTAGTTCCTGCCTGCCACTGGGAGCACCATCTTAGAACAATCAAATAACCAAGCCATCTCTTCTACAAGCTTTGAGGACAACTTTTAACAAATGTGCACTAAAGGATTCGCTCAAGACGATGGAAACCAAAAAAACTAAAACACAAGAACACAAACCATTTGCTCAACTGAAAACTTGGCTACAGGCACACAGGAAACCTGCAAACCCAGCACCAAGCAGCTCATGAGCTAATGGTCATCCCTCACTGACCAGTGTAGCCAGGACATAGTCTTTATTTCACCTCACATCCCTGATGGAGTATCTTTGTCTTCTCAGCCCATACTTTATAAAAACAGTTTACAGAAAGACAGATACATTACAGCCACTACCCCAAGTCCACCCTACTGGCCACAGTTTGATATGAAACACAAATTTCCTGAACAGGGCAAAATAAGTTGAAACAGCACGAAAGAATATGCCAGACCCCACACAAGAGAAATGGGTGGGCAAAAAGACCAATGAAAAAAGGTATGCTTTTTTTCAGAAAAGAAGGGTTTCAGGAGATGACTCTGACAACTGATATTTAATTCTAAAGCTAGGGATGTCTCCTACCAGACTGGTTCTGGTTAGATGTGCCCTGCGTTGCACCAGTCTGAAGCTAAAACAACTCCCAAAGCAGTCTTCTGGGAGACTCACAGATTTGTCCTGGGTTTCAAGGACCCCACAGTGCCATCTGTGGGATGACTCCATCTAGCTTTACCTCTTGCAAGGAGGCGACCTGCCACCTTGGCACTGGAAGACTCACTTGAATGTGTTTTCAGCACCAAAGGAGCACCAAAAAAAGATCTCCCTAAAATTAGTCTTTATTGTAGCAGAGGAGAGGGTTAAAGTCCCAATTACACAATTGGAAACAGTTACCCAAGAGAAAAATAAAACAATTTTTTTAAAAGCAAAAAATACAATTCCAGATTATATTTAACACTCAAATTCTTCCTTAATTGCTCCAGTGTCTCAACCAGCTTAGAGGGGAGGAGCAGGGACTGGCAAATTAGCTCCCCCCAGGACTGCTTCCCCCTAGGGAGCTTTCCCAATTTACATTCCCATTGTATTCTTTAATTAGTACATTCCTACAGCTTTTCTGAGAGTCCCAACACTTCCAGGGCTATGACAGTACTTTATAAATAATAAGTTGGAGGGAATATTCACTGTACCCTGCTTTACTCCTCCCAGTGTCCCACTTGGTGGCTGGTGGCTTTTGCAGGGACCACACAAGGTCTAGGACAGCCCACCACCACCCTCCCCAGAGGTGGCCTTTAGTGGGGACCTCAATAACCTCCTTTCTGCTCCTTCTTCCCACCTTGCAAGCCTTTTATTTAGGGTTCTGTCTTCCCAAATACGCTTCTCCCAGACAAAGCATTCTGACTTGATGGCATCCTCATAATGTAGATCCCAAGCTGTTGAGAAGTGCTAGGAGAACACCTTGACTTGAGGTCCCTATAGACCTTTATTTGTGTGGTGGCTGCACAGGAAGGTGTCCACAGGCATTGGTAGCTCAGCCAGGCTTTGTGACTTGGCTTTATCCAGAGCCATCCCAACCCAGCATCAGCAAGCACACAGTGTGTGCTGCTCCTCCCCACCAGAAGCCAGACAATACCCTCCACCCTGCAATTTCTGGCACCCTAGGGGAGCATGAACTACCTCCTTAGGGACAAAAAAATGAGGACAATTCATTCAATCAGCAGCCCACCAGTCAACCCTTACCAGAAACGGGGACTGGACAAATCCTAGGGCCCCTAAACAGCCAGAGCAGTGGGAAAACCTCCAGCACCTTCAGCCCCAGAGCAGTTCCACCCAGGGTTATTCTCCCTCTGTACTCAGCACTGGTGAGACTGCTCCTTGAATACTGTGAGCAGTTCTGGGCCCCTCACCACAAGAAGGATGTTGAGGTTCTGGAGCGTGTCCAGAGAAAAGCACCAAAGCTGGTGAAGGGGCTGGAGAACAGGCCTTATGAGGAACAGCTGAGAGAGCTGGGGTTGTTTAGCCTGGAGAAGAGGAGGCTGAGAGGAGACCTCATTACTCTCTACAACTACCTGAAGGGAGGTTGTAGAGAGGAGGGAGCTGNCTAAAAACCAAGTGGTGAAAAAAGACTAAAGTAAAAACAACCCAGTACAGCCATGCATAAGAGGCTCCAACCCAACATTTTCCCAAGTCTCATTAGAGATGATTTATGAAGGCTGACATAGTTGTTAACCTCTGACCATGTCCCTGCTGCCTGCAGGGCATTTCACAGCCTACAGAGGACCATCCAGCAGCAATATAGGGGGATGACCAGGTTTTCACCTCCCCTGTTAGCACAATTAGGTGCTTTGAAGGAGACACACAGGGCCATCTTACCTGCAGCAACCCAGCTGCTTGCTCGCAGAATGATCCCTGCAAATGCATTTTGCCTGCACACACACACACACACACACACAGGGTAATGCTTGGCAGGGGCAGTGGGCACTAATAACCCAACATTTGCAACCCTATCTAGTTCTGGCACGTTCATTATTTAAAGGTATTTGGCAAAGACCTTGGGCAACTCATTTACAGAGTCTGGGTCAGTTCACAAGCTCTTGAATTCCCAAACTATTCGCTGGTCATGCCCATAGCTAAGCTGTGAATAGGGTTTTGGCAGATGTGAAAGGAGCTAGTGTTTTCTGAAAACACCTGCCTTCGGAAGCTGCAGAAGCTTGCAGATTTCCATTCCTGTTTAAAATGCACATGTAGCCCTCCCAGAGCCAGGAACAGGATGAAAGCTTGACTTGTCTGCAACTATAGAGCATCCTCTATCTTTTAGCAAGCTGATCAGAGATCAAGTGACATCAGGGCCCCTGAGCCAGGTATGCAAGTCTCAACTCACCCTTCTCTGCCTACTCAGGGCTGGAAACCAGGCAAAGCAGAAGCAGCTCCTGGTCTAGGACCATCCTCAGTCCCTCCACCCAGCCCCTCTCATTCTGCTTACAGTGAGAGCCTTAAAGGATGTAACCAGCTGCCTTCACTCCCAGCCAAACTCCAACCCCAGAGTTATGGCCTGGAAGCACAGGCAGCAGCAAGCCATCTTGGAAGCACACTCCTTGTCCTACAGCTATTGTGGTTTGCCATCTTGCATATGCAGAGATGCAGCAAGTTCTTTCCTTCCACCCTGTGGCTGAGGCTCTGCTCTCCAGTACTCCTCCTCCTCAGCTGCCTCACTTGATGCAGAACCCTGCTGAAATTTGCTCAACCAGTGGGCAACCCTTCCCTGCCACAAACAGCAGCCCATGAGGCTATCTGAGATCAGGCGGCACTGCACAGCCACTCAGAGATGGAGCAGGAGGCACAGGCAGTGGAATATGAGACAGGGTTTGCTCAAAGACAGCTCTGTGCTTTTGGCAGGACTTGAGGGCATTTGTTTTGAAGCTGTGTTTACATGTCTTTGATCAAACATGTTTTAACTTTTCTTGTGCATGACAGCAGCAAAACAAGTTTGATACAAGGATAATGAAACACATTGTCTGCTTGTAGGTGTAAATGGCTATAACAAAGCTGTGCACAGCAGTTACTCAACCTGTGGGGCAGAGGAGGGCACAAAAGTGAGATGCATCATGATAATGCCAACAAGTTAAGTGTTTTTCCAAAAAAAAAAAAACAACCAAAAAAACCCCACAAACCACACACACAGCTACAACAGCTCAATCTCAGCTGCTAGAGTTGACCAAGTGGAGTCTGCCCTTGACCTGGTGAAGAAGCAAAACTCCCTCCAGCATCATGTAGAGCTTTTCCTTAGCAGCTGAAGAGGGCAGGAGCATTGTGGCTTGAGAGGGCTCAAGGCTTACTTGCAGCAACAAACCTAGGGCACTGGTGTGGACCACGCCATGACCTTTCCAACCTCCAAGGTCTATCAGCAGCTTTTGAGCCATTTTTTGAGAAATCCCAGCACAGTACTGGAGACCAAAAAGGAAAGGCAGGTTTCAGAAGGGCTCCTAAGACATGCTGTGGTACATCTGTCACAATTACCAAGGACATACCTGCATATTTTTAGATGAACTGGACCACTAAATACCCTGCTGTCATTTCAAACCTCATACAGCCATGAATGCTTTCTTTCAGCTTGACAGGGAAACACAGAGCACCTTCGGCATCCTTTCAGAGTGGGAAGACAACACAGGAGCCACACACATGGTCATAAACTGGGAAACACTTCCAGAACTACAGTGTGAACAGCCATACCATGAACTGCTAATGCAGTCCTTGACATGGGGCAAAGCTTCAGCACAGACCAGAGGCTGCTACCATGGAGTGGTTTAGATGCAGTAAACCTATTTTGGAGGTTGAAGGAAACTTGCAGGAGAGTGGATGCTTCAGCCTTTGCTAGAGAGCAAATCCAAGCATGTTTAATTTACTAGTGCAAATGCTAGCAGAGAGCCTTTATAATACAGTCCCATGCTGACCATGCTTCAAGATGAGAGATGCCACCATCTCTCCCCGCTTAGCGCAGCAAATGAGTACAGCACATTGGCACAAGAGCTTTCTTAATGGCACGCCACCTCACTACACAACCTGTCAAGCTGACACAGGCTTAAGCAGGGGATCTTAGTTGGCAATAGAGGGGGAAGTGAATATTCAGCTGTGATAAATATTTAACATGCTTTTAGTCTTGAAGAAGTGTAGCACTAAGGCCATCATCCTGTAAGTGAAAACCAAGGCTGATTAATGGGGGAAGGTACTCCCATTTATGGGAGGTTAGGATCAATCCCAATTCTCAGCTATTTGTTGAATCTTTAATGCTCTTTTTCAGGAGCAGAGTGAAGGGCAGCATCCTAATAAGGCTGCTTTAATGGCATGGTTGTTAACGGGGTATGAATAAAAGCCCCCTGTGAAAAATAAACAATGAGATGAAAAAGGAGGATTTCACATGGTCACTGCATTTGGCTGGCTCAGAAAAAAAACCCAGTGTTATGGTCTCCTCACTTCTTTGGAGGATGGGTTTACTTCTTTCACAGTTTGTCCTATCATCTCAGAGCTAAGCCCAAGGTTACTCCAGATCCACCTCCGCGCAAAGCCAAAGACAATCTGCTGGTCTGGGGAGGAGGGAGTGCCAGTGCCAGCCCAGCAGCCTGTGTTTGATCTTTCCATATCCTTCACTTTATGCTTGAAAGGTCTCCACTTCCTTCCACAGCTCAGCAATCTTCTCAGACCTGCAGTTTCACCATTTCACACTCTCCTCTCTGAACAAGGTGGCCCCACACCACCTTCCATCTCACCATTCAAGACAAATCCCCTGCCTCTGTAGTTATATCAGTATCAACAACACTCCCTCTCAAGAAGGCATTGCCCAGAGATGATTCAAGGAGAGAGTATCCTTCTTTGTGCCTTTTGTGTCTTCCATCACATCACCCTCCAGCATCCACTACTCCGACACTCACTTCCCCTAATAAATCCTCTTTTGCTCTTCTCTGCTTCATCATCCAATAGGACCAACCCCGCTACCTGTAAACAAAACTCCCCCTGAACAACTCTGCTCACTGGCTACCTCCCGCTGCCAGCAAGCAGCACAGAGGCAAGACAGCAGCCTTGTAATGAAGACAAAGTACCATATATTCATGCCACCCTCTCCATCTGCCCATGCCTTTCCAGCTGCATTACACCTTATGCTGTTTTTTGTCTGAATCTAAACATCAGCTCCTTCTCATCCATGCTGTTCCCCTTACTAAGCCCCTGTGCCAGGGACGATGAAGCCAATGGAGGAATGAAAGGAAAGGGATGAAAAGTGAGCCAGGAAAGGTGACAGCAAGAGGCAGTGAGGAAAAACGCATACACAATAAGGGGGATCAAAGACACTACAGCCAAGTGCATGTTCTTGCACATGAGGGAAGCTGTTGCATCCCAGCAGAGTCACTCCAGCTCCATCAAACTATCCACTGGAACAAAGTCAGTTGTCTGAGGTGAGAAATGATTCTGGCTTCTTCCCAAAGTGATAGCAATTGGGATGAGAAAGCAATGCCACCCCCAGGCAGGAGCCCAGAGCCTCCCTGATCCCCAGCATTTTCCCTTTTCCTCCAGGGTGCAATGAGGTCAACTTTCAAAATCCCTTCTCTCCATCCAGCCCTAGGCCTGCTGTAGTAGTCCTCCAAAGCACCCCAAAAAGAAGTGACACAAAAGAAGTCAGCATGGCTGGACAATCTCCTTCCAGAGCTGTAAGTGCACAGGCTGGAAAAGTGGGGAGAGGGCTGCATTTTCTCACTGCTTTACACTCAGCATACATCCTATCCCACTTCAAAACTCTAGGCTGCACCACTTCTCCCTGATCGTACACTAGGATCAATCAACATCTCTCCCCCTACAAGCCATCTCCACTCTAACTGCCTTTCCTCATCCACCATCATAAACAGGGATTAGGAGTAAAGATACCAGGCTAAGACTTGGCAGCAGCTTAACTAGCACATTGTCCTCAGCCACAGCACAAGTGCCAGGCATATGTCCTTGCCCTGTGATAGGCCTCAAATATGATTCACTATGTTGCCACAAGACTTTCAGAGAGATGCTACGAGATGTGCTCCTCTGTCCAACCTTAGAAAGGCACCCCAGGTCCTCCTTGAGCTCCCAGTGAAAAAAAAGCAAGGGAATGGAAGTATTCTGCTGTGTCCTTGCAAGCCAGCAGAGACAGATGTTGCTAAGCAACCAGCAAGCATTAGGGGAAAGATCAGCATCAGAGAACTAGTAGCATCCCAAGGGGGACAGCATTGCCCCTGAAGTCCCCATGGGACTTTGGAGACCCACTGCCAAGCAGCACAGACAGATTCACTGTGTGGCAATGCCAAGCAGAGGAAATGTGCTCAACCAAGCCCTAGTCTGCAGTCAAACTGCCCAGGTGCCCTGGCTTCTCGCCCCAACCCAGGAGACCTTTTGGCAGAGCCATGCACTTGGGAAGATGATGCCTGTGCAAGTGTTAGAGACAGGGCTGCTTTTGTTTACAGGTCGCTGGTAATGGCGCAGTACACCCTGCATCCTCCCCCAGTCAGGAGCAAGCTCCAAGAAAGGAAATTACATGAGCCAGAAGGTTTGATGGAATGAGCCCATTGGGCAGCTTGAAGATAGCTATTAATTGAGAGCTTTCTCTAATTGCTTTTGTATAATCTGGGGCTGCTAGGCGGAACTGGGTAATAAATGAAATCCAATTACATTTTCTCTCAGTATTTATTTTATTAAGTAGAATTCATCAGCTGATGAAGGGCCCCTCGAGGTAATGGCTCATGACCTAGTGGAAGGCACTTTTTTATTATTATTTGCCCCACTCGGGGAAGCAGATAATTCAGTTCCCCAGTAAATGCAGGCTGGTCCCCCTTGCATTGTGGTAGGAGTGACAGGTCCCAGGCAATGGGGAGCCCACAGAAAGCCCAGCACCCATGCTGTCTTTCCCAGAGGGATCCCTGCTCTGGCTGCTGGAGTCCTAATGAGCACAACGGATGACTAAACCCCAGCTTCAGAGTACTAGATAAAACAGAGATAGATCTATTGCATACAGCTTGAATGGTGTGCCCCAGGGGTATGCTGCAGGGATTAGTCCCACTGGAGATGCAGCAAGAATCAGTCTCAGTTCATGCCTTCTCCCCTGGAAGCTGCAGATTTCGGTGCCAGCACTGCTTCCCTGGGATGGGTTTCTACACCCAAAGACTGTGAGCCATACAGGAGAGTCACTGAAGAGGCTATGAACACCTGCAACTCAGATCCATCACCCTGTGCTCCAGCCTCGTATTGCTCTACAAAAGGGCACCTCAACCACCACTTGGTGGTAGATGGAGACCCAGTTGCTTCCACGAATGCTGCCCAGTACTGTTCACACAGTGGTGACAGCAGGTACAGCATGCCTGGATGTACAGAGCTGGCACCACTGTGAGAGACTCAGTTGCCAAGAAGGATTTGCTGGAAGCCACAGCACTGCTGAAACACATACCTTAGGCCCTAGTATATAATCTCTTCTTTGTGGTGCAAGAGACAGTAAACCCCAGCCCAAGGCAGGAGGGCCTGCTTCTAGTGCATTCATCTGAGCTCCAGCAAGCGTCTCGGTGGAGCGGGGTGGCCACCATGACACAAGCCCTTTTTCTCCTCTCCCCTTCACACCAAGAAGCGGCAATGGGGCTGGGGACTCATGGGGTCAAATGCAGGATCACTGCCTGATCAACAGAGCCCACAGCAAGGGTTCCTCCAGCACAAGCAGGCAGGATACCTTGGGGAATGTCACATTTGGCTGTTGGGCTTTTCACTATCCCTTTCCAATCCAGATATTGACTGATGTTTGCCACCACTCCCAAAGCCAGCACTGACAGCCATGGCTTGCCCAACTTTCATTACCATTTTGTCATACAAGCAATTTATCACCTACCAATGCACGCTCATTACATACGACAGACTCCAGAGTTCATTAATTAATGGGAAATACTTAGAGAGGCATATACACATGTACAAATCTGTCTGAGTGGTTTCCTATGGCACCTTCCATGAGCATTTCCATGCACTGCAACAGTGAGGACAGGTCCTAGGAGCCATGACAGAGGCAGCATGCAGCAACCAGGCTTAAAACAAAGAAGAATCAACACTAAAGGAGGGATTGGACAGGGAAGGGGCTGAGAAGTGGGGAAACAACTATATAGGCAATAAAGTAACACAGTTTTGTTCCTGAATTAGTAAAAAATTACTCAGTTTAAAGGATAAAAATACCCCAGATGATTCCTGAACAAGTGGAGCCATCAAGTTACGTCCTTGCTGCTGAGGTTTTAGGGTGAAGGCTACTCCATAGGACACCTCCAAAGGGTTTGCACACTCTGTTGCTGCAGAAAGAGCTAATGCTTTGCCTAACCTTACACTGGGGACGATCTGTTGTGGGATGCTGTCTTTCCCAAGCCTCCCTTGTATCCATCAAAGCAGGATAAGCCTAGTTCCACTGCTCAGGAGCATACTCAGGGGTGCAAGAACTGCCCCTCCACATTCTTACATGTACCATCCCCCTACTTAGAAGTACTGAATAACCATGAACAACCGCCCACCAGCACCCAAGCCTTCAAATCTCTGGATGAACTAAAAATAAATGAAGTACAGGTTCACAGCAATTCAGCACCAGGTTTAAGAAGTGCCACATTTTGCTGCCTTGGTGCAGAAGCTAGGCACAGAAGGTAAGGACAAAAGTTTTCAGAGGGATCTTCTGAAACTCAGCTGGCTTTTTGATTTGGGAAGAAAACTTAAAACCACTTTGAAAGGAGATCTAAACATAATGTCAAAACCCAGCACTTGAATTTTTTCACAAGTGGGCTTTCACTTTCCTGTGCTGAGGCAATTTTCCAAGCATAACACACAAACACCAAGCTGTTCCCGCTGATTCAAAACTATTTTCACCAAATAAAGAATCCATTTGAAATTTTTTTTGCCCATTTCTGCTTTAGAAGCATCATCTGTTCACAGCAGCTCAGAATTTATGAACATTTGTGACTAACAGACAGACTAGATTCATAGTGAAATGCATCATCAATAAATCAGTCCATCACTTCTCTTACCCCAGGTGCAGGTTTGAAGTCTTGAGTAAGTACTCATACTCCAGTAAAGTCTGAGTAAGAGACCTCAGGATTTAGCCTATTGATTGCTTACTATTGTTTGTGATGCCCTGTGCATGTTAGACATGCTCCCTTCAAGCAAGATTAAATACCTGGCTTATGGCATTGGGATTCAAGGGAAATTATCTTTTACAAGCACCGGAATAGACAACTCAAATTGCCTTCTGCAATGGTCCATCATGGTGCAAGGGCCACATGAAGCCTGTCCATCTTGCTGCCAGGGAGCATAGCACACAGTGATGCTGACTCTCCCTTGGGCTGGTGTTGTGAGCCCCATAGCTGTAGCACATTTCTGCTAGTTAAATGTAATTTTGGCTGCAGCTTCAGAGCCTCTGTGGCTTTCAGCAGCTCGGGTAGTGTTTTGTTGTAAGAACAATAGAGTGACAGCTCCCTAGCAGCTTTGGGTAACATCCCCAGCTCAAAGGCAGCCTTAATACCTCTGCCAATCTCAAGCCTTTCAATTTTTACATTCGTTTGAAGTTAAGCTGATCTAACTTGGGTGAGTGGGCACAGACGGAGTCACTCAACCAAAACTGAAGCATATCACAGCAGGGCTACCACGGATGCTCAGCAGCAAAGCAGATGCCCCTCTACGCAAGGACTAGAACTCACCCCTCACACACCATCATGCATATTGAATGTATTAATATAGATGGACATAAGCCACCAACTTGTCCTCACCAAGGGCAAGCCTAGGACATTTCCTACCCCCACAAACATAAATCAAGGAAATACAGCAGTTATTTACAAGGCAGAACATCTCTCACTAATCCTCAGAATGCTGCCCACCTCCCCAGCACCTCCTTCCCTCTTATCCAGGAAGCAGAGAAATTGATGCCACTAGCCTTCAGCTTCTAGATCCAAGTCTGATGTTCAAATGAAGCCAGGAGGTGACCTGACTGTCCCTGTAGCACATAGGCAGAGCACTGAAAACCAAGTAAAGAAAATATGACTGCAAATAACTTTCTCACACTAGTCCAAATGTTCCTGGGATTTGCCCAAAGCTACCCTGACTGTTGGTGCCATGGTTGGGTTGACAAGACCTCAGCTGGCCAAAGATGAGTGTCTGCTGCTTCCCACCTCTGGAAAGCTGGATCTGTCTGCTCGGCATGATACTGATCCCTCCAGGCTTTTTACCAATTGCTGATGCAGAGGCAAATACAGGGACACCATCACCTCCTCAAGCACCCCTACAATAGGCTGAACATTGCTAGGGATGAAGGGTGCTTAGAAGGAAGATTAAGTCTAACTTACTAAGGATCTTCTCCCTGCTGACACCACCCAGCACACACAAAAAAGCAGCCTGCAAAAGCACCTAGCAATTTTTGGGAAGGAGAGAAAAAAATAAAATTCAAGGATTTCTAGTGCCCAAACTCAGACCAATGGCTACTCTCCCAACCTCGAGGCATAGACATGCACCACAGATGGCACACTGATCACCAGGCTTCACCCATACATCCTGCTGAAAGGCAAGCTGATTTCCAATGCTTGTCCTGCCTCCCACCTTATTTTATTTCTGCCTTGTGCCCTGCCTCCCCCTCTCCTTTGGGTAATTTTCCTGCTGCCGTTTGTTCCTGTCCTTTATGGCTGTGCCTGCTGTCAGTTGTGTAACCTTGCCTGTTTGGTAATTTGTGGCAATAAAGTGTCACTGTGGGGAAAAAATACAGCATCGAAGCAGCATATAATTCTCCAATCCATAAATTTTGCTGGCCTCCACGTGCATGCCCCTCCTTTTTGATGTAAAGTGCAACAATTTAGGGCAAGAGGGAAAAAAAGAGCTAGCAATATATGATCTCAGTGAAGGGCAGCAACTGAGTCTTCCTAGTTAGGGGCTGCAGCCAGCACTGAGGGGCTGATATGTGCTATAAATTGTCCTGGAGATATGGGGTCTCAGTAAACACTTCCTAGAGCTATTCAGAGCTTAAAAACAGTCATCCTAGAGGGCAAAATAGTACAATAGATATTGCAAAGGGATGCCATCAGCACTGCAGTCTCCTTTTCCTACAAACAGCTTCACTGGTGCTGAGCAAACGTGATTCTTGGAGAACTATGACAATGGAAGGAATCTAGGCATGTGCAGCTGAGCCCCTTGCTCCTCTTTCAATCCAGATGTGGGATCCTGCTGATCTGCATTACAGATGAATAGCTCTTTCACTGAATATCCTCTGGCACCCACTCCACAAGGCTGTTTAAAAGAGCCACAAGGAGGCAGGTCTGCAGTTTTCCCCTCTCCATCTGATTGCAGCTGGTCCCCGCTGTACATAGCCATATCATAGAACTGTAGAATGGCTTGGTTTAGAAGGGACCTCAGAGATCATGCAGTTCTAACCTCCCAGCCATGGGTAAGGCTGCTCAAAGCCTCATCTAACCTGGCCTTCAACACCTTCAGAGATGGAGCTCCCACAGCTTCTCTGGGCAAGTAGTGCCTCACCACCCCCACAGTAAAGAATTTCTTCCTAATATCTAATCTAAATCTCTCCTCTCTAATAAAGGGCCCCTCCCTAGCTTTCCTCCAGCCCCCCTGTAAGTACTGGAAAGCTGCTATAAGGTCTCCCTGAAGTATACACTTTTCTAACCTGAACAAGACCAACTCTCACCTTGTCCTCGTACGGGAGGTGCTTCAGCCTTCTGATCATCTTTGTGGCCCTCCTCTTACTTCCATTTCTAGGCTGACATTGGTTCCCCATGGCTCAGAGCCAGGACTCAGCAGGGCAGCTCCCACCCCAGGCAAACACACCCCACATTCATGCCCCTGCAAAATTCAGCTCTGCTGCACAGAGCATTATTGGGCATCAACCATCATAGTCCTCCAGGAGCCATGAGACTCAGATAAACTGTGATACCATGTGAAATGGTTTCAGAA
This sequence comes from Piaya cayana, assembly GCA_013389865.1. Classification (NCBI taxonomy): domain Eukaryota; kingdom Metazoa; phylum Chordata; class Aves; order Cuculiformes; family Coccyzidae; genus Piaya; species Piaya cayana. The sequence goes on from WAAB01011155.1 coordinate 22,823, forward strand.
AGAGTACAGTCTCTCTTGTTGATGGTTATTTCTCTTAATTAGAAAACACTGCTTGCTTCCATCAGAGCCCTCATTTGCTGAATGATCATCTCGATTACATGGCAGCTAAGCATTGCGGGTCAGCTGTAAAAAGTCACCTACAGCACTACTGCTGCCTCTCTCCTAAGCTGTGGTTCCTGTGCCAAACCTAGCCAACAGTCCCTCTCCCACATCCACAGTCCCTGGTGCATTGAGGTCTCATCTACCACTCATCACAAAGAACAGCAGGAAGCCTTGCATTAAAGCCTCCTCCTGACACGGACATCTTTCATGACATCTATGGCCCACCTGAGCAGATAAGTAACACTTCTGTGAATATAAACACGTGAGGGAAAGTGCATTCACTAGACAGATAGCTTGGAGAAGTGTCATCACCCACTGAAAGCCCGTATGTGGTTTTGTAACAAAGGTATTTGCTTCCTGTCTTGCCCACTCATCAGAAAAATATATGAGTGAAGCTAAGCAGCACCTTGGAGACTGACTAAAACCAAGCAGAGAGCAAGGGATGCTCAGAGTGCTCTGCAGGAGCTGTGCAGACCAACACATTATGAACACACTGGGGAGAAGAACTGTCCTTTCTCCCAGGCTTGGGAGTGGCATGCAGCCAGAAGCCATCATACAACTATCTTGCACATTATCAAGACGTGCTAATGAAAATACACACAAAAAAGTCAGGTCTCAAACCTGCTCATGAACAGCTCCTTTCTTCCTGCAGCCACAATCCTCTGAAGTCTAAAAAAAGCACTCATGGTGAAACCTCCAAGCTTACTTCCATGGCGTGGTGCAGGGCTTAGGCACAGGGACACCTACTCTGTGCCAGTGTAGGTGCAGGCAGGCAGTGAGTTCCACACAAGCCAGCTGCCTGCCCTGGCAGCCAAGGGGGCTTACAGCATACTGGGCTGCAGAAGCAACAGCACAGCCAGCAGCTCACATAGCACTCAAATGACATTAAAACACTGATCCCAGTTTTGGAAGCCCCAAGGCAAGACACACACTGATTACCCAGAGCAAATTCAGCAGGAGCCACTGAGATGGCAAAGGGACTTAAGAAGATTGAGCCAGGCTCTTCACAGTAACACACAGCAAGAGGATGAGTGACAGCAGGCAGTAGCTGACATGAGACATTCCCACTGGATGCAAGAAGAAACTTTTACCCCCATCAAGACCCCATCAACACTGGAACACTGGCCCAAACAATCTATACTCTCCATATCCAGAAATTTTAAGAAGCAGGCTGTATAAAACCCTGAGCAGATATGTCTGTGGTGGACTTCAGACCTCCAAGGTCTCTGGGTGGTTTTCTACATCTGTTGTGAAAAAACATGGTTGCAATGTCACTTCAGGCCACATGCCAGGGTCATAACCAAGGGAAAAATCACACAGCACATTTAGCAACTATACTCAAGCCAGACAGAATGAAGACTTTGCCCTTCTCTCATTCCCAATTTCATGACTATTGTGACAGAGCAATGTATGGAAGGGAATAAGAGCAGTGCATGGAATGGAATAAGAGCAATTCTACCATATGAGCACAGGCATTCCTCCTTCACACCAGGAATTGCATCTGGAGTTGGCAGACAATTTTACTGCACCCTTTCTACTACCTCCTCAAAACCCATATGCTTGTTTAAGACATATGTGCACATAATCTACAAGACCTGTGCTAACCTGGCCTGAAGAACCACTCCAAACACAGTTTGCACAGCTGATGCTGATTCAAATATCCTTGACAGCATTTGATGAAGGAGGAAAACGCATGATATGCAATACGGCAGTGGCTACAGGTTGCTGCTTGGGAGGTTAAAGGTGAACAGTGGGAAAACTCTTTGCTGGGAGGGCAACACAGCTGAGCACCTGGTTACCCCATCATGACAAAGATGTCCATGCTTAAGCTGTGAACAGAGGTACACAGCTATACTGGTCTGATGCAATGCTGGTTGCAGTTCTGCTCTGAAGACCTCAGAGGTCCCTGTGAGTCAAAGAAAATGCAAGCAAGAGATGAGATATGACTGCTTGGACCTTATCTCTGGCCACTGACTATGAGTACTTACCAGACTCCTTAGCCATCTCATCTTCCCACTTGCCCTAGGAGGAAGGGCAGCTAGAAGCTAAGCTGTTTCACCAGAGGCTATGCCTGGAGGAGACACATCTAAGTCAGAAGGTAGAATAGTTTCCTTCAATGCAAACATGGCTAAACACTCAATAACTGCATAACAAAGTGACAGCAACAGTGCTTTGGCAAGACATCTGTCCACCTATAAACAGAGCTCAACCGTGTGTCCTTATCACAAGGCTTTGATGCATTTGGGAGAGTATTTTTTTACCCTTTGCTGCCTTGTCCCAGGCAGCACAGATAATGGGCTTGAATCGATCCAGCTCAAGTATTACTAAACTTCCTACCATCATGGCAACGTGCCAGCCTCAAATAGGACAAGAAAACATGTGTCTGTTCAGAACCAACCACAAGAAGCAGACAGAAAATTGCTTTAGACTTTAAAAAAAAACACATGCTTTTTGCAGATTTGTAGATCAATCTACAATGTATTTTAGAGGTTTAAAAGTCAATAGAAACAAGATATATCATTGCTGCACAAGAAGCCAAGAAGTTGTATTTCTATTTATGCTGCTACTAGCACTCCAACCACAGGCTCATTTTCCTGCTGCTCCCTGCCATGGTTCCACATCACTACTGCTCCAACAGTGAAGTCGAGGGAAGGGACTACCCTCAGTGCTGCAGTTTGTCACCCTGCTGGCTTCACTAGGACAGCTTAGCCCTGGGGCTTCATCTGAGATACCTGAAAATTGTCACCACAGCACCTCATGTCTTGCTTACACTGCAAGCAAGAGGATGCGGGGACTGCTGGCAGTGGCCAAGCTGACCTCCCAAACTTTGGAAATGGTCTCCTCAGGTGTGCACCCACATTGGCTAAACATACAAGTTCACTCAAGTCTCTTAGGATTCTCCAGGCAGGGCTAAGACAGTCCTTCGGGATTTTTTCTGAACGAGGTGCTGCTGCACAGGGCAGCAGCTTGCCATCTACAAACTTACCCCAAAGGGATGTGACAAAACACTCTACTCCTGCACCCACCATACCTCTCATACCACTGTGGCACAACTTGGAGAAGCCTTGCATACACCTCCTTGCAAAGCCCTCTACCCCTCACAGCTCCAACATAGAGCACCACAAAATATATTTGGGTTTTTTTCCCCTTCTTATGACTGCTAAGTGAGCCACATTATGTGCCTTATCAAATCAGAACTAAATCATGCCTGCCCCTCCCTAGATCTCATGTAATGCATCAGCCATTAAACATGCAATTAGCTTACATTTACAAATCTGTAAGAAGCTCTCACTAGCCATCCACCACTTATAAGCAGAACTACTCACCTCTCTCCCTCCGAGCCTGTCATAATGAGCCACCAGAAAGTGGATTCCACTGGAACCGGCCACATCCATTTCCCATCCTCCACAAGGCAGAAGAAGAATCTCCTGGTTTCCACCCTCTGCCTCACAGGGGGAAGCATAATGTACCTATCTGGACCATAGGAAGTTCGATCACACACTCCTGGTGATCAGGCAAAAGCCCCTGTGCTGTGGGACACCCAGCTCTAGCCATCCTTCTACCCCAGAGCCCAGCTAGGCACAGGAAAACACGTCAGACTGCAACAAGGGAAACAGAAACTAGCTTTCTAGCCTCCCTACAAAGCTAATACATGTGGAAATGGCTGCTACACATCCCATCTGAACCCTATTGACTCTCCCTTTGAGAGCAAACCTGAGCAAGGAAGCCCACAGCCGTGATGCAGGGCAAGGACCAGCAGCTGAGGCACCAAGGCTGGCAGGACTGCCAGCTTGCTGCTGTTTCTCCAAACCCCCTTCCATCACTCTGCGGTCTCAAATACTCCAACAGCACATCAGTGGGGCTGGGCTTTTATTCCTCCACTGCCACGTATGAGGGGATGTATCATTCAGCAAAGCAGAGGAAGAAACAAGCAGCGTTAAACATTAGCATATGTGTACAGAGACCCCTCATGAACTCCTTTTACCTTGCTCCCATCTGCTTTGCTCTGGGCCACTAAATCCAATTCAGCAGCTCTCAGAGCTTGTACTGAAGCTGCGACACGTTTGTCAGATCCCTGACTAGACCCATGGCTAATTTTACAACGCTAATTTATCTCACCATATTATATCGCTTTCATTTCATCCCTCCGGATCCCATTACTGGCACTGTACCTTGTAGCCAGCATGTAACAGTAATTGGGATTATTAGCGATGTACCCTCATTTTGCTGCTCTATTTACAGAGCTGTGAAAAGTCCCGTGGGTGGGTTGGTCCACAACCAAGGATGGGGAGGGAGGGGTCCTTATTCCACACCATGGACACTGCCAGCAGGCAATGCTAATAAGAGTAGGGTTTTGCTGCTGCAGAGCATCCCTGCGCATCCTGACCCCAGCCTGCTCCCCACTGTGCCTTAACTGGGTGCTGCCTGCCCTCAGGGTCCATTAACCTTGAGCTTTTAACATCAGAGCCCGTTCAGTATTGCACACAAGCAGTATTTCTGCCCTTGCTTGTGTCTCGAAGGATACAGGCCTCTGCTAATTCAGGGTGAAATAGGCTGCAAAACACCCCTGAGGAGCATGATGCAGCAAGGAGATGGCACAGGAGCTGCATAGGGAAAATTCATGACACTTCATGCTATTCTGGCCAACACTTTCTCCTCTTCAGTGTAAGCTATTGCTAAGAACAATGAAATAAAGCTATGCCGTTTTAGCTAAGTGGGAGGCTACACTAGTCAAACGGTGACAATTCCCACTTAAGATGTCCTTGTCTGGCACTTAGCAACTTGTTAAATTTTAATTCATCATTTTCATTTTTCAGGCATAGCACCAGCAAGCGGCTGCTGCCCCATCCCTCAAGCCCAGCCCCAAAGGATTGGACCAAACAGATCAACCCTCCAACACGGGAGCCTGCTACAACAGGGCCCCAGTGGCTTGGAGATAATGACCCCAAACCTGTACCCAAGCAATGCTGTGTTATCAGAGCCCCATACCAAACTCACATGCAACAGATCATAGAGGTGGGGCAATCCCTTGACAATGGTTGGTGTTTGTCTTATCTCCTAAGGGGATGCAACCCTTTCCAGTGGAGCAGAGCCTAGGGAAGCTCATCACATCTGTAATGCTGCATCCTCCAGTGCAGGAAAGCAGAAGGAGCATGCAGAAGGAAGCAGAAAAAAGTATCCAGAAGACATGAGAGCTTGAAGCTGTGCTCGTCTGTGAGAGATAGCATTTCACCTCTCACCACAAAGCAGGGCTAGGTGACATCACCTGCCCCAGAGTAGCTCAGCCACTACAGGACCTCTGTTACCCCAGTTAGACCATGCATCCCTAGGCTGCCCTAAGTGCTTTTTTTTTCTCTCTCTTGGGAGAAGTGTCCCACATGTAGTCCATGGTGTCCATTTTCCAAGCCATTTTTCCAGACCTAGCCATCTACAACCTAAGTAACCACTGTCAGCATCTGCCACCTCTGCACACCAGCCTATAGGCTGCTCACACACCAAAGCCAGGAGTAGCTTTTTGCCACATTTTAATAAATGCCATCACAGCCAAAAGATATATAGCCTGCAGCCCCACCACAGCCAGGTGGCCCAGAGCATAGCAACTGAGGACAAACCATGTGAGCAAGCATTTTAATCCACCTCTTACCTCTCAACAAGTCCAGGGTCCTTCAGGTGTCCCCAGTTTCTCATGAACTTCTTGGAGATTCTTCTGGCTGCTTGACCAACCCTCACCACTCAGATCTGTGATTTTCTTCAACAAAACAGAGGAAACAACCTGTCAGGTTACCAGGTGGAGGTCTGCCACAGCTTCAGGTTTAGAAAACAACCAAGGAAAGGGGCATCTGTTTCCCAGCCCTCACAGCTGTGGATAACTGGTGTAAACATGAAGCTAGTTTAAATGAAAACCCTCCCACATGAGCATCAGTCCAGCCCAAAAGCACGCATTTGTTTAATTATTTTGATTTAAAGACATAAAAGGGAATAGGAAGAAAAACAAGTATTGCAGCTTGAGGCATCTCTAATCATCTTTAAAGACAGACAGCAATGCTCCCCAGCCAAAGCAGTGTAGCAGCACTAAAATGTCAGCCCAACACCAAGGCATTTGCCCACGAGGTCTTGCACTGCCTAAACCCTAATCCTGCAAAGCCTCACACACGTGCTAAACCATGCAGAGAGAGGCCAATCCAACTGAACCCAGGAGTGTGAAGAGGAAAGCATGCACACAGGGCTTTGCAGCACAGACACTGAGGACTGGAAACTGGAGAGAGACTTTCTGTGCTACATCTGACATGCTGCCTAGTGAGATGGAGTCTGACACATTACTGTAACCAGTGGCGCCTTCAGTTAGAGCAGCAAATACACTCTCTGTGTTAGACAAACAAATTATTAGTCAAGAGCCATGCTCATTATCTAAGCTCTTGTGGCTGAGTTTGTGTTGTTCTCCCTCTCCTTTTTAAATGTTTTGAGGACAAAAAAAGTCTTATGGTTCTGCATTATTAAAAATGAAAAATAGGAGCCAAACTCTACTGGCAAGAGGAAAGTCTAGGAGTCACTCCTGCAGAGATGCTTTCCCAAGGGCAACAGAGTCTCCAAGCCTCAGACAGCCACGCGCTTTAATTAGCACCCAACCCCAAGCCAATGAGTTTCACCAGACCCCTCCTTGGGACCCCATCCAAAGTCTTGGCTAGTCAGTGGGAGAATGCTACAGAAACCCAAACCACAAACCTCATCCACCCCCCACTTTCCTACAAAACCAAATAAATGAATAAAACCTCCTAAACTCTGCTGGGTGCCTGATGGAGAAACCCTCATTTGCAAAGCACTGGGAAATAATTAAAAGGTTTTCCTAGAGCTTAAAAGGAGGGAAGTGGACTGCTTGTCATGCCGGCAGAGCATGGTGTGCCACAGTTTATCATGCTTGTCAGGTGTCAGCCACTGAGAAATTTAACTCCAGCTGCCCCAAGCCTAACACCCGCAATGCCCCATCACTCAAAACCTGCTCTGTGAGGCACCCCTGAGCTGACAAGTGACTGGCAAGGAGAATGCTTCTCCCCACCAAGCCTCTCCTTGCTCTGCAATGCCAATGAAGCTTCTTAGTTAGTTTAGGTTGGGGTTTTTTTTGTTTGATTTGTTTCTTTTCTACCTTCAGGTGAAGCAGAACAGCAAGGCTCATTTGTCACTACCTGCCAGCAACCCGCCTGGGCTGTCACTCTGGCTTGGCAGAGATAGGACAAGAGGGATGGGTTTAGCACCAAGCACCCTTAGGGAGGCTTTCCCAGCATCCTCTGCTGCATAAGGACATGACTCTTGCATGGACAGTGCATTATGCTGGATACAAAATGCAAAATCCCATTGCCTTTGCTGACAGATGTCCCAGAAACCTGTTCATATGGAAAGGACTGACACCCCAAGTCACCACTGTGGCCTGTCCTAATAGAATGAGCCAGCCTTAACACAGTCCAGCTTTCCTCATAGAATTTGAATTGTGGATTTGCTTTTTAAGAACCCTAAATTGAGATAAAACAGAGTTTTGGAGGATCTCGGTGTACCCAAAGCTGGTCACCAGTGGAAGGGCATGCACTATTGTTGAGAAAGCGGGAAGATCTGTGACCTGGACTGCCCCAAAACCAAGGGACAGCCTTGACCACAGCTCAGGCAGCTCATATAAGGAGCACATATTGCCAGCTACAGAGCAAACACCAGCCCTGGGCTAGGTCCCTGCAGGAGAGCTTGCACCAGCTCTGAGTTTACCCTGCAACACCAGGATGTGAGGTCCCAGCAATTACACAGTCAGGAGACTTCATCAACATGACACCTGCTTTATAGGGCCTGGCTTGGCTGCACCCCAGAAATACTCTCATTTTGGCTATTTCTGCAGCAACAAGCAACAGTTATGAGGAACTTTCAATCATTGCAACGCAAAAGCACTGTTTAAACAGGTCCCTGAAAAAACCTGGAGGAAGCCCAGCACTCATTGCATGCTGCGTGTCCCACTTGCCCAGGGCTAAGGGATAACTGAACCACAACGCACAATGAAAAATAATAATAAAAAAACCCAAGTCACGCACACACATAAACAAGCCAACACAAAAATCTTTCTCCCCAACACAAGTTAGGTCTATGTCAATCAGGAATTGATGATTTCTTCTTGTACCAACAGAAGGGACCCATAATTTCCCAGCAGCAAGGCATCCCATGTAAGAGCTGGGGTGTCGGTTTTGCACTCACATGTGCTCAAAGCAGCGCAGTTCCTGCTGTGGGAGCAGAGCAGCCACTACGTCCTCACACACACTATATATAATACACCCACACAGCAGCATTTTTCAGAGGCTCACAGCTTGGCGTGAGGAAGGTGAATTTTCATGGCGTCAGCAACAACTGGATCCCTGACACCTGGCTGAAAACCTTCCCCATAACTATCAGACCGGGTCTTGCAGTGCAAAGGTATTAGAGTGTCTGCAGCTCAACAACTGCAAGAATTTTTCTTGGTTTTATTTTAAGCTGTGGATAAACTAATGCCTTTTCCTCCTCCAAACTGAGAGCAGCTTAAAACCCTCTTTGCTAAAAATTTTCCAAAAAAAATCAGCCGGAGGCAGAGACATGCAAAGTTTCAGTCCAAATGGTTAAAGGTTGGCGTGGTTTCAAGCAACTGAAGACAGGGGCTTATAATCAGAAGTGTCAGGCAACCTTAATTATATTATTTCCCAAAGGAAATAGTTTTCCCTGCCGAAGTCCAAAAGTTATTAAAAAAAGTTGACCTCACTGGAACCAATCAAGATGGAGACAAGAAGCCTATGATGGATTTTTAAGGCAAGCGAGTTCATGCATCTGTATTTTTGGGGGTCCAGGATTTTAGGACAGGTGTTCCCAGACAAGCCTGGCTTCACGACAGCCCCGTGGCCAGGAGCCAGGATGCAGACCCTTCTCCATCCATCCTCCCAAAGCACTGCAAGCATGAGGACATTGGAGCCCCATATGCCTGACAAGGGTGCTTGCCTGTGCTTGGATCGATTGCTTTGCCAATGCAAGCGAAGAAAAACAGTCGGCTGCTTTGTAGCTGTCAGGAGCACACAGGCTTTTTGTCTGTCTCCTCCCCTTTGCCCATAAATAAAAGTGACAGCAACTTTATTTAGGATTTCTTCCAGTTAAGAGGTGATGGAAAAAAGTGAAAAATGAAATTGTAGCTCAGAAAAGTTGGGTGGGCAGGATCCTGGAGGAACAGCTTAGGCTGTGCCATGGTTTCAGCAGCCTAGGTTGGTAGCAGCCCTCATGCTTTCGCAACCAGCACATCCTCATCCCCATCAATGCACCCTTCCAGGCAAAGTAACACCATCTCATGTGCCAATCTCGTGTGGAGCTCATCATCGCCTTCCAGACCAAGGAAACCTGCTCCCCTC
>WAAB01011157.1:7571-35033 GCA_013389865.1 Piaya cayana
TCTGATACAAGCCAAGATGCTCATGTTCAGTCAGCTGTCAACCAACACCCCCAGGTCCCTCTCCTCCAGGCAGCTTTCTAGACAGTCTTCTAGTCTCTAGTACTGCATAGGGTTGTTGTGCCCCAGGTGCAGGAACCAGCATTTGGCCTTGTTAAACCTCATGCCATTGGACTCAGCCCATCAGTCCAGCCTGTTCAGATCCCTCTGCAGAGCCTCCCTACCCTCCAGCAGATCAACACTTCCACCCAGCTTAGTGTTGTCCACAAACTTGCAGATGCACACAGTCAAGCATGACTGTTGAAATAGGATTGTGGGCTTTTCTGCATAGCTTGTAATGGTGTGAGATGTTTAACAGCTTCTTATTTTTAGGGGAAAAAAGAAGGCCAATAATGTTTTTTGAGTATGTAAGGAATGGCAGTCCTAATATCTGAAGCGAAATCCATCTGGTGGTTTTATATCTTGCAGTTACAGCAACAGAGTGTTTGCTTTCATTGCCAGTTCTGTGGTAGTCTTTGGTTTTTTGATTTGGTTTGGTTTGGTTTTTTTGTGAGGTGGAGTATTTGGGGTTTTGATAATGTCATTTATTTAGTGTCTTCCTGCTAGATGGCTGTCATATACTGCGCTAATAATGACTGTATTTTTGTGGTAACTGAGACATAGAAATCTTTAACTTGTCTTAATTGCTCTTGGGCATCTCAAGCCTACATGATACAGAGTATGTGAATTTCATGCTGCTGGTCATCACTGTGTCTAGAACTCTGAGAATTCTGGGAAGCTCACCCCTTTCCACATGGTCCTGAAAGTAAAGCAAAAAACGTATGGCGGTGATTGAGCAGACTTTGACCTGCTTAGAAAGGAAAGTTTCCTTCTCTCCTGTGGACATGAAAATCCGAATCACCTGAGAGTAAATCCACATGTTGGCAGAAAATTTGCCCTTTTTTTGGTCCCATGCTGTAGGACAAGAAGCATTATTTTGTAATTAATGAGTAGGTGTCCCCAGCTGGTGTCTTGCCTTCTTTCACACTTTTGTGGGCTGACTGTGGCTATTGAGGTGGGTAATCTGCTTCAAGTACTCACTGGTTTGCTTTGCTATTTGCTACACACAACTGGAAGCATCTACCATTTAGAAGAAGCATACACTTATAGTTTTTCTTTCATGTTCCACATTAGAGGGCTTTTGTTGGTGGTTGTCTGTTCTTCCTGCTGTCAGCATCCAGCAGAAAGCCAAAGGAGAAGTTTATAGTGTTGGTGGCAATTAGGCTTTTCCATTGCGTTTCCAAAATAACATTACATCCACACAGAGCTGTTTCCAAAATATGGAAGTTTACAGGTGATCACAGACAAGTAGGCAAAATGACTGAAAGACACTTTGCTACAGCTACCAATACTTATTATCTCTTTGTTGATTTCCAGTCTCATCCACTTCATTCCACAGTTAAAAAGGGCGAGTTCCTTTTCCAGCACAGTGCTGATCCCTCTTTCAAGGCTGGTCATCCTGTAAGTTTTTTAAATAAATGTACACCACCTTTTGTGGCGAAGAACATTGCAGCAAAGCCATTGGATGCTCTGCTTCTTTTCCCATTTGAGACAAGAGATGGGATGAGACTTCTCCTCCATAACGAGCCATTCCTTTTCCCTTGAGGAAATTAAGTTTCAAAGACTTGTTCTCTTAGAGTGAAGTTGCATTATGTTCTCATATGTCTCCTTACAGTGCACCAATCTTTGAGAATTACTGTTATATAGATAACATTTAAAAATGCTTGGGGTGTTTTTTGTTTGTTTATATTTTTTGTTTGTTTTGGAGTGTTTGGGGGTTTCTTTTTGGATTTTGGATGGGATTTTTGGGTATTTTTAGGGTTTGGGGTTTTTTTTAGTTCTTTTTTGGGTTTTTTGTTTTTTGGGGTTTTTTTTAGTTCTTTTTTGGGTTTTTTGTTTTTTGGGGTTTTTTTTAGTTCTTTTTTGGGTTTTTTGTTTTTTGGGGTTTTTTTTAGTTCTTTTTTGGGTTTTTTGTTTTTTGGGGTTTTTTTTAGTTCTTTTTTGGGTTTTTTGTTTTTTGGGGTTTTTTTTAGTTCTTTTTTGGGTTTTTTGTTTTTTGGGGTTTTTTTTAGTTCTTTTTTGGGTTTTTTTGTGGGTTTTTTTGCTTTTGTTTTCTTTTTTGTTCTTTTGGGGGCTGTGGAATTTTTTTTTGTGGGGATTGTGTTTTGGGGGGTTGTTTTGTTTTGTTGTTTTGGGGGGGTTGTTTGTTTGTTTGTGTTTGGGGTTTTTGTGGTTTTTTGAGGGTTGGGTTTGGTTTTTTTGGGTTTGGGTTTGGGTTTTTGGGTTTTTTTTTTGGGGGGGGGGCGTNCGGACATGAAATGCACCGTGCGGCTGCTGGACGACTCCGAGATCTCCTGCCACATCCAGGTGACGGCGGCACCGGGGACGCGGGGAGTTCGGGAGGCGGCTCCCGCAGCTCGGCCGGGCGCGGGGCCCGGGTGGCGGCTGGCGTGGCCGCGCCGGGAGCTCCGCGCATCGCACTCGTGGCTCGGCGCATCCCGCACGGGGCTCGGGCATCCCCCTTGGAGCTCGGCGCATCTCGCTTGGGGCACCGCCCATTCCCCTTGGAGCTCGGCGCGTCCCGCTTGGGGCTCGACTTACGCCCCTCGGGACTCGGCGCATCACTCTTGGAGCTCGGCGCATCTCGCTCGGGGCTTGGCGCATCCCGCTTGAAGATCCGCGCATCCCCCTAGGGGCTCGGCGCATCCCNTTTGTTTGTGTTTGGGGTTTTTGTGGTTTTTTGAGGGTTGGGTTTGGTTTTTTTGGGTTTGGGTTTGGGTTTTTGGGTTTTTTTTTTGGGGGGGGGGCGTGTTGTTTGTGATTGTTTTTCTCCCCCGCAGAAACCGTCTGCTCTGTGGTTTAACACCCCACGCCGCGAGTGGACTGGCGGGGTCCGGCACCGAGGGGAGAGGGGACGCCCCCACCGCGCCGTCTCTTCCCCCACTCCCGGCCCGGTGGCGGTGGCCGCGGGGAGCGGGAGAGGGCGGCGCGGAGCCCCCGGGGGCGGCGCAGGAGGGCGCCGCTGGCGGGTGACGCAGNTGGGGCACCGCCCATTCCCCTTGGAGCTCGGCGCGTCCCGCTTGGGGCTCGACTTACGCCCCTCGGGACTCGGCGCATCACTCTTGGAGCTCGGCGCATCTCGCTCGGGGCTTGGCGCATCCCGCTTGAAGATCCGCGCATCCCCCTAGGGGCTCGGCGCATCCCCCTTGGAGCTGGACGCATCCCGCTCGGGGCTCGGCGCACCTGCCGCCTCCCGGGGCTGCGCACAGCGTCGCCCTCGTCCCTCCCGGCTCCCGCACCCCTCGGGGCGCTTCGGGATGCGGAGGGGATGCGCGGGGAGCACCCGCTTCCCGGTGCCGGGAAAACCCTTGCCTTGGGAGAAAGGTCCGTGGCATGCGGTGTTGGGAAGCAGCTGTTACTAAGAGAGCGGGCAGAGTTCAAAAAGCGAAGTGCTGCTGCCCCTTCCTCCTAATTTACGGCAAAAGATAGCTTACGGAAGGATCTTCGGTGATAGCAGTTATGCGGTTGGAAAGAAAGCAACTTTGCTGCAGTCCCTCTTCCTAATTATTTAGTCCATTTTCATCCTTTCTAAGTAGGTGAAGAGTAGGGAGTTTGTGGATTTCTGGTGGAGCAGCAATAGTCATAGTATATGCAAGCAGGAGTATTTTAGGTCTCCCAGAAAGACCCAGACTGCGACGTGTTATGGAAATCCTATAGGTTCTGCAAGTGTTAGAAACCATGTTACTCTGAAATTTCCGTGGCATTCATAGAATTGCTGAGATGAGCTTGGCATCCAGATTGGAAGATGTGAGTGGTCTTTTAGGAAGCTGTTTGTCACTCATAGTTGGTCTTTCTCTCTGACAGTATTGGAATATCCGTAGCTTTCAATCTAGTTGGTGGTCCAGTACAGAGATCAGCTGTGGCTGAAAAAATCAAGTGCCGTGAGATCCAAATTACCTTTTTGCTTGGACCAAATTCTCTTTTTCAGTTGTTCCAAAGGAACCATTTAATACTAGATAAGAACAGAAGAATAGTTGCAGTTGGAAGTGACCTATGACAATCATCTAGTCCCACTGCCTGACCAATTCCAAGCTGTCAAAATGTTAAAGCATATAATGAGGGGTGTTGTCCAAATGCCTCTATTTGTGGCACTGACAGGCATGGAGTATTGGCCACCACTCTAGCAAGCTTGTTCCAGAGTTTGATCACCCTCTTGGTAAAGAAGTTCTTCCTGATGTCCAGTTTAAACTTCCCCTGACATAGCTTTCAACCATTCCCACACTTCCTATCAGCACCTCCATTTCTACTTTCTTTCCTCAGGGAACTGTTGCTAGCAATGAAGTCACTCCTCAGCCCCCCTTTTCTCCAGACTAGATGAACCCAGTGTCCTTAGCCTTTCCTCACAAGACATTCCATCCAGCTCTTTCACCAGCTTTATTGCTTTCCTCTGGATGCATTCAAGGACCTTTACATCCTTCTTAAACTGCAAACAGTATTCAAGGTGAGGTGGAATCAACACTGAACACAGTGGGATTATCACCTTCTTCATCCGGCTTGTTACGCTGTGTTTGATGCACCCCAGGACATAGGTTGCCCTCTTGGCTGCCAGGACACACCGCTGATTCACGCTACTGCCTGCTATCCACCCGCACCCCCAGCTCCCTGCTGCTCTCCAGCCACTCCCCATCCAATTTATACCTCAAGTGGTTGTTACACTCAAACAGCATGTAGCCTGGAAGTAACAGGAAATTAATGAAATGTCTTCTGCTTGTATCATTGTCGTGCTTTTAATGAATATTTCGTTTATGAGATCATAGCTTTAATGGACAAGAGGGAGAATGGCCTTAAGAGTCTTTTTATTTTTTGAGATTATTGCAAGCTTTGTATAACTTATTTGGTGTCCTTAAAAGTTAATCTCTTTGAACAATGATGAATTTAAAGTCAGAGTCTGAGATGGTGTCATTACAGCTCTGTAAGGTTTATAGCAACTCAACAGATTTACACGTGCTAAGGGTATGCCCTTTGATGCCTACAGGGTGGAGAAAATAGAGTAGTTTCTTTAGATGTTACACTGTTTATGGTGAGGTCATGAGCTCAGAACTGGTTGAATTGTATTGCATCATTGTGGCTCATTGACTTCTAACACATACAGGGGAAAAGTGTTTGCTACACTTGAAAATGTTTTCACTATTACAGTTCTAAGGGTAATACTGAAAATTGAATTATGTTGTAAACTTACTTAGAACTTCTTTTTCTGAGTCTGCGTGTGACCAAACATATTAAAGGTAGGGCTGGCTCTTGGGGTTTTTTTTCTCCCTAAGATTTTTAGATACTGAAATTCTAAACATGTAAATGTAGATACAAGTGTGTATAATCACTTTGCACTTGGTGACTGCAACAGAAACACACAATTAATGATGATGTTTCATAGTTCTGATTTAACCTTCTTTCTTTCTCATGCCACATGCTCCAAACTGCTTAATCCTTTCTGTAGCTAGCTACCACTTACTAATCAGTATCTATACAGAGGAGATGGTATGTAGCTGTATAATTTATTTATCCTTTTGGTTTTGCACAGCTATTAAGACACTAGACTAAAAAAATCCCAAACCACTCTACTTTTTGTCTTCAGCCTTTCAGTCAGACCTGTAGTGGATGAAATTTGCTAGGAGCTTTCACAATGCTACAATTTTATTTGTGAATGGGGGGGGGGGGGGAAGGTTGCCTGTTAGTTGTACATATTGATGCATGTTCAGCAGGACTAAATAACCCAGATGATATGCTGCTGGGTTAACAGCAGACATGCTAGGCTTGGGCCAGCTGGAACATGTTGGACAGCTGTGTTTTGGTCATTAAGAGGATAAGAAAGCCTAATTCTATGACACTGAGAAATGCCAACAGAGTCTTTTAAGGGCATGGGATGCAGCAAGGGACAGAGATGGCTGAAATTTTGTGTCTGTGTTTTCAGGGGCAAAAAAGAGGAGACATGCAGCCACACTGGATGGTGCTGTATGTAGTTGATGACTTGCTGTATTTTAGTGCACTAATTTTGCCAAACTCTACTTTTTCAAGTAAATCTTTCCAGCAGGTGGCTTCTGCACCTGGGCTAGTATCAGAGAGTCCCACTACCACTTCAGTGCAGGTGCGTCTGCTAGTTAAAATGTTTGTAGATGCAGTGAAGCTCCTTGGCCCTACAAAATATGCAATCAGAATTGTATGTTACTCATCTAAGACATGGGGAGGTAGTTTTAGGAGAAGAAAGAAGAAGCAGATATACGTTGGTGCTGCATATATATATGTGTGTGTATATATATATATGTATGGGTTTTTTTCTCCCTATCTAAATTTCATAGTGTTTATGTAGGAAAAAAACCCCAATATTTTTCTTTTTACAAATAAAGTTCTTTCAAAGCAGTGTTTCATCAAGCCAGCAGGCTAATAAAGCCTGCTTTTCAAAATTACATTTTATAGCAAATGGTCTAGTGACAGCAAATGGGATGGTGTGGGGAGAATAAGAGATGAATCATGCATTTACAGACTCCAGCCAACTAGTTATTGAGCTCTGCAACTGCCATGTAGGTCACCAAGTTGCTCAAGGCTGTTTGTAGCTCAAAGGTCGGGATTCAGTGTGTTGTCCTCCTCATCTGATAGATTTTGTGACTGCAAATTAGCTGAAGTGGTGACAGACAGAGGAAAGGTCTGGGGCCTGGGATGCTTAACTGATTCTTGTGATGACATTTATTTTCTCACATATTTCGTTTGCTGAGAAGCACCTTTGGGATGTATATTCCAGGCAGTCTTACAGCAGTAGTAGGGTGAAGTTGTAGTGGCACAGCTAAAACGGTTATGAAAAACAGCCTAAAGGGCCAGCGGCCACTCTCTGTTTCCATGTGCAAGAAGGAGAGGTGACCTGCTTGTGCAGGCTGCCTGATAAAGCACAAGGCTTGAAACAGGGCAGTGGGGGAAGTCGGTCTTCAAAACTACTGGAAATGTGTCTGGAGGTGCAGGAAGACCTTTCTGGAGGTACAAATAAATCATAAGTAATGACTTATTTTTTAAGTCATTGACATAATGAGTACTTTATTCCCATATTTGCAAGCTGTATGCAAAAAACTTCAAGCATCTAATTAAACTTAAGCCTAAACATCTTAAATGGTAAGGATTCTCTGGAGGTAAGACTGGCATGAATGAGGCTTTTCTATCAGCTGGAGCTTATTACTGACAGTGGTAGTGAGCTCCACTGTCTGTGTGTTTATTTGTAGAAATACTGTATGATTGGATCTCCCTGCCCCTCAACCCATATGTAAAGTTGTGTAGTAATGGGCCCTTTATAATGACAAGTTTTGCTTCATATGAGTTTTCCCAAACAAAAATCTTTACAGGTGTCCCCCTAAATATCACCTCGCTATACTACTGACAATTTTTATGTGTCTAAATGATTTTTTTTAATTGTTTAAAAAAAAATGAACTTGAATTTCTGTGTGTCCAGCTTTTAAGCAAGGACACGACATAGTTTTAAAAAATTGTTTAAGAAATCAAGAAGAAAACAAACAGATCAAAGATTTGGCTTCATTGTGATCTGATCTTAGACCTTTTAGCTTTTTTTGCTAAATGAGAGTGACAAAATCTGAGAATTCTTATTTCTTTCTGTCGCTGATTATCCAGTAGTGTAAGATGGCCTTGTGCCATTTTAATCTTAATTCAATAGCAATTTTTGTGCAGTTTAAATGCTGCTGCCTATAGTTTGACTAGTTTGACCTTTTTTTTCCCAGTCTGTTAACTAAAATATTCTCTTTAAAATCCCCATCTCTCAATAAAGTGTAAAAACCAAAACAATGTGCTGAAGCAGGCTGTGAGGTTGAAGAGCCGTGTCGATGAATCTCACTGTGAAGACACGCTGAATGTTGATGATTTGGGAGTATTAGGTGGGAAAAGGAAGGCAGCATGAGAATGAAAAGAGCAAAGGCCAGAGATGAGAAGAAAACAGAGCAATATAGCTGTGGAAAGGGAAACGTTAAGGTATTATGTAAGCAGCAGGAAGGAGATTTAGTGAATTTATATTTATCCTGTAAGCAATGTCAGAACCTTAACCAGCAAGCGCCTTGGGCTGCTGGGATGATGCTGTAACAGTTCAAAATGGTAAGATGAGATAAGGAGGTGGATGCACCTTAGGATGGATTCTGTGCAGTGTTCTGTTGTCACATTTTAGGAACTGCATGCTAGAGTTTATAATACTAACTTCATGCTTGAGCCTCTGACTGTACATTTAAAACAGGTGCTCTTAGTGAGAGTTGCAGATTAGGTGTGTCTCTAATTAAGCTAAACCTAAAATTAAAACTACCTCTGCTGTCATTTCATGTGTTTAATTAAATTTGCAGTAACATGTTTTCTTTTTAATAGCACTTATGGTTGTGCTCTTTCTAGGGCTGAAAAGGAAGCAAGGAGTAGAAAGTGTTACTAGAAAGTTATTTGAATGTCCGGAGTTATAATTTATAAATTAGGAAATTAATTGTCTTGCTGGATTTCAACAGGGTGTGAAGCTTAGTATTTGCTTAACATCATTTTCTGTATCTGGTAGAGAAAAGGCAGATATGAATGAGTAATACTTGTGTGTTGCTACCAATTCACAGACTCTTGTTCTTTCTTGTTATTAAATGAAAATACTTACAAAGCTAGCTTATGCAGGATTTTATCCAATGTATTTTAAACAGCGGCAGAACTGCATTTGTGTTGGATACGGCTTATTAATGATGTTGAATTAGTTTTTTTCCCATGCTCCATCTTTTGTGATTAATGAACAAGGTCTGAAAATTCTCTATACTAAAGAGGATAGTCTTACCTTTTATTGTAACTGAGTATTTCCAGTGTATTGCAAAAGGCATGTGATTAATGTTTTGATCCCTAGAAGACAAAACTGGGGAACTTAGATGTGTGCTTTAGGGCTTGTCTTATCCAAGGCTGAAGATGAACTGTATTTCAGTAAATAGAAACAATGTAGATAAATATTTCAGTGTATTGGTGATGCTTGATGCTGTGGAGGAAAAAACCATGAAAAATGCAAGAATCTTAAGATAATATTAGCTAGTTAGCATGGACAAACTAAAAGGATAGTTACTGATTTAAAATGTAAGTACAATCTCATTGCTTTTACCCACCTTTCATTTTCCTTACAGTTTTGAATAAAAGTTTTTTTTACAGTCTTTGTTGTCATCCATGTTTGGACACTGGCTGAATGGTAGGGGTGGAGCTGTAGTAAAAATAAAAGGCAACTGGAAAACCAGTAATACAATGCAGCACAGCTCACATCTGCAAACCGCAAACCATCAGTTTTATCCCAGGAGGTCAAAAGTGGCTCCTGTGACATAAAGGGTTCTTTCTGCTTGCAGGAGCTTCATACATTCTTTAATCTTGCAAGGGCTTTTGTCAGCCTACAAGACAGTCTTCTCACACCTAGGGAAGCTCTTTCTTGTCTAGGCATCTTCAGCACACTGATATGGGTCTAATACAGGAGGCTGCTCAGAAGCATTTGGTAGAATTAATTTGCCTAAGATTAGAGCCAAAATGAAGCATTGGTGAGGAAGTACTATGTTTTCATGTTTTGGTTGTATTTGCTTAGATTGAGTTTCTTGGTTAGGTCAGGAGTGATTTAATAACATATACAAGTTCTTCTGAAACTAGCTCTTACAGAAGAACAGATAAGTGCCTTTTGTATGGGAAGATGAAATAGGGAGCCTGGATTTTGCCGGTATGGTTATTACTGACCACTGGAACAGGCAGTATATTAAAAATTCAAGGTTTAAACTATAGGTTAAGGAGTAGGAAACAGCAGCTGATTTTTCTCTTCTCCCTCAAAAAAACCCCCAAAACAAACAAAAAACCCAAAAAAACAGGTGAGTTGGATCTGTCCTTCTGGATGTTTTGGCACATTAAACCAAACAAAATGGAGGTGTCTCTCTTCATCATCTTCCTCTCTCTCTCTTTTTGCATTTACATTCTACTCCCTGGTGTGGATAATAACAACCTGTTGGCAAGGTTTATAATGTCTAGAAAATCTTTCTCAGCTCTTCCTGTTACAATTAAACCGATTACCAGATGACTACTGCTGTGCCTTTCCCTACTGCGTATGGAAAATATCACCTCATAGTTTTTCCTCCAGCTGAGGCTGCTTGTTTGTTCATTTACTTAATATAACCTTATTTTTTCCCCTAACCTTTCTTCCTTGGAGACCCTTTCAAGATCTTACAGATTCTCACACTATTTGAATTACTAGCCTGATAGTGAAAACACAACTATAACAGTCCAGCAGTAATTAAATTAATATTAAATCTCATTCTTTCTGGTCTAAAACTGGGAAAAAAGGGCCCCAAACACTCTTTTGCTTTACTTCTCCACTGTCAGTTTACTTTATACTTTCCAGCTACAGACACGCAGTTCGTAAAAGCTTTCCTGTTTTCCTCTTTTCAGAGTTTAACGTGTTGGTTTTGAGGAGGTGTGTTGATAATGAGCTCTTGACATTTCAGTGTGATGTCAACGTGATGATCTCAAGCTCATGGGTAATTATGGCAGTAGTAGGCCAAGTGTGAACAGTAATTGTCCTAGAGTTGCTGATTATGGGAGTTGCTTAAACACTTGATTAAGGTCAACCCAGCGATGAAGAATGAGTAATGATCCTCTAGTACACTTAGAGGAAAAGTTTCCCCTTACTGAAAGTAATGCTGGAAACTTCATCAAATCATAGAATAACTAGGTTGGAAGAGACCCACTGGATCATTGAGTCCAACCATTCCTATCAAATGCTAAACCATGCCCCTTAGCATGTTGTCCAGCCGTGCCTTAAACACCTCCAGGGAAGGTAAATCAACCACCTCCCTGGGCAGCCTGTTCCAGTGCCCAATGACCCTTCCTGTGAAATTTTTTTCTTAATGTCCAGCCTAAATCTCCCCTGGTGGAGCTTAAGGTCATTCCCTCTTGTCCTGTCCCCTGTCACTTGGGAGAAGAGGCCATCACCCTGCTCTCCACAACCTCCTTTCAGGTAGTTGTAGAGGGCAATGAGGTCTCCCCTCAGCCTCCTGTTCTCCAGGCTAAACAACCCCAGCTCTCTCAGCTATTCCTCATAAGGCCTGTTCTCCAGGCCCCTCACCAGCTTTATTGCTCTTCTCTGGACTCACTCCAGAGCCTCAACATCCTTCTTGTGGTGAGGGGCCCAGAACTGGACACAGTATTCAAGAAGTGGTCTCACCAGTGCCGAGTGCAGAGGGAGAATAACCTCCCTAGACCTGCTGGTCACACCTTATCTGATACAAGCCAAGATGATATTGGCCTTCGCCACCTGGGCACACTGCTGGGTCATGTTCAGTTGGCTGTCAACCAGCACCCCCAGGTCCCTTGATATAAAGTGGATTATACCAATCTGTATAAGATTATGCATAATATTTCTCAAGGTTGCGCACAACCAAAAAAAGAGAACGTATGGGCTATATACCACGAGTTCTTTTTCAGCAGAAGTGTTCACAAACAGAAGTAACTCCTGCAATAATTGGAAAAGTGGCCATTGAAGATAGTTACAGTAAGAAACATAAGTAATAAGTGACTGCAAAATGATTGGTTTTTAAAGGCTTCCTTCGGATAAATGTTAAATGAGTCAAATGTTCATTAAAAACACTTGTTATTTTTACCTTGTTTACTGAAAGCCCAGGAAGAAGTAAACAATCTGCACTGAAGACATGGTTTGCTTCTTGCAAACATACTATCTCACAATGATATTTCTCCCATAATGACTCTCTTTGAAGGGAATTGTGCTTAAAAAGAAAATGAAAGAACCCCACAAAAATCAAGATCAGTACCTGACTATTTTTTATACCGATGTTGTAATGTGCAAACTTACTCTACAAGGCATAAGTTGCAAAGAAAACTTTGGGTATTTCTGACAACACTGTAAACCCGTTTTCCCCTGTGAAGCAAACCTCTTTACTTTCAGTTTTGGCAGTGCAGCTAATGTGTTGAGGAGGAAATTCTTACTTTTGTTTGCTGCATCAAAGCGGTGTTTCCCCCCCCCTCTCCTAGTTTCTGGGGTTTTTTTGAAGAACAAGCAGATATGCATGGTGTTATGTAAATACTTTTTGAATTTACTGATTTGCTGACTTGACAGTGCTCAGAGAAGACAAGAGAGCTGTGTTTGTGGTGAACCTGCAGAACTGGTCTGTGCCCTACATAATGTGTAGCACTTCTCTGAGACATGAAGAAGGAATTGCATTTTCTAACCTCTCTCTGCCTCCTGTGTCTCCAGAGGATTCACTGCTTACGCAGAAATCAAAATGTTTGCTAGAGGAGGATTCTGAGCATTTTATCCTGCAGGCTGAATGATGAAGAAAGGTTATGAATCCAGGGGAAAGCCAGTCTAATGAATTCTGTTTTCTTATTGTGTCCATACAGATTTGATATTGCTTTGTAATTAAAATTGGACTGGCTTTTACAGAATATTGTTTTTCTTATTTTGAATAATGTAGCCTTTCCCATGCAATCCTGAAACAGAACACCTAAATGCTTAAAAAAGGAGGGAAGGAAAACTGAAAGTACTGTCCTCCCAAATGTGCACTGAGATTCCTGTGGCAGTATTTCTTTGCAGAAATATGATATTGTGAGTTGAGTTTTCTTGCCAAGAGAGAGGTTTCTGCTTTATGAGCAAGATAATTGTATATTTCTGTTTAAAGTAAACATCATTCTGACACATTTCATTGGACCCCAACATTCATGACCACAAGATATTTTATGCAGTCACTGGAATAAACAACACACAGGACTGTCTCAGGCACTTAAGTCAGTGGGTAATGCTGTGCCTGCTTTTACACATCTTTCAGCTAAATTAGAGATCAAAACCTATCTCCAGCACTTGAAGGCTTGTGGAGAGGATTTTTGATGCTGTGGAGGAAAGCAAGTCTCTGGAGCCTTAATGATTGCTTCTTCATCTTTGCAGATTTGGTTTAACTGGTACCAGATCTGTGGTAATATTGATAACATCTTTCAGCTTGTTAACGGACGATACGCTTCTAGTCTAAATTTGTACTTTATGTGTGGAGACCACAGATGGTTCAGACTGCATGTAAGGAAGGATGTGAACTATGACTACAAATTTGCCATGTAACATGCTTTCTGTTAAATAAATAATGTTTAGCTCTGATTTTTATGCACTGGACACATCCTGTGGCTTATCTGGCATGAGAAATTTTATTACACAAATTCTGGAACAGTTCCTTGGCAGTGAGGCAATTAATAGAATGTTGCAAGATATAATGGTAGGGATGTATGTTGAATGACTACCTTTATCCCTGAGGGAGTAATGAGAGCGTGTGGAGGTATAAATCATATGTTGCTCTCCATCCATCTTGGTTTGTATGATCTGGAGTTTTGGTGAAGGGTTTGGGAGATGGAGCACAGCAGTAGTAGGTGAAGAGTTAAACAGAGGTAATATGAATGTTTAACCAGACTAAGCAATAGTGGAGTTCATGTTTACAGGTTTATAGTATGGAGTTGAAAATGCCTGAAGTTAGGCTGCAAAGACCTATGGTCATAGTCAGAGCTGCTATAGTCCAGCTGATGTGGTCCAGTCCCTCAGAGAAACAAGAAATACTTTCCATGACTTTCTGTGATTGTAGTGGGATCATTCATCCACAGATGTCTATTTATAGTGTTTCTTTGGGGTACTCTGAGAAGTGTGTATCTGGATTTTAAGGATAAAAGCTATGGTTGGAAGACAGGCTGTAATGGAAGCTGTTTAATTTGAAGCATTGTGTGAGTTCTGCATGAGGGACTACAGACTCCTGAAATCTGGGATAGAAATACTGGTACTGTCCCTTCTGTACATGTAGATACATGCATGTGAGAGCATCTTCCCTGAGATTCGGAAGAAGCATTTAGTTCCTTAGGTGAGCATCTAGGGTGGAGTGTCTAGGGTGGAGTGCCTTGCACTGAACTGGAACTCATTGGCAGACCTCATGAATGAGAATGTGCTTTGCAATGTGTAGTGTGGGAAAATGAATTATCATTCACATTTATTGTCTACCTCCTTAGCCAGCAGGAGAGGAGATAGAGCTTGCATTGATCATAGTGTAGCTGTAACACTCTTCTGAGTTTGCAGGGTCACTGGGTCCCTCCAAAGTACTCAGGAGGGAAGTAGTTTTCCAGGCAGTTGTTACGTTATTGCTACTTCAGAGCAGGAGGGACTTAACTGATAAATGTCTTTTTCTGTGGCCTGGGACAGTTATTTCGTCCTAGAGATGTTAAGCATTAGGCTTTCCTGTGTCCTGCAATTCTCACAAGCAGAGCTGTGGCTTTGTGCTTATCAGTTACTGCTAGACCTCAGGTCAGCTGAAGCATTTTTTTTTTCTGTATTATTTACAAGATAACCATTCGGGAGTACAAATATGGAACACAGCACAGGAAGCATTCCAGATTTCCAAAAATTACACCATATGCTTTTCAGAGGCCTATTATTTGGTGAAGGCTGAATCATGTTTCTTTTGGATCCCATTGTTCTTCAGTGCTATTATTGTAACAAGTATTCAGTGTACCTATTTCTGCTTTCTTGCAAAAGAGACAGATAATAATATTCCTCTGTGCTAGTAATTTGTTTTCCTCTACCATACTACTATTTTGATTTTGCAGGATTTTTCATTTTTTAATTATAAATGTGTGTCTTACAAGCTCAGATGACTTTCATTAAGAATGTCTGCTGTTTAATTTCTGTAATAAAAAAAAAATCCACGCTGAACAACCAAAACGTAGATGCTTCAGTTATCGCAGTATATCTCATGAATGCAGGGAGCCTAGAGGCACCATGCAAATGGCAGCTTGACACAAAGAATGAAGCATGTGGAGTGCATTTCCATGTGCAGTTATAGCAGTATTTACTGTGTTATCATGGTAGTGCCTCAGAGCCTAAGGCATGGATAAGGATCCCATTTTGCTATGCAAACACAAAGATACACTTCCTAGTTATGACTGAGGACAGAGACACTTAGTGGAATGTAGTGTTTTATAAATAAAACAGGTTACTGCCATTTAGATGAGATGTGGTGCTTGAATCTGCCTGTGCTCTTTGTTCATGGCAACTAGGAGTGAAATATAATAGTCTGAAGACTTTTCTCCTATACATTTTAATATATTGCAATTGGACAATGTTCACCAAGGCAGGCAATAAGCTATAACTCTTGAAATGCAGCTGAGTGATATCCTGTGACCACATTTTTTAATATAAGACTGTTGCCTAGGGGGCATGGGCGGACAAAGAACAACGTTGGGCAATGGATTGTAGAGGTCTCCTCACATTGTCATCTTGACTAAGAAAAGTGGTATTTAAAGCTGGTCATTTTGAAAGTTTAAGACATGGACTGTGGAAGCTGAGAAGGGTAGGTGATTGCTATTCTCTCACTTAGCAGGAAGGAGACGAGGAGGCATAAGGTGAAAAGTTTCTGATAGGTAAGGTTAAGTTACAGCTAGGAACAGATCGATGAAGAATAGCTGGTGGAAATAACAAAATCACTGGAGGGATGCACAAAGGGAAATGCTGAAGCAGTAGACTGGAGAAAAGATCTTTGCATCATTATTTGGAAAGATACAAGTGGAACAAAAATGGCATTTGACAGGCTGAAGGATAGGATATTGGGATAATGTAGTCACAAAATTATGATAGTGAAATAATGTCTTGTTTTATTGTACCTTTGTCTGTCAGGGGTTAGGAGGAGTAATAATTATTTGTGGTAAGACTATGATTTTAGCAAACAAAGTGTGTTAGGAGAACACTGGCTTTGTCATACCTCAAAATTATTGAGCAAGTAAGTGTTTTCAGAAAGTCTTCTTTGACAGTACAAGGATACATGGGTTGGTTGTACTGTGTTTTAGGTGTGTTTCCAAGATGGTAATAAATCTCTAGGCACTTAGCTTCTCATTTTCAATCAATAAGGTATTTTAATACTTCTTCATTTTGAATTTGGCATGGAGAATCCTGAATGACAGGTTAGTGTCTAGTTGTGTGCTGGCAGGCTCACAGTCTTTTGGATTATATAATCTAGATTTAGACTTGCTGTGTTCTGGAATTGTCTGTAATGTTATCCACTGGCTTGAAAGCTGAGTCTTAATTGTTGACACCTTCAGTGTCTATAAAATTCTGTAATTTTATCCACCTAATTATGCACACTCTGACCTTGGGTGCTATGATTTTCAATACGATAAGCAGCTTTCAATACTTTAAAAAGTAATATATTCTTTAACAATAAAAGACAGCTGGAATTCCTGATGAGAAAGTTTTAGTGTGAAAGACTCAGAGGTTTTAACAAGACGTTAGTAAACATTACGTGCAGGCTTATTGTCTTCCAGTGTAGTTTGGTGCTTTGAAGAAAAAAGTTAAGTCACTGGGGAAAATGAAAATCCATTTAGAAAAAATAATGTAAATGATTCTGCTGAATTATAACATGTATTTGACTACATTAAGTTGAATTAGACTAGATTAGTTTACTAAACTAGAATAATTAAAATTAAACTAGATAACAGACTTCTGGCATGAGGCAACCAGCTCAAATATTAGGGCTGAAAGACTGCAATATGTCTGTTATAAATTTAATAAGTTGAAGAACTTAAATACTTTTTAATGAACCTTTCACAGTTGTCTTTTAAATTACTGTTTAATGTGATTAAGGATTGTGTGAAGAATGACAACAGACTGTGTGTGACTGTTCTCAATTCCTGACCGAAAATGTGAGGGAAAACCAGTTGCATGCTTACTCCATTATTCATGAACTACTCAGAGATATTATATATACGTTTTAATATAGCATACCTGAATTATGGGAGTGGTATTCTTACTTGCAACAGATTGTTGCTTAACTGTACTGGACAAACAGAAATGAATGCAGGTGTACATAGTGCCCTCCCTATTGCTGGTGAAGTGGGATGTGCAAATACCTGTATATTTCATTACATCTACATTTTAGAGTACTTAAACTTTTTTTCCATTAATTATAACTAGGGTATATAACAGATCACATATTTATTGACTGTAAAAGATTGATTGAACCAAGGCTTTCAAATATGAAGGTACAGAAGTTTAGGTACTTTAAAATGCATCAATGCCATTTATATTAGCATGTGACTAATTGGATAAACCATTCAACTACTATCAGAGTGGATTTGGGGGGAAGTTATAAATTCCATTTACTACTTGACAGTTGATCTGTATTGCTGTGGGAAAAGGGTTATAATTTGCATCTGCTTTAGGTAAAACTGTACCATGAATAATACACAAAACTTATGCATTTAAAAAAAATTTAGATTAAGGTGTGTACAACTTCTGTTTGTTTAATCAGTTAGTGAACATCAGTTAGAAACAAATCTTTCATGCAAAACACCCTACAGGAAATGGATCAGTTTTCAAGTGTAAAGTGCTTCAAAAGATCAGAGTGGGAAGAAAAGATGGAAGTTAATATACAGTTGTTTTAGTTTAGGGAAAGAGTTAGCTCTTCTTCAAGAAGTCTTCCAAAGTGTGATAAGGTGAGTGTGATCAACTCGGTGGTCCCAGTGCAGTCAATGAATTGATATAGCTGAGGATGTGTGGAAAGTAGATGGGTTATATGTGAGTCACCTTTATTTCTGGAATCATGCGTGAAATCTAGAACTACATATGCATAGTACCTAAAAGCAGTTGCTCTAAAATAAATGTGCTTTCTTATAATTTTTTAATGCTTACACTGACCACAATAATTTTCTTGGAAGCATAACTTCATCTTGGTTTTCAAAATACTGTAAGCAGTTTTCCAGCTTGCTCTGTTGAAGTTAACAGAGGTTTGAAATATTATATCTGACTCTGCTGCTGTAGATGAACTGGCAGCCTTGGATTTGGAGCAAGAACAGGAGATGCTGGTTTAAATGTAACAGCTACTACCTTCAGTACTGTCTTCCTGAGACACTGAGAACGTACTACCAAAATCACATGAGCATCACAATCAGCTTTGAAAGGTAATTTTATATAACAATTCTGCTGTCTTGTCAGTCTGAATAAGTAATTTTGTCAGGCTACGTAGCTGTCACAAAAACAGTCTTTTGCAAGCATTCAGAACACTGAGGTTATTTGCTTTATGTGCTATAATAAAGCTGATTTTATGACTGATGTAAACTGATGATGAATGGGAGTCTCCTGTGGTGAATTTAGCTAGATCTATCTAAACTTTTTGAACTGCAATCAAGGGAAAAAGGAAAGTTACAAACCATCTCATTGTCATAAGAAGGCAATAATAGAAGTTTTAAATTTTCTCTGCACAATATGTTAAGAATTATATAATGTAATACATAGCAGAATCAAAAACTTGACATGTGTGATGGTACCAAATAATAAGAAAGCCCCTTTCTAAAATGACAAATCTTATAGAAGTTGACTACTTTGTAAATAGTATTTATTTATCTGTTTCTTACAGCAGTAGCTTTTCCTTGAACAAGCATACAGATTGTTCACTTATATGAATGACTGGTGTAGACTTGAGAAACTGATGAGAAGTGAAGAAATAAGGCTTTTCCCCCCCTCTTTAGCACTGCACATGCAATAATAACAAAAAGGTACAAGTTCAGACATATGTGAAAGTAGTACCATATACAGGCCATATCTCCAACTATGCCTTGTTTTGCTTTTCCTTCGGTAAGTTGTTTTTACATCTAAAATATTAAAGTTACTTGCTGGATTCCTTTTCAGCCCACAGTTTAATTTTAAATAGTAGACAATTATTGTGTTTACTCTTCAGTTGAATTCCAGTTCCCATCTCATTAGAACAGCACATGTAGATATGGAATATTGAACTCATGCTTGGTGGCAGTTGCCTACATGGCAATGTATGCATTCTCAATACAATGGCATGGTTATGTTGGTTAGTGCTTTCAATGATTATCAACTATAGGCAATTAGAGGTCTTAAGTATTTATGTTTACTGAAATATATTTTTCAGTATAGGTCATTCTTCTTTGTGGAAGGTTCACAAAACTGTGACAGTCCCAACTTTGCATCATTTTCCTTTTGTCACAAAGAAGTGATGTTTGAGAGCATTTTGAATGAAATAGACAGCATTAGGTTGGAAATTCCTTTTAACAATGATAATGTTCTCAGAATAGCACGTTGGTGTTTCTGGAGTTGGAAGTCTTACTCTTTTTATGACCTACCTGGAAAGAATCAAGCCCATTAAGGATATGAATTTTTGTAATTATTTTAAGAGCAGTTACCTAGCTTCTACCATTTTCAGTCAC
The DNA here is from genome assembly GCA_013389865.1 of Piaya cayana. NCBI lineage: Eukaryota > Metazoa > Chordata > Aves > Cuculiformes > Coccyzidae > Piaya > Piaya cayana. The sequence continues at coordinate 26,886 of WAAB01011157.1, forward strand.
ATAAGCCTGATTTATCCTGAATAAAGTGAAGTGTATTATTTAAGTGGGAGACTGTAAACACATATATTTCAACTGAAGAGAGAGAAATTTTGAGCCATGCAATCTATCGTGAAACATAATTTATAAAAGGGATTATTATGAAGGTTTTTCTGATTCCTACTGAATTCTTCACTGAATGCTACATGATGATACTAAAGATTGAATTATTGGTCATAGAAGATGTCCTTGTGTCAGCAAAGATTCTTAAGTGAATGGGAATGAGTGCATTTTATTACTCAACTGTAACTTATGCATTCATTTATTTTAAATATATGTCTGTCTACCTATTTGTCTTAAAGAAGGCATAAATGCCCAAGTGGAGAAAAGCAGAGAAGCAACTTTGACATCACCTGTGCAGAATTTTGTTGTTTTGGTGGAAATTGCCTTACTTTGGGGGAAAAAACCAATCATCAAGCAGCACAGCATTATCCATATCCTAAGTGTATGGCACTTCTATGCTGAGGTCTGCATTGACCTTGCATGGAAAGGACCTGTATTTTACTGTTTGTTTGTTGTTTTGGGTTTTTTTAAATTTTTAATCCTTAAGCTTTTTTCTTTTAAGACCATTGCTTTAACTTCATTTTATTTAGAGGTAGTGTATTCAGATTGTCTTGGAAATCCCTGAAGGCTAGAACCTGCTATCATCATCACAAAATTTCAGCTCAGTTCTTTGACTTAGGAACTAACTGGTAATTTTAAAAGACTACCTTCCCTGCCTGTTATCTTCTCACGTGTGATGCACGTCTCAAACATTTGACATCTCTGGTCTTGAATTAGTTTTATCTATCTGTGGTTTTGTTGGGCAGTGTTTCAGAGAGTATTTTAATCTCTTCATGCACACCCACATCCCTACTCTTCATTGAATTACTGGCTTGCTGGGATGGAAGGCAGGATCCAACTTCTGCCCTGTCTGATGTTTTCAGCAGTGTAGTGTTAAGAACAGGAGCTTCAGTGTTGCTGGAAGTGCTTCACGTCTTTTCCCTTTGCAAGTCCCTTTGTGTGTCAGTGCAGGCAAGTGTCTCAAAGCTGCTTTTTGGGAGATGGTTCTGTTTGCAGAGGCACCAAGCAGGCAACTAGTGGGGACTTTTCTGCTTGCACAGTCCCCTGCTGATGCAAGCGAAAAGGGAACGATCAGCTGGAGGGCCGGCAGTGGTGGCCTAGGATTGTACCACTGAGTGGCCTCTGCTATGGCTCCTTTTTTGCCTCAAGGCAGGGAAGGGTGCCTCTCTCCAGCTTGGAGAAGGATGGGGTTGACTAGGAATGGTGCCGAGGGGTTATATAGGATAGAGATAATTGGCTGCATACTGCTAACAGGCAATGGGGATGTCCATGTTCATATGTGTCTAGGGCTCCTTTATCTTGCTAGGTGAGCAACTGGACTTGCTCCATTGCTGCTGCACATTCAGAGAACAAGGACAGGATGGTATTTTTTAATGTGGAAATCTTTGAGCTATGATTGACTCCTTCCTCTTTATGTGTTTCCTTATCAGCTTCATTGTATGGCTATTCATTCCTTGGAACTACAAAATGCTGTGAATAAAGCTTTTAGTCTTATTTATGTGATTTCTGGCATTTCCAGCTGGCAGCAGTCCAGTTACAAAGTACAAACTTGATGTATTTACATTCCAGTCACAATAGCATGTCTTAAGGTATTATTTGAATATTAAAAGCTATTTACATTATTATTGTTCACTAGTGAGCAAATTCTGTGAAAAAAAAGATTATGCATAGAACACTTTTTTTTTTCAGTGCAAGATTCTTATTCTTCTCATTTCAATTAAACTATCTTGGAAGTTTTTCTACTCCAGTATCACTACTATATCTGGTGGATATATTTAGAGTATAAATGGGTCTTTAGGAATTGTATGGGCCCATTAGTTTATGCCATAATGAATGCCTGAAAATTTAGTAACATGATAGAGGTGAAAATCAGCAAGTCTGATTTGGCACTCTGCCTCTGTGTTATGGACAATTCTTAGTCCAGATGTTATGGACTCTTGTTATGTTAATCTCAGTTGTCTAATTTATTCCTGATTTATCAGTTAGAAATCCAGAGGCATTTGCTTCTAGGCTTTTCCATTTTTTTACATACTCTCCATTGTTGTTGGGGTTTTTTTAATGGCATACTGAATATATCAAAATGCTGGTTTTGTTGTGCTAATTTTTGAAGATCAGGAATAATAATTTGTTTTAACTAATGTTTCCGACTTTTTAAAAAATATATAAATATTTATATATTTGCTTTTATTTAAAAGTTAACCGGAACCCCCTTCTGTTCTGTGAGCTGTGTCAGACAGGAATGATCAGGACTCCAGCTATACATTTATTACTAGGAGAAAGTATGACTGAACAAAAGGCTAAATGACTTTTTACATGTGACTATCTATGATGTTAATTTTGGTGGAGTTAGTTTAGTCTGTAACAGATTTTCTCATTGATAGCTGACATTTCTCAGTTCTTTCATTTTATGGGGTTTATATACATTTTTACAGTAACCGTTAGGTCTCTGATTTTTGAAGCGGGAAAATTTTCCTTTGAATGTATTTTGTGATGCAGCCATGTCAAAATATTAAGTTGCAACTGCTACATTATAACAATGGCCTTTCTATATTGGATGCTATACTATTAGTTTATCCTTATAGATGTGTGTGTGTATAGTACTGGTTTATTTTTATAATTATTGATTTAGGTATACCGGGACAGGTTCCAGATATGTGAAGCAGGTTAAGTAGAAACATGGAGCTCTTGGGTGATAAGTTTGATGGATGCCATGCATTTTGCACAACTTATGGGGCCTAGGATGCAATGCCAAATGGTAATGTTATTTCTTTCTTCTGTCTTACTTATGTAATTTAAATAATATGGTGCTTGCTTCCATCATCCTGGTTCTATAAAAAAGGTAAACATATTATTACACAGTCTACTTAGAATCCTCCACGGACAGTTCCGTAACCTGTGCTACTTTATTCTTTCCATACCACATCTGCTAATTTGTGCCTGCAGTGAAGCTTTTCACTTAGATTAGTGTTTCTTGTACTCCTCAGCCCACCCCTCTCCACAGCACTCGCTTTTTGAAGGAGTTACATGAGGTGACAGAATTGATTCAGTTGCAGAAACTAATGACATGTTTGGCTCAGTTTCAGAGCTTGGTCTGATCTTGTCTTTGCTTTTTGTAATTGCACTATGTCTTCTTTCAGTTGCTGCTGTCTCATTACACACATTATTGTTGGCTTTTCACATTGGAACCACTGACAGTACAATGTTACTATTTAAGCTTTTTTTTTAACCTGTCCCACTCTTGCTCTTCCTTCATCCCACCCCTCCTCCTCCCTGCATACAAACTCATGTACAACTTAGTTGTTCTTCCCTAAAAACCTGAAGATACATTATTTATTTTGATGCAAGTTCTCCCAAAAGGAAATCTGTAGATAGATTACAAAGGTTTCTTTCCTGAGGGCTGGATGCAGCACCTGATTTGCTTGCAAGGATCAGCTTCCTAAACCAGGACGATTCACAGGCTTTTAGTGAATTTTTTGTGTCCTTCTGATGATCTGTATCATTTTATGAATTACACTCACTTGGTCACTGAGATGTTTACTCTGTGAATATCATAGGACTACATAATTAATTTGAGTCTACTGGAAGTAGACCTTGATTAATTCACTATCCATGAGATCAGGCATCAGGGAGTAGATACTGTGTGCTGACTAGCTCTGTAGTGCCAAAAGGCAGTGTGTTTTCTAAGCAACTGGGAACTAGAGCAGCATGTTGCAGCTACTTTGCAAAGCCCTGGAAGAGCAGGGAAGGAATTTTTTGCCAGAATGTAAGAGGAATTGCATATCTGGGCCACTAGTGGAGCCTTGACAAAGTACAGAGCTGGCTGTGGACCAGAATCTGCCATTTAAAATCATTTTATGCCTGGTTTAGCATGTTAGAAACCCCTAAGCAGTAGCAACTAGTTAGCAAATAGGATTGTTCAACATCAGCTGCTGCTTTCAGAATACTGAAGAATTAAGTCAAAAAACCCCTCAACATCTGTGTGGGATGTTGTGTGTATAGCAGGTTTAATTTTGTGTTTGCACTGCTTGTTAGATACTGCTGTCATTTTACAACATATTGCGGCATTATTGTTAAAAAATAAACTGCAGCCCACACTTACTGCTGGTCCACTTCTATTTGCTCTTCTCCTATATTTGTAATAATTCCTTTGTGGTGCCTCCTTTTAGAAATTTGTAATGGTGCTTACTGATAAATCTTATTTGGAGAAAGGGAAAGAAGAAAAGGGGAAGATTACTCAGAAAAAGAAATAGAAGTAAGAAATAGAGGAGAATGGGGAATGTAGTGAAGTGGTAAGAGCCTGTATTTTAAAAAAATCTACTTAAAGGTAATTTGCAGCTTTTTATTGTTTTCCTCTAACTTCTGACAGCTTATTTAGGATCTTTTCAAAGGGCCATAATTAAGTCTGCTACCTAAAGCTATTTTTACAAATATGCAAATTGTGTGGTGAACCTGAATGAATTAACTACTATTTGAGGTGATGGTTTGTTTTGTTTGGTTGGCTTGTTTTAAAGAAATGTACAGACCAGCATGTTTCACAGACAGTGTAACCTGTTAGCTGTGAAGTATTTTGTTGATATGTTTCAAAGACTTTGGGGTCCATGCAAGTTACAAGTGAGTATGTACATGCCTGGAGTGATACATAGTTAGGAAAATGCTATTATCTTGCTTCTTAATGGACACAGAAAGAAAGTCTTAAAATTGTTGTTACTAGACAAGTCACCTGACTAAACAAGGAGGGACTTAATACTGAGACTACCAGCTCACCCGACATACCTGAGCACACAACTTTCACCACCTTTTACCATGAGTCCTTACAATTTGATGTGCTATTGCTTGTTTTCTGTAAGTGATTTCAGATTTCATGGCCTGGTGGGGTATTATTGCTGCAATTTATTGCATTTTTTTCTTGTGTAGTCTCTTGAGTTGAAAGTATGGCGTGAGCATGGGGGTAAGGCCAATGGTTTGATGAAACATTAATCCTCAGATTTTTTTTTTTTTTTGAGTGGTAATTTGTTGAATTTTGTGCATACCTCTCTGTATGATCTGGTGTACTACAGTAGTACATGAGTAAAAGTTGCACCTGCAGGTCCGCTAGCTGTGAAAATGCCTGGCTGTGATTCAGTTGCTACCTTCAGGGCAATTTTCAGAAGCCCATTTTACCAGAATCAACTTCACTCCTCTCTTTTATATGAATGGGGCCTCACTCTGTCACAGTGGAGAGCAAGGGATGTTGGAAAGAGCCAGGAAGGGTCACATTTACTGTCATGTATGTCAGGTCTCTGTATTAGTCAGCCTCACAACAAAAACATATGGGGAACCATAGACATGACCAGCTGAACTGTGTCCAAGTTGCATGTTAGCAAAAGACAGTATCTGCTGTGTAATTCTTGTCGAAGGACAACACTAATCTCATTGAAACATTATTTCTCATAATTTTCACATTTTGCTTAGCTGAATGGGTGTGGTCAACACTAGGTTAGGATAGGTTAGCTAGGCAAGCTAGGTACTGACAGGATTGACTGAAATGCCTTTGTGGGGTAACCACTTAAACCCATGGAGAAGATGATACAATAATGCAATGATGCATAAACTTACTATTCAGGGTACTTTAAGTAAATTACTGTAGCCCCACAGAAAAATTAATCAATTGAATGATTTACTGTAAAAAGGGATAAGGGGAAGGAAATAATTTGAATACTGAATGTGATTTAATCCTGTATTAAAAAGATACAGAAATTTGATAAAAACTAAAATGACAAGATGAAGTGTGTTTAACTTTTCCAGCTATAAACTCCACCTCACACTTAAAATTTGTGTACTCCAAAATTGGCACCCTGCTTAGTTCAGTATCTGTTGGTATTTCAGTCTTCTTAGACAGATGAATGGGATAGCTAATTTTAAGCCAGTGGTGGAAACTTGGATTTGATCCAGACAGTCCTTTCATTTCTGCCAGAAGGATCCCCATTCAGAGTACCTGGCACTACATTGTGTCCCTTTAACATACGTCAGATATTAAGTCCCTTACTGCTACTGCTAGCTACCATATGCTTCCCTGTCTCCACAAAGAGAATGAGAAGCTGCAGCTGCTAACAGAAGATGTTAGCAAAACCCAACTTTCATTATCTTCCTTCTTAGCTCCAGTAATTTCCCTTTATACCTCCTCTTGACTGGAGAAACAGGAAACGTTAAAGTATCATGGGCTCAAGTGGTTATTGCATCTTTTCTGAGAAATCACATTTGCACATGGGACTTCCAGTGTTCCTAAAAGCACCTAAGAAGATCTGGGAGACAAGTAATCAAAACATCAGAAAATCAGTTATAAGCACACTGGAAAATGCTCTTACTTCAGAATTGGTTAGTATGAGTGCTACCTACTGTTTTCACCACTAAAATTTCACCATACTTCTAGCTGATATTATCATTTGCATGTAGAATGAGTGAAGATTAACACTACATGTCATTTGAAAGCTGTGGTTATAAGCTTCCAGCTGGAATGCACATTTGCTTTTGTTCACCAATTCTGTGAGAACAGCCTCAAATAGTGTGAGAAGGGAAAGAAAATAGAACTGAAAATAAGAATTCTTATGTTGTAAAGTATATTGATGATATCTTGCATAATATTCTCAGCAAAAGCCATGTAGTGGGTCTCTTCACTATTATTGAAAAGAATTGGAACTTTTCTGGTCAGGCTACATGCTAAACAAAATAAAATGTTCCCTGAATGTGATTCTGTGAATGAAGCTCTGCAGCAAATTGTCAACTACTTTAAGCTGCTAGTAGACTTAAATTAAGAGCGAAGATTTCTCTGTGGTGTTATTTTATTAAAACAATAATAGTTACCTGGTGATACTTATTAAATGCTTTTGAATACCAACTTCTAGTTCCTTCCATTAAAAAGGAAGAGTGGGGGGAGGCACAGGAGAGGGAAGAGGAAAACCAAACATAATTGAATTGACTGCAAAAATGGATGTGTTATTATCTCACCATATAATGTTTGTCTTTGTAAGTGCAATACAAAAGGAATATTCAGTGTTCTGTATATTCTGTTCTTCTATAATCAGTGGTGATATTTTATAATAGTTGCTGGAGAAACAACATATGAAGTTCTTTTAACATGGTAGGTATCATTCATCTTTTAATCCAAATTATCATGTGTTTTGGATGTATATTGAGTTAAACCTTAAGTGTCTCAAAATTAAAGAAGCTGTTCTGCTTCATGCTAGGTTTTTTTTTCCTGAAAATCACCATTGACAGAAGTAAAATTATTTTGTCTTTAAATAGATACTCATTTTTCTTTTCTCCTGGCTAGATCTCACCCAGTATTTTGAAAACTATCTTTAGCTAGGGGGAGTGTGCTACAATCATTCATCTTCTTGCCTCTGTCAGTTGTTAAATTTGCAAGTCAGGGGAACTGTCATGCGACCATGCTTCTGAAAGGATTTGTTTATGCCTTAGGGTTTGTATACATGTGGGCTTCATTGCGTGTTTGCAAGAGATAAACATTTCCTGCATCCATACTTAGAAAGTGCTTTTTGCATATAGTAATTTGTGACAGCTCCTGAAAATGTAAGTGGGAGGGTGAGAAGATTTGCCTCTTCAGCCTAAATATATTTTGAGTTTCTGTTTTGATGTATTTTTAATTGTATTAGTTGATGTATATTAGTGATTTGATGCAGTATATATCTTCAAAGATATTTCAGAGGTTGACTCAGAAGCTGAACAGCTGTTTGCAGTGAATTGCTGCTGCTCCACAGGAATTCGTTCAGATATGTTAAACCTCTGAGTCAGAATGAGTGTACTGATCAATACAAAGTAAACAACTAGACATAAAATACCATCTTATAAAACACAATTGTATCTTAAGATGAAACTCAGGATTTAGTATCTTGGTTAAGAATTATGTGCCCAATGTAGTAGCTTGAAAATTAGCTATAAACTTGTGGCTGAAGAGTCTTTGGCTTTTAAACCAAAGAGCTGCTGAAAGAATATATTAGGAACTGGAAACTAAATGGAGGGCAACATTTGGGTTTGTAATGGTTTGGGTCCGAC
>WAAB01011162.1:0-21481 GCA_013389865.1 Piaya cayana
CCTATAAATATTTCTCTTCTTCTATTTAGAGGCATATATTTGTATTAGATTGGTTAGAAATAATTACTCTGGACTTTCCTTGATTTTAGATTGTTGCACGAGTGATAAACCCATATTTCATAAGACTGAAAAATAGATTATTTTGGTTTATTTTCTTAAGTTCAGCTCTAATGATATAGGTACTCATTTTCAGACCTTGCCAGGCTGTAGCCTGGAGAACGTACCATTTGCATTCATATTTATCATCAGAAGGATTTCTGACATGGAAATGCCTGAAAATATAAGGACATAGATTTAATTTTAAAATTCTCCTTTAAGGCTTCTATGACTAGAGTGCACAGGCTTTATCCAGACCTTTTTGCTCTGTTCTTATGCTAATCAACAGTAAAACTTGCACTTTGCTCATCAACTGAATAAAACATTTAATTGCACCAATGTAAGGATGTAACAGTTATTTTGATGATAATTAAATACTTCTATATATCCATGGGTGGGTCCTCATTGCAATCTAGCAAAGTAATGGCAATTTAGCTAGATGTCCTAGCATCAGTTTTAAACCAGCTCTTCTGGAGAGTGATAAAAGCAATTCAATAGTTTCAATGCAGGATACAGAATCCTCATGGGACTTTATCTTAAAACATACACCAAAATATTTTTCCAGAGGTCTACACCTCTACTGCATGCTGTTTAACCAGTCAAAGAGTTAACACAATCCCAAATATATACTTGTTTTATGGCTTGAAATAGTTTAAAAAACTCAGTGTGCTATTAAAAGATACACAGGCTGCTTGCCTTTTTTTTTTAAACAAAAACATAAAAAAATTTGGAGTAGCAAGGGTGACCTCCAGTGTGCAGTAAGTTTATGTCATTACATCTTATACGTTACAAAATGCTTTCTTGGCCTACTATTGTGATCATCCTACAAAACCAAGTATTTACTTTACTTCTCATGCACAAACCAAATCTGAAACATAGCCTTCTGCTTTGAACTGTGATTATCAGATAACACATTCTGACCTCATCTCTGTTATAGGGAACACTATAAAAATAACTGACTAAACAGCAAACTTAAAAAATTTGTTTCTTGCTCCTGTCCAAATGCAGATGATCACAATCTGAAGTTTTCTTCTATAGTAAGAGTAATTAAAATTAAGGAATGTATTATAGAAACTTTTTGATTTTTACAAATAAAAGAGCATTTTATGCTATTAGTGTAATTATTGTAAAAAATACCTTGGCTCACAGTTCATTACATTGCAAATCTGTGCAACTTTTGAAATATCCAGGAATTCAAAGAAGTCAAACTATTATAAGAACTTATGCAAAAGATGTATCTTAGTAAGCAAACCCTTTGGTAGTCTAGTAAACCTCACAACTCCCTATACTGAGTATCATCTATTCAAGAAAAAATTAAAACCTATGTTCCAAACGGTAAACTCATTATATTGATGAGTTGCGTCAGATGGATATCTTTGAATGACACCTTTAGTCAATGGGCTGTCTTTAAATGAAAACCTAACAGACATCATCTCAATGAATTGAAAACTAAGGACATTATTTTTACATTCCTTTTTATTTCCATCATCAGTACACAACTTACCTTTTGATGATTAATTTTGAAATACTTTTTCTAATAACCTAGGGAATGCTTTTTGGCTAACTGCAAGCACACAAAAGATCTAATTATGAGTGCCTAGTGGTGCTTCTGTCTGTCAGTGTAAGTGTCATTCAGGGTCTGTCAGTGTTCCCATTATACATCCCTACTTTCAGAGGGTTATAATGTGAATGTTAAAATTTGCTTCAGGCTGATTCCTGGCATATTGTGCAAGGTATCAGGCTAGAACTCTTTGGTTGGTTTGTGTTTTTTTCTTCCCCCCTCCCTTTTAAAATAATTTTTTTAAATTACCAAGTTTAGACATTTTAACTCATACCTACAGAAAAGGAATGAGCTAGCAGGAGCATATGCTTTTCCACATGACAGTAATATAAAAGCAGCTTATTGTTTTAGAAACTTGAATGCTGCATACTAATTATCCAAATGTACAAGAAAGACCACCATTGCAGCATTTAAGTCAAATAATTTCATTTACCTTTCTTATTCAACTAATCACACTACAGACAAAGAACCTGATTTCATGATCATGGGTAGAGGGAGTTGGCCTTACGGTTTAATTGATCAGCAGATTACACATTTGTATGTAGTCTTCCTAATTCTTACTTTGGACTTCCTGAACACTTTATAAAGTATCTTTTTACATCACCAGGAGCATGTAAATACTATGTACTGTTATACTGTGAGCCGTGTCCTTTGCAATGTTTATAAGATTTTCATAAAGTTGCAAACTTTGGTTTTGTCTACACTAGAAAGCAATGTTTCATAAACTTGAATGTTGGTAACAGCAGACAAACTGTCTCACACTAATACCAAATATGTACATTGTCCTCCATACACAGTAAAAACGAGATGGCTAAAAAACCCCAGCAAACTAGAAAATAGCCATGCAAGGAGTTAGCGCAGTTTGGCTCTGAAAACTACTGAGTTTATTGCACATGAACACATAGAAAGAACTCCAATCTCAATAAGAGTAAAAGGAACATTGATTCAGTATATTATATAAAGATTAGAAAGATTTAAATGACAGCATATGAGGAAAGCTTTTTTTCTTCCAAAGATGGACAGATCTATCAGCATTTCACCATGAAATTATAAATGCACAAGTTTAATTTTTGTTAAAAGTAATGCTTTTCTGAGTCCAACTGCAGCAAAAAGATACCAAAATAACTAAATATATTTCTAAAGGACTGTAGTTCTCTTACATATTTCTTATCATAACACTCATTTATAACAGGGACCACCATTTCTTTGCTGAATGAACTCTGCTTTATATTTTATAAGACTGGTATTTGTACTTGATTGAGCCTGCAGTGTTTCTATACATTCTTAAACAATAAAATAATCAACTAAATGTAACTACTTCTATTTATATTTTGGCTTTGAACCTTGTGCGGTGTTTAATTATTTGATAAGGAGGGTAGAGAATGCAGGAAAATACACTTTTTCAGTACCTTCACAAGCTAAGTATTGTTTGGCCTAAAGTTTCTTGAAGTGTTTAACACCCTAAATCAAAGGCATAGGAACATAATGTTCTATTCTGAACTTAGATACAGCTTGCTTTATTTTCATTTTGCTACATTCTGTAGTATAATAGTGGACACACATCTACATACATTTGAAATATGAAACAAAAAAAAAGTTCTGACTTCAGCATGTCACAGGTCTTAGCTGAAATAAAGGCCTGGTTCAAGTGATTATGATTTGTCTTAAAAGTAATACATACATGATTAGGGAATTCTAATTTATTTACATTGCAAACTGCAAATTTCCTGCTGCGTTACAATTAACACATGTAAAAGTAAAAGGAAAGCCAAAGTTTTCTCAAAAACTTAGCTGAAGTACTAGAAAAAGATTTACCATCAACAAGTTCAAACCAGCATGTAATTTTTTTTCATATTATGTACTAAGTGTACCAGTATATAAAAACCCACAGAAATTTTTATGCATCCATTTTTTTAGAGAAGGAGCATTTACTGTTTTTTTTAAAGCAAGTTTAAGTCTACCCATTGACTTCAATGCAGGGATTTAACAACCTGAAGTGTTTTTAAGTGAAGACCTTCCCCCCGCCCTCTGTTATCAGGAGACCATTTTAATTCACTCACCGAGAAAATCTCCAGGGTGCTGGTATACGTGGTAACATATGAGCCAATATCGCAGCTATCAGTTTTCATACAGCCTGGCTGGACCTTTACATTACTGCTGCCCCACATTTATTGTTCTTTCATTGCAGCTGTCAGCATTGCCTGACAGCGTATTATGGAGTACATGGCTACAAAGTCAGTATCAATCAGGCCATGATCATGCAGATAAAAGTAGCAGACTATTGATAATAGGTCTTAAATCAGATCATCATGGCTTAAGCATAAGATTCTTAAAAGCTAGTGGCCTTGTGGGACTTCCTGTTCACTTCCATCTGCTATGAAACTAACTTATACACCAGCTACAAACTTTTTACAACTGTGTAAATAACAAAACTAAAAATAAGTAACAAAGCCCCACTGTGTTCAGCAACTCAAGGTGAGAATTGGAGGTTTTCTCTGCCTTCCAAGTTACATATAGCAGAAATTGTACACAATACCTGCCATTACACTAATGCTTGCTTTACACACACACACACACACACACACCCCACGTCCCAGGTAACAGCAGTTTTGTTGTGCTTTGAAACTCTCTCACTTCAAAAGCACTTCAACTTGATATGGCCATTTAACAAGGAAAACGGGAGAATGTGTATAGTTTAGTGGCATTCTTCACCAAACTGAAAGCACCACATTAAAAACAAAAGGATAATTTGTCCTAGACATAAATAATAAAACAAAACAAGAGTCGCATGCAAATTTAGCAACATAAATTTTTAGGTGATAAACAGAACGGAGCCTGGCTTCTTGTTTAGTATTCCTTAGTTATCACCATAATTGCTGCATGTCTGTCATCACCGGGAGAAGAAAAAAGTGTCTCTCTCAGCTGCTCCCCTTCTTGTTTTGTTCACTGTATTCTTGTAAAGTGGGAGAAAATAAGTGTCATTTAATGAATAGTGCTATTCTTTGTCTGACAGCTTCATATCTGTTAGGTGTAGGAGGCCTAGTACTTTCCTTTTCTGATAATGTTTTTGACAGTGTGCTAAATTCCTCCCCCAAAAGGCCGGCGTATATATTCTGCTAAAAGAGGCTTCATCTATCCTGAATGGATGCCCTCTTTTAACCCCCTTCAGCTTCTGTTCTTACATTAATTGAGCTGATCAGATTGAGCATATGAATTTGTCTTTGATGTATTCATATGTTTAGTTGATGCCGCTCGTGCTCCCATTGGCAGCAGGCAGAGCTCTCAGACAAATAGGGCTGTTGCCATAGTAACAAGCGATAGCTAGGGATCTCTTGAAAAATATTTTTATTTCAAAATTCAAACTGGAAAATTCTCACTGGATATAGTTCTCAGTTCTAAACGTGTCATATCTAATGATGAATGCAATTAGGAATCCCACCAGTGTTTTAAATAATAAATTAGGCTAATTTTCTAGGCCTGGCATGATGACATACAAATACTAAAAAGGAATCTCTCTTTTTTTATCCATGACAAAAGACTTATTAATGACTTTCGTTCTTAGGATTTAAAAATTAATTGAATAGCAGAATAGCAATATAACTGCCTATGTGCTCAAGCTGAGAAGCCTAGAGGTAAACTTTTTTTAAGTACTTCAAACTGCTCCGATATTTGGATATTCCATGTAAAAGCAGGTGAAGAAATCATTCTACAAATGCAATAGCAGTTGGTAAATCTCAAAGGATGAAAAATGCCCATAGCCAATTGTAATTGCTGAGCATGAAAAAGGGAGAGATGTTGAACATAAGTTTTGTAGGCCCTTACAATCTGAGAATGTCAGGATTTTAGCTTATACTAACAATCATTTGAAACACAAGGAAATAATGAAAATACCTAACAGTTTTAAAAACAAAAAAAAAAAGGGGGGGAAGAAAAGGTTCTGATGATTACTCTATGATGGTTTGTAATTAAAATACATATTTTGTATTAATCTACCTACTATTATTTTCCCTGGAAATTAGCTTCTTGACTTTGGCTTTTAAGATACTGCCTGTCAATGTGCAGTAATAGAGTTTCAGGGGTTTGCTTCAACATATAATTATACTACACTGAAATCCATTGATATTATCATCTTTTATGCTACTTCCAATTAGACTTGTTCTGTCTTGAGAGGTCAATCCCTTATATCTCAGCATTCAAGAAAATTCAGTTAAATGTTAAAATTCGACAACTGCCCGAGAAATGAAGTTATGTTTTAAATACTTCACTTGAAATCTACAGTATATCTGCAGTTGTTGTAAGGGGAAGACAATGTTAAGAAGTCTCACGGTCAGAATCATCCAGAATGAGTCAAAATGTGGTGAAGAAAGAAAACCCTTCTGCTGTGTTAATTCTTTAGTTCTTATGTACAGATTTATGGTTTCAAGATGCTGCTTATTGGGAAGAGAAAGCCAGCAAGAAAAATACTTCCTAGATTTTCAGAATTGTCACTTCCCCATCTCTGCTTGTTTTACATTCAAGGAATTTTGTGCATTTTAAATGTATACATTCAACAATTAAAAAAAATAGTGTGCTTAAAACATTGAAAGAAAAGAAAAAAATAGAAATACTTTGTCACTCAAGAGGAAATCATAGACTTGCAGAAATTTTGTCATTGTCTTCATTACACTTACACTTTCAGTATGGAAAAGTCTCCTATTAACTCAAGGGAAAACAAAGTCTCAGGCCATTGTGAAAGTCCATTTAAGACCAAAGCACTCTGCTTTACTAGTTTGTTGTCTTCTAATGGTGGGATCACAAAATCAGGCTCTGGATTTGCTTCAGATAATGCTTTTTCAATTCTTAAGACAGATTCTTATCATAGCTGGTTTTTATTTTATTTCCTTAAAAAGAAGCAAAAATTACCTTATAAATCACTGTTTCAATTTAGTAAACTGGTGCTTGTTTTAGAAATAGCTAGCATTACACTTTCAACCACAGTCAGTTCCATCTTTTTCACTTCTATACATAGAAATACCTAGTCTGATCGTAGTTTTGAATTATAGATTCTGTACTTTAAATAAAATAGGGGTTGCTTTATCTCAGTACAAAAACATTTTGCAGAATATCTTACAATGTGAGGCAACGGCTGACTTGGCTATCTTTCCAAGCATCACTTATCAGAAAGGAACCTAGCAAGACAACTAATTCCTGGTCAATGTAAACATTAATAATAGTTAACAATGTGGAGGAGAAAATGTAGTTTATTTTACCTTTATCAGTAGCATTCATCAAATTGCAGAGTATAGCCATCTGATTGGATAATGATCAGAGCCATCACTAGGCTGGAGGCAGCCTTGATGTTGACCAGAGACATGTGAGGACTTGTATTTCACAGGACTGAGGCACACATCCCACCAGGTAAAGCAAAGGGCTGCGCATCCCCTCTGGTCTCATTATAAACACATCATCAAAGTCCTTAGCAATCTAATTTTGAAATCAGGCAAATTTATCTTGCTACAGCACAAAATCCAAAAGTAACACTATTAGCACGAGACTGCATCTGAAAAGGAACATGAAGTCATAATTTATTTGATGAACATCGTACTGTATATGTATTTGGGAAGTCTGAATCACATACTCCTCGTTTACAAGAAAATTAATCTCTCAGGAAGGGAAGAAATACCTTATGGCAGTCCAAAGAAGTGTTCAAAAATACATTATGCTAAATATTAACAGCAATCGTTCATTATGCTTGAAAGGTATTTCAAATAGGATGGAAGATTAGGGATTCAATCTGTATCAATGTGTAACATACAAAACATATGTTGATGCTTAATTAAGGGTATTTGTAAACTAAAAGTATTTGGTTTAATTTAGCAGATTAATAAATATGTAAAAGTTAAAATTAAAACAGCATATATACAAGACAGAATCAGATGCTTTGAAAAAAATGCAAGGCACTGGATAAACAGAGAAATTTATATTTATAGACAGTAAAAGATTATAAGGCATGTGGTGATGATTCTGTTTTCTGGACTTAATTCCTCTAATTTTATATTGGGGGTTTGTTGTAAATTGGTTATGTCTTGAAACTTGCAACTGAATAAATTTCATAACTATTAAAAATAGTAGAGATATTACTGTAACAGGAACTGTGAACTACTCATTGCGAAATACAACTACACAATCAAGATAAAAGCACTGCAATTTACTTCTTTCCAAAATGATTTTGTGAAGATTAGAATGTGTTTTAAAAGTTGCCATAACTTTTGCCTGAAGTACAACCTTGTAATAAAACTACACAGCCCATCTTATTTTCAGAAAAATCATCTAATCCAAAGATTAATGGGTTTTGTGAGACAGACTTTGGGCAAGACCTGGGGTGATGATCTTGTTACAATAGAATAAAAGATCCATTCACTATTAAAATGAATCCCAATCAATATTCAGCACTATAATCAAAACAAATGGAAATAATTTTCCTTTACAAAGAATAATCAGTGGATAACTTAAAACCATAACTACATTAATTTCACCTAAACAACCTTATAGAAGTCACATAGTTAGGAAAGAAATTAAATGACACTGATTGCAGATTGCTGACAACACCCTCCTGGTAAACACCCTTTTAAACAGAACAGGTTTTCAGAAGTGGAAATAAAAGTACACTCAGTAAGAGAGAGTACTGTGCAAGGCTGAAGTTATTCCAATGAGCCACTGATTTCTACCGATGCATAACGAAAATCAATAAATTAAATAATGAATTATTTTATGTCATATTAAAAAGACTCTGGATTGCAGTATTTATTAGAAGACTACAAAACTAGAGGAGATGCCATCCTTAAACTGTAAGCCTGTTAACTGTTAAACTGGGTAGAATAGCAGTACTTTTTTTCTAGGACACATTTACATTCAGTTTTAAAACAGGAAAAACAACTCAAATTTGTGTTCCAAGTCTGCTTAACCCACAACTGAACTTGGAAGTTGCTGCACCTTCCAAGAACAGTTAAAAGTATGCTGAAATGATGGGCATCACAGAAAATTATTGGAATATATATTATTGTATGGTATTTTTGGTTCAGTGCAGTTGTACCTTCCTACAACTTAGCTAAAACTTAATTTACTTTTTGATGATAACCTTTCTAATTTTCTTAAGGTGAAAAAAAAAGATGTAGCTTGTCAGCTAGCTGCAAATACTTCCCTTAAACCTTTGAAAAAGGTGGAGATCCCCAATTCATAAACACATTTTTCCATGTGATTAAATGCACTGAAGTTAAATATCTAAACTATAATCCAGAAAATATATTAACTTGGTATCGATATAATTAAATACATGGTTTAGGTTAACCATCTGCTTAACAGCTTTGTAGAACTGTTGTCTTACTCAGGCTCTCTCAGTAAAGGAATAACAAAGATTTCCTTACTCTTTCTTAAACTTTTATCTATTTTATAATGTGAATTCATATAAATTGCAATGTAACATTTTAAAATCTTACTCTATAAACAGGCTGAGATCCACAAAAAATTTTAAAAATACACCATATAACAAATACATGTTTTTTGCCTTTACATCAAACATTTACTTCCTGGAAAGTATTTAAAGCCAATGGGAATTTTCATTCTGGTAGACGATGCAACAGCCTCTATAGTGTATAAGCACACCTTGCACTCCAGCTGTAGCAGTGAAATTACTGAAACTGTAATTCTCTTAATATTTAAATAATATATTAAAATTTAATTTTCAGCACCTGGAAGAATCTGTTTGTGTGACAGCAAATGAGGTAGTTGGGCCTGGAGCTCCTATACATATGGGACTCAAAACCAACCTATCACAAGTAATTACTAAGCTAGAGCAGCTGTACTCACCACACTAGTCATTTAAAAATCAGGTCAAAGTTGACTCAATTCTTTTTCCATTTTCAAGGATTTCTGCAAATCAGTTCTATAGTCTTCACCTTTTCGCTTTTATTTTACACATTGAAGTTATTGTAATTGTTATTTACTACAGGGGAAATATGATAGAGTTTTAGCTTTCCCTGATATTCCAAACAGAAACATATAGTTTACAATCTTTTAAAAGACTGTAAAAACATGCATGTTGGTTTTCCAGTACATCTTTCATAATTTGAATAGGACTTGGAATAGATACAGTAATATGAAAATGCATTTAGAGCACATGCATACATTAAATGCATATACACATTGTACTGCAGCACAATTCACCACATGCAAACACAGAGAAAATATATACATATATATGCATCTTTTTACAAAATAAAATATGTCACCGGGCTCACAAAAAAAAGATTACTTGTATTGTAAGGTTTAATTTACTTTTATGTTGGAAGTTTTCAGATGGAAAGTAAGTATTCCTTTTAAAAGCATTTTTCAAATTATGTGCTTTCAGACATGCTTTGTTTTCAACCAATTTCAAGAAATTGCTTTCTAGCAATGACTACCAACTTTATGATCATTTGTGAAGAAAAGATCTGTGTGCCATCTTTTCTTATCTCATATCTTCTCAGAATTTATTTAGAATAATATAATCTGAGATCACATATTTCACCACATACACAGAATTTATGTTTGCACTGAATCTGAAAATTTTTAAAACTTCAAAAAGATTCAGCTAGAAGGGTTTCTATTCATAATTTTAAGATATTCTAACCTACATTCCTATACATAAAAAGACCCATAACAAAACCCATATATTTTATAATGACATACATAGAAATAAACCACATTAAACTTCATGGGGAGAGAACCAAGCATTTATACACTATTACCTTCAATCACTTGAATGCAAGTCATTCATACCACCACTATTGCTAACAAGGCATCCAATTTACTAAACAATGAATATTGAAATTACGTTTAAAAGGTACAAATGACTGTCCAAAGAATGACACTGAAAAATATTAAGTAACAGCTCTACCTCAAGATAAGCCTCACAATTAAAGAGTTTTAATGAAGAGAGCCTTCAAAGGCTAAATCAGGAGGCATTGATTAGATTGCCTCTAACTTTGTGTTTTGACACCTTCGTCTTTCATGGCATTATATTGTCTCTGTGCATCTTACAAAGGAAGCATTTTACTAAGCCCACACATGAACAGGAGACAGCAGTGCTTATAAAAGAGACTGTCAAGGGTGTGAGCCAAAATGGGTCTCATTTGGATTTCAAGTAAAGAAAAATCCTAATGCATTTCATTACAATGTATGTGAACCTCTGAAAAGAACGATGGATTGGGATTCTCATCCCTATTAATTTATTGAAATGGATTCAGTTTTTTTCTTGTATATCAAGAGGGACCATGTGTTTCAAGCAAGGTAACAATATTATAGTACCAAATAACCAAATATGCTGTGATGCAGTATACCCTTCTGTGAGATAAAGAGGATGCAATTTTCTTGATAATTGGGATTTGAGTTCAGAAATAAATCCTACAATAGCTTTGCAACAAATAAATATTCTTTGTTACTATCGGGTTTAAAGATATGATCAGGAAGCTATGCAGCACAGAGATGGATCCAGTCTTTGTTACCACAGCGAGTTTTTACCATTTGAAATCCTGTGTCCCCTCTGCCACACTGTCATTCAAGTATTGGCTGTTTATTTCATTGAGGCACTGCGTGTATGATGTAATTAGGATAACACCTATATAAGTCATATTTTATTAAAAGATAGTGGAACAGGATGGAGAAAAGTAAAACCATTTCAAAAAAATGTAATATATTCCAGATCAACTAAGCTCTAGGAAGGCGCCACAGCTACCATATCACCAATTATCTCATTCACAGTAAAAAAGTTTACATAAATACTTATTTGTCTTTTCCCCCCGTTCAACTTCAATAATAAAACCTATAATTTGCTTTTCAAAAACTGTAAATTCTGACTGAGCACAAAGAATTGGATACAAATTCCTTATCTATGTTAAATAATTTTACTAACATAACAGTATTAAGAATAAGACATATGTTCTCATTGTTTTAAACACCATTAACCTTTAGAGATGATTGATTGTGCTACACCAATAACATTCAGTGAGTTCAAAGCTCATCTATTTTTTATGGTAATCTTACAACCTGCTAGTTAAATTAAAGGTTAAATATACATAAAGTCTTAGAACAAAACACAAAAGTATTCCATATGTATGTTGCTCAAAAGCAGTGTACACTAACAAACATATATAAATCTCTCCCAGTTTAAAAACCCATGGTCAAAACCCCTCAATTGTCAACACTTCAAAGGTAGAGTTAAAGAATCTGGTATCTGCAGAATAGTACACAACTACATCAATTAAGTTAGAAACGGCCTATTAAGTTTAGAACTCCACTGACATCACAATTATAAAGCACAAATATCATCAAAATCATAATAGGAGATAAAGAAGTGCTTGCTTCCACACATCAATTCTCTATAAGAATTTTACTTGAAGTTAGAGGCAAGTCCAGCATCTATTTAACTTGCTTAATAACAATTATGCAAATTCATATATGCATGACTATAGAATTAATTTAGTTTTTTGTGTACAACATGAGGAGCAGAAACATAGTTTATGTATACAAATACAGATTCAGTATAAATTCAATTAACAATCCAAACATCTTCAATGTTTGAATAAATCTAATACATATATTTAAATGTTTTGTATATATGTGGCATAGACACATATACTCAAGCCATGCAGAAATTATCTAGCATCATACAAACCAAATTCAAATCTAATCTAGGCAACAAAGATTGCACATTTCCTCGTACAACATCAACACACAGGGACATGCATTTATTTTATTTTTTAAGAATAATCATAATTGAATTAGAGTGATGCATGTTCCATATTTTATCTTGACAGCTTCTGTATACTCAGGCAGAGCCCATTAAATGAAAACGTACAGCAGGTTACTTGTTGAATAATGTATTTCAAGTACTTGAAATTACTAGGGATTTGACTAAGATCTGCACATGAATACAACATATTTTGGACTTAATTTTCTGCACTGGCATTTCTTCAGTTGAATATACTTTAAATGCTACAATGAACTCAGTTAATATTAGGCTTTTCCAGGACATAACAAAGGTAATAACACTATCTTTACAATATAAACTTTATGACACTATGAATAAAACTGACAAGTGTAAAATTTGATCCATAAACTAAGTGATATACTTATGTTAATTTACCTTTTAAAAGATATTATGTGTTACTCAGTTTTTTGACAGGGCTTCCATTCATACTGACGACATGTTGAAAAACACTATATTTTCACTCAAGGAAAAATCACTTTATCCACTATCATTCTTATTCTGTCTCAATATAAAATCAATCATCAAATACTTGTTTCCAAGTTCTACTTGATAAACTGCCAATTTATGCATACTGTTCAGCTCAGCTCAAATTCTTTCTAGACTACTTACTATGCTTTTTAATGTTGTTTTTAATAGTATTCAGCTTTTAAAAGAACAAAGAGAAAGTAAAACTATATAGATAATATAACAACTTTGCATTTGGGTGTTTGTGATCTGATGAGGTTCAGAACCTTCATTTTTATAAGAAAAAAAACAAAACTAAATCTTTTATGTGGTTTTCAAAGTAATAAAGGTCTGACTGATCCCACTGACTAAGGCAATTGCATCGGTTGTCTAAATGGTAGTAACGTCAATGTCAGATATGTGGTTATCTTTTCATCTTGGCCTATTCTCAAATGTAAAAATCAAATATTTGAAGGACATTTCACTGACCTGTTATGGCCTCTGCAACTCTCAAACACAATACTACTATTCCTCATATAAGTGCCACATTTTGGATAAAAAACCACCTCATCAATAATGCCTTTGCGACATCTGGCGGTTCTTATTATATATAAATTTCAGGTTTGTTTCTTTGTTGGGTGCTTTCAGTTGTTGTTGAGTACTTGTACTATATTATTTTTATTCCATTTATTTATTTGTTTGCAAGGCTACTAGTATGTAAAACTTTAGTCAAAAAGGCTTTGATACCCCCTAGCGGGGGGACAAAAGCAATCTAAGTCTGCAAAAACACAACGAGGTCTACCATGAATCCATATGGAGCAAAAGGTCACAAATCTTGAGATGCAGTGACATCATGACAATAAGACACTTTTGAAACAGAAGCTGGGTCATTTTGAATATAAAAAGGACACTGATCAAATTCTCCCACACATTTAAAACTATAGAGAAAAATAAGCATGCAAAGACCGTGATATAGACGCTTAGCAGAGGAGAGTTAAAGCATACCTTTAGTTTCCACAATTATTAGATGCTGCTGAGAACTTGACAAGTCTGCTTCAGAAGATATAAAAGCTTTATTTTTGTGTTATTATCAGATGCTGAGAAAATGCCATTAAAGAAAAAAAACCACACAGTTCACAGGATGCGCACTCCCTGTTACACGCCAGCTCTTTTAAAATTTATTCCCTTATACGAAAGCTTGTTCTATGTGTTTCAGTCTTATTATTTATCATTTCAATAAACTACAAGAAAAGTTTTTTAAGCAACAGAAAACTAATCTTCCTTTTTCAACACCCCTTCTTAAGCTACTTTAGTGCAGCAGGAAAAAAAATCATTATAATTTCTTATTACATTGACCACAGAGATATTTGATATAAACTTTGTGAAACCATGACTTTGCTAATTCTTAGCCCAGCAGAAAAAAACTAGTAAGTTGTATAAGCTCTATTTTTCATTTGTTTTAGCAATTAGCATTCCAAAACAATAGATGATACAATAACCAAAAGACTAAACATGAATCGCTAATTGTTTTTCTTTAAAAAATAACATAAAATAAAAGTCAACAGAATATTTTCTGCAAATTAAAATAAAATTTTTATTTCAACTATAATTTTACAATATGCTTCTTGGGATATGATTCTTTAAAGTCTACTCTGCTATCTCATGGTAAATATTCACTTAAATACTTTCCTGTTCTGAAACTAGTAACACATTATCTTGTATGGACACTTGTTTCTCCATATACCTACAGAAACATAGCATGCATTACTGATATTTAAGTATAATTTCTAATAAATTCTAACTGAATCAAACTAAAAACTAATCTCTCAAAACTGTTCTTAGTATTGATTACATTTAATGAATAGTCTAATAGTGTAGCTTGAACAAAAGAGTATTTCGCTCTCAGAGTACCTCACAGACCCACCTAAAAGCTATCAGTCAACTTTTAATTAAAATTTCTATAGCTGTACTTTCCATGTACTTCTATGGACAAGACACAGACCATGGGCAGGCAAACAGTTGCAGACTACATATACGCAACAACAAGACAAACAGACGGCCAACAAAACACTGCTGATTCCAAGTAGTTTCCTTCCCAAGCCCCAGAACTATAAACACGCAATTTAGTCTAACATGTTGAATTATAGTTATTGTATTGAATTCACAGAGACTACACATTAGATGAAGGATATGAATAAACTGTTTCAGGATTACAATTCAGCATGGAATAAAAATATTATTCATTAATCGCCATGTAGGAAGATTCTGCATGAGACAGCAAAGATAGCTTAAATGAGAAAACTAAGTTGGTTAAGGTTAAGAAAACACAGTAGAAGATGTCATAAAAAGGCCATCATGAGAAGAAAGACTTGCCTCATAATCACTGTAAATGAGACTTAACAAGAAAAGAAGAAAAATACATTTAGGATTTGTAGGAATTGTAGAGTTAGCAATGTAAAGCTCTGGAGTGATAAAAAGATAGAACTGAAAAATAAAGCAGTCTTTGCACCATATTCACCAAACATCTATATGTACTCAAAGAAGAAAAAGGGAAACCCTCCACTTCATCCCCTCTCCTGATATAACAGATACTACAGAGTCATAATGGAATGGTTCTTGGTTTTGGAGACAGAATAGTCACCTATGAACTACATAGAATAGACCCATTATGTTGAAAAAATGAACATACAGTAATAAATCAAACACATTTCACAAAAAGAAAACCCCTTTAGATAAAACTATAAGGGACAGACCTCTAGAACATGCAGATTTCTAGACCGATCATACCAAAATGAGATCTACCATGATGGATACTGGTTACACAAAGGAATCAGACCATGAAGGTAAACTCAAATGAGAATGATAGATAGAATGATTTTAGATGTATTTGTATAAAATGGTCCAATAACAGCGGTAAATAGTTTGGAAATACAATTTCAACACTTTCAGCAACTATTTTGTTGAAGAATTGGTTGCAAAGCAAATGAAAGTAGAAGTTAGTGTTAATATAATCTAATTAAATACAAGACGCTGAAATCAAATTTAAAACCAGCTGAGAAATAAGCAATGGGGATTGCACTATAATGCAGTTCCATATTCTGCAAGAAGAAAAAATATATCACTTAATTTCAGTAGATGATAAATGTTAGGTACCATCAAAAGACTGAAAGTGTGAAGACCTTAAACCCAAAATCTAAACACATAGCAATGTATCAAGGCCAGAGGGAACATAAACAAGTTTCTGAGAATTGTAAGAATAAAATAATTCCTAGAAGTACAAAGAACAATAAAATCTATTTATTTTGAAATAAGAAACATTTGAGTTTTAATTTTTAAAATCATTTTGGAAAACCACCTGCAAAAACAATTAAAATAAATTGATGGGAGAACATGTCATGGAATAAGGAGCATAGTTTCTGCAAAGGAAATTGAATCCTTACTGATCCAGATATCAATTAAGTAAACAAGAAAATGACAACATTTATACTTCCAAAAGCATTAAAGCTACTCCTTTATGTTGCTGTAAACTAAAGCATAGCCTTAGGACTTCAGAATCTGTTAATTTTCTACCAGAAATCTGTAACAATAAAGAAGACACTATGAAAACTAAGAAAGTCTCACTGCACAAACCTTGTTCTAGGCTCAGTAACTTTCCTGGTGGAAAAGAAACAGAGAAAAGCAATATGCTTTCCTAGCTGACTACCCTTTTTGCTCAGAAATATATAGCCCAGAGTTGGTTAACTCAAACTGGTTAGGATCAATCCATGCTGTTGGAAAATGATCTTTAAGCCTAACTTCAAAACATCTGAACGTCATAGATCACCTTGATCTATCACAATTTTAGGTTGAATTTTAGGTAGACAGAGGTCAATGATCTCTTTATGATACGGAGAAGAAGCTTCCCAAAATCCGGTGCTGCATCCATTGCCTACATTTACTCACTCAGACATTCTTAGGCTGCTTGTATTTATTGCCAAAAGTGAACTGAAAGGTTCTCTGCAAGTTTAATACATCCAGCTTTGAAACTGCATTTAATTTTTCAGTGCAATTCCTCCTTTTCCTGGAGAGGTCTCACATTTGGAATCCTATAAAATGCCATTCCGTTACTGCTAATCTTCAAAACACACATGGAGTATTTTAGGAGGTTATTAGGAAGAGGAGAGGGAGGAGACATTTGCTGTTGGCAATGGCTATTTATATTTGAAAGACATGATCATGTGTCTTTCACTTGTCTTTGCTTAATATAGGTTTATCCTTCAACTAATGTTGATTAGAGTTGGGGCTGGAACTAAAAAAAAAAAAAGAAAAAGAAAAAGATCCTAGCATTTGCCTGAGTCATATGTATGATTTATTCTGAAAAGGAAGCTTCTGTTTGTTCCTCTGAGACCACATTCGGGTGTTGTGGAAGGAGGGAGTGGGTTAACATACTTCAGATTGTGGCTATATTATAAAAAACTAGAAAAATGACACTTTTAGCAAGCATCAATTCACTTAATGTACAGAGTATATGCTTATTAGATGTTCTGTGATCATCACAAAAGCCTCTTGGCCTCCAGATGAGTTTAAGGTGCTGACTATGACCTAATGAAAGTAATAAATAAATTGTGCCAGCCATACTGGAGAAATACCTTTCCCTCTGTGAACTGCAGTTGCTTCAGTGCATCAGAAACATGCTGGAGAAGAAGTGCTTTTCTCAAAAAAACAACTGAAAATAAAAGGAAAAAAGGGACATCTATTATGTTAATGATTGATACTTGTACATAGGGCAATAACAGCTTCTGATGACAACCATGCAGTACTGAAGATCTGTAACACTGTATTAGTATTTAATGGAAAACTAGCTCACGTTTGAAATTGTAGCTTATTAGTTTTGAAACAGAATGCCTTTAAGGTCACTGTGACCTATTTCTTCTCCAAATTCATGTAAATATGAAAATATCACTAACTGAATCATAGAATGGTTTCAGCTTTAAAATCATCAAGTCCAACTATCAATCCAGCCCTGCTAAATCCACTACTAGACCATGGCCCCATGCATGACATCCACTTGTTTCTTAAACGCCTTCAGTGACAGGGACTCGGCCACCTCCCTGAGCAGACCACTCTGGGGCCTGGCAACCCTTTCAGTAAACAAATTCCTTCTAGTATCCAACCTAAATATCTTTAATTATTTTCTACTGCTAAAATTATGAAAATATTATATCAAGATTTCTTATGCAACAACCATTTTCCCACTGAGTTGTGTAAAAGAACACTCAATTGTCCATGCATTCCCTCTGAGATTTTTAAGTCCATTAAATGCCATTTCTATAGCATGATCTGACAGCCATTCCATATGAAACAATAAATAATGACATCTTGAAAATAAGAGAAATTAATGATAAATTTTCCTTAAGAGGAGCTGCTACTTAACATTTTTAAAGATTTCTCTTCTATTTGAAAGACAATAAGAAAGCCTTTGATTTTCTATATACCATTTACAGAGGTTTAACTATATATCACATAAATGCTTTCAGTTTTTATCCAAATGTGCTGTTAAATTACCCATGTAATTATACCAAGAGTTTTTATTGTTAATTTCATTAACACTTTAGTCTGAAGAGTTTGGGTGCATTTAAATTCAGCTGTCACTGTTTTTTTTAGCACAATTAAAGGGATCATTTTGGCGTTATTCTAGAGGGTGGGTTATTTTAATGGGGTGTTTAATTACTGAGTTAAAGGAACAACAGAAAGCTAATAGGCAAAATAGAGGTAGTAATCTAGGGTCAAACTTGAAACAAAATAAAATTCTCCCTGATCCCAACAGTAAATTCTGTTTCAAATACACTGCCATTAAAACTAAATTACAGCAGTTCTTTCTAAAAGAGGTGATATGACATGACTGCTGCATATAGTTTAACAAGCTCTCCAATAACCAGTACATTGAGTAATCAGCTAAAATTTGTCACAGATATATCTTTAAGACAAGTACATTCAAATACCTGCTTACAGAGCTTTGTATAAGCAAAGATGATATCACTGGGCACTGGAACAGGCTATCCCAGGAGGTGATTGATTCACCTTCCCTGGAGGTGTTTAAGGCATGGGTGGATGAGATGTTGAGGGGCATGGTTTAGTGATTGATAGGAATGGTTGGACTCGATGACCCAGTGGGTCTCTTCTAACCTGGTTGTTCTATGATTCTATGATTTTTGATACACCACTATTACAATACCTTATTACTTCATCAATAAATGCAGCACCATAGCTTTCTTGCCTTTTGCATGCATTACAGGTTTGCTGAGCCAGCAGGTGTTATATACAGCTCTATTGATTTAAATTGAATAAGATCAAAACACCTTTGCAACTGCCAATCTAGACATAAAAAAGTGGAGAGCATGGTTTTAAAATTAGAATCAATTTCTATATATGTTGTTTAAAACTATGACAGATATACTAAAGAAAGAAGCAGAAGATTAGACTACTTCTGTAAAGAAATTCCTTGTCCCAGATGAAGGTGGGACATTGTCCTTATTACCTTTCATTATCTTGAGCTTCCATATTTGGAAAAAGATGAGAATTAAGGAGACCAAGGAATTAGCAAATATAAAAATCCAAGCAAATTCACACTCAATGCTCTTTGACATAGTAAAATTAATTTTTATCTACAGGGAATATATCAATTTAAGGATAAACTGGGGGAAAAATTAATGGGGCGGTATAAGACCTCTGACTAGACTCTCCTTCATTCCAGAGTATCCACAGAATTTAAGAAAGAATATGTGGAAAAAATGTATGGAGACTTCATTCTTTGGCTTCTTATGATGTGTTTTTCCCATCAGTGCACGTGAAAAATCCAGTGCAGGTTGGTTGAACAATAAAACCTTCTAAACCATTGAACAGTTTATGTCTTCCTGTCTATATAGCAGAACTACAGCACAACTGAATCTTTGTTCCAGATAATTTTTATACAACAGGAAAAGATTGGAAAATCATGAAGAAAATGGTGATTCCTTTATATGCAGAAGATCCCTGTTTTCATTTTTTTTTCTGTTAATGCTTATGTGCACATTTTAGATGTACAATAATGTACATTAAAGCTACTTACACTTACTGCACTCAAAACTGTGCATTCGTTTAAATTAAATTGTTTCATTAAAATGAGCAAAAAGATGAAAACAGTATTACATTTTTCTTTTGCCTCCAAAACGGAATAGTTTTCTTT
The DNA here is from genome assembly GCA_013389865.1 of Piaya cayana. Classification (NCBI taxonomy): domain Eukaryota; kingdom Metazoa; phylum Chordata; class Aves; order Cuculiformes; family Coccyzidae; genus Piaya; species Piaya cayana. The sequence goes on from WAAB01011162.1 coordinate 20,092, forward strand.
GGAAAACAAACATATTCAATTTATTAAAAAGAATAATGAAAATATGCCAGGGTTGTGTTTTTCAATGAAAAGAGAAAGACAAAATTTGAGAATATTTATAGATGTGTCTAGTTTAGCAGTTTTGTGTGTTGGATGTGACTTTCACAGTCTGTTGGCACTTTCCAGGAAAGCCATCACACCTGTGTCTTGGTTGTTGATTAATGAGTCTTTCAATTCATCGCGACCATCTGAAGAAGGGCCGTGGCCTTTCTAAGCTTCAGTGGTTTATTTGCCTTCAACTGTAGTACTACCAAGGTATCTTCTATAATGAAAATCACACCTGGTTAAAGCTAATGAAAACCTCAATATGTCATTTTCTAGACAAGTCAAAAAGCATGGAAAGATAGACAAAAGATGTATTCAGGCAACATGAATGCAGTTTTGTCATAACCTGTCAATCTAAAGACTAACATAAAAAAAAGCTTTCTTTGATGACATTTTCCAGTGTCAACTATTAGAATGACAATTCTGAATTCTCTCTTTACTTCATGATGCAGGATGCATAATGGCTTCCCACTCTTCACAAAGACTAAATTTTGTTGTTAGATCCCGGACAGAAGTTTATAGGGGAAGAAAACCCCAAACTAACAATTTTCCTGGGCCAGATTATCGGTTAGCATCAGAAACCCTCAAATCACAGAGTCTATGCAGATTTTTAAAGAGACTGCTGGCATCACAGCTCCTACTAAGAACACATCTGAAACTGTCCAGCTGTGTGGCATCCAATCTGCAACATGATAGTAAAAGTTTCAAGGCCAGTTTGACTTTGACAAGTGGGTCTAGGGAAGAAGTAATAATATCTTTCGGACTTGTCATCCTTAAACAATTATCTATTGAATCAAGAGGAAGTTCATCCAGGAAAGTTATGAGAGAAAGCCATCAAACTGTGGGAAACCTGTAGCTTTGAGAGAGTATGGTTACAGCTATGAAAGTCTATTCTTTACTCAGTAGCAGCCACCAGTCTTTATTAGTTGCTTTGTGGTACCAAAAGCAAATGTTTCAAGGTCAAGAGAAAGCACACACTTCTTCTCCATCTCCTAAAATGACTGCAAGGCAGCTCAGATTACGTAAGCTAATTTAGTGTAACTAAAGATGAGCTACTTCCCCTCTGAACTACTTCCAGCTGGTGGGCAGTCACAAGCAGTGTTTGAGCCAGTCTTGTTTAATAACTTCACCAGTGATCTGGATGAGGGGATTGAATGCACTCTCAGTCAGTCTGCAGACAACACCAAGCTGGGTGGGAGTGTCAATCTGATTGAGGGCAGGGAGGATCTGTGGAGGAACTGGACAGGCTGGATCCATGGGCCCAGGTTGGTTGTATAATGTTTAACAAGGCCAGGTGCTGTGTCCT